>NW_006494904.1:484357-540804 GCF_000471905.2 Amborella trichopoda
GTGATTGTTCATTAGAATGAAAAAAGTATATATTTCAAAATTTGGATCAAACAAATAGCCATAAGATGGTTTTTTAAGGTTGTTGCATCATATTACTATACAACGGTTGCATGAAATCATTGCCCTTATCTGAGTGTATGTAATACTAATATTGACTAAGCTTGTTTTTTTTTCATTTTTTGGGTAGT
Organism: Amborella trichopoda; assembly: GCF_000471905.2. The sequence goes on from NW_006494904.1 coordinate 484,546, forward strand.
TCAGTGAGGAACAGCTCTCCTACCCGTGGTAGGAATGGAACTCAAGACGTTAAGTTGTAGCGCCCCACCACCTTGATCACCTAGCCTTGAGCCTAGAAAGAGCATTGTAATTGAAACGAACTTGTGCTCACATTATGGCTACTTTGGAAACATATCTTTTAAGTGCCCATTCTTAAACAGTTAGAAACTGAAATGGCCATAATCTTAACTTAGATCTGAGAATGAGGGATTCTTGGAGCTGAATAGTGCAAAGGTGATATGTGTTTACTATTAGCAAGCATAAAATATGATTTAAGCATGTTACTGAATGGATTAATGCAATTCAATGTGCCATTGAAGGTAAAAATACTGGCTTTTGCACTGGAATCTTGGATGTCATTACATGCCATTCAATGCGGAGCTGTTTATTGATGGCACTGTCAAACGGGGTTTAAAGGAAGCGACAAACATAGGAAAAATCACTTTCACCTGATTATTTTCGTATAAAAGGTTGCAGTCTTAGTCCATGTTGATAGTGTCTTTATGGAGCTTGGAGGGCCACATAGATCTTGCTTTCGACCTCTTGCCTAAAAACTGTGTTGATGCTAATTGCTAGCGAGAATCTTGCTAATGTAAATTGGCTTTTCTCAGAATGGCCTCTAGGCCTGGGTTATCAGGGTGCGACGTCGTGATGTCTAGAGTTCCAATTCTATGGAGCTCCCAAGTTGGCATTAAAAAGGGGGGTAAAAGGCTTTTCTTAATATGGTTTAATTCTGTCATAAGTTAGTTGAGTGGGGTACTCGGACGACGTGATGAAGAGTTGAGAAGGAGAAGCTTTTGTAATTAATTGTGGGAACCTTGCAGCTAGTTCGAGGATTCCTACTTGTGGAACTTGATTCCAAGTTTTGGAACAAATATTTTCTGTGATTGTGTTTTCTAAAAGGTGAGGTCTTGTTCGTTCATGATATCTGTTTGTTGTCTTGATCTATTTCCTGTACGACCTGGTATTCCAATTCTTAAATATTAAATTATGACCTCTCTTCTTTTTTTTCCTGGGTAGCAGAATTTGATGTCACAATTGTAAAGGATAATACTTCTTGAGATAGTAAACAAGGATTCTCGAAAGTGACATAACCGCGAATGTATTCTTTCCTTGAAGATACATTTTGTCAATATCAAAATGGTCAATTATGTAAACATGTTTCTCAATAGCCTGCAAAGATAATGGTACTCATGGACGTGGTGCATTTTTATGATTTACTTAACGTGCAATAATGTTGTCAGAGGTGTGTTGGAGCTGGTGAAGAGGGTTATGCATTTGAAATTGTCTAGAACTTTTTTTTTCAAAATAAAAAAAAATTTATACAATCTGCAAACCCTTCCCATTATGAGCTCCCTTTGGCTAAATTGTCAGTTCCAAAAGCATGTACTTTTTGAAGTTTTTGAACAATGGTATTTATGTTAATATTTAAGGTACATCATCCTTTCTAATTGTAGGTTATTAGAAAAATCCCCTCAATTGCTCACATTCATTTTTTCCTCTTTATCTTCTGGAACTTTGATGTACTTTCGCTCTTTTTTAACTCCACTGTTTATCTGACATTCTAAGTTCTTTCTTTTATTGTCCAATGAATTAACATATGGTACGTAGCTAGCCCTTGCGAGGGCTTTATCATTTCAGGATTGTAGTTCAGATGATAAAATTGACTCTAATCATTTCAGGATTGTAGTTCAGATGATAAAATTGACTTTAATCTTAGCGGAATATCAAATGGGTGTCTGCTCTTCAGGTTATTATTGGTGAGGGCTTTGTTGTCCCTGCTTATTCCAAGATATCTTTAATGACTCAGCCAACAAAGCAAGATAGCGACGAGGAACTTGAATATGCTGACAGTAGCACTGGAGCCATTGACAGTCCATGTATGTTGCTTATATTGCTCATTAAGTTATCCCAATTGGCTTAGATCATAGTTGTGATTAAAGTTCTTGCAGTCGTTTCCCTTGTTCATGATTTCAATTTGAAAACATCATAACCTTGAAGGACCCTTCCAAAAGTGCTCTTTCTCTGGTTTTTATACCAACGATGTCCCCCTGAAGTGCCTTGGACTGGATATGAGCTTCATCCTTTGGAATTCCGTTATTCCAAATGATTGTTCTCATTAGAGTGATCACTCTTCTTGGTGCCAGGGTTATGCAGTGGAATAAGAGAGTTGCTTGGTTTTCTAAAGTATCATAAGTGATTCTGAGATTTCACAAAAGATTATGCTGTCTGAATGTTTTATGCCGTTGCATTCAGTTATTTTTATCTCTTCTCTGAGTATGGCAATGGAATGTTTAATTCTGTTGACCTTTTTTTCTCTCCTTAATTTTGTTTCATTTTTAATTTCCAAAGCCAACTGTATTCCTAATAATCAGAGAAACACAATAACATTTTCTCCGAGAAATTATGTGCTTATTGTTGATATATCTGATATGACATGCATTTTAATTATTTCATTAACAATTTATATCTAGACAGGATGGGGGTCTCCGAGAAATTATGTGCTTATTGTTGATATATCTGAAATGACATGCATTTTAATTATTTCATCAACAATTTATATCTAGACAGGATGGGGGTTTTTGGTTCTAGTGGTACAGTTATTTTCAAATTTATTTGTGTAGAATCATGGATTTCTCTTTTTAAGTGGCGTTATCTGTCCGTAAGAGTCATGGTTATAAAAGAACAGTGGATGTTTGCATTTTTGTTGTGTCGTTTTTGTATTGCGAGATTTCATCGAATACTCTTACTTTACAGTGTTCATGCTCTTGTTCATGGGCAACTGATCATCTCATATAATGAAGTACAGTCCAAGCAAACAAGAAGCATATATGTCTTTAAATCTTCCATGTAATATTTATTCTTTAGATGCCCTGTTTTACAGCATCAACTGGGATGGAAAATGATTCAAATGGAGTGTTCAGATCGAAATCATTGGATTCACCTTGCTGGGATGCATCTGAGGTTAGGAATGTATCTTTGTTACTTTATGCTGACAGCACGACTGTTTGTGTGAACCAGTCTATCGAACTGACTTATACTTGCCATGTTGATATGTTTGTCCTGCTCGGTAAGAGCAGGCACACAATATATACTTTGTTTAATTTCTGTGGTTGCTAAACCTGTAATCAATTTCATTTTATCAATTTCTACTACTTTATCTTCATATGCATTGATCAGAATTTTTGTTGGTAAAGATTATAGTCTCATTTTATGTTCTTTCTTTGACTAAAAAAATAAAAAAGAAGAAACAAGTAACAGGAGTTTTGTCAAAGAGGAAAGTGTATGATGGAAGCAATATCAGTTCAAGAGGTGGCAAATTGATATAGATCAGGTGCTACTCGTTCTCTACTAATAAAGAAGCCCTGGCCCCCTCTATAAGCCTAAGCATCCGCTTCCTTGTTTTCTTCCGTAAGAGCTTACTTAAATATTATGTCTTTGGCCTTACAAATACATAAAACTTTATTGAGGACTTCCACCACCATGGAGGAGCTTCCTCCTTAGCCCATTTAATAACATTGAAAATATCATCTTTTATGATAGCCAGTGGTCCCTGCTGAAAAGTGTACAATCTCAACCCTTTGCGCAATATATTTGCTTCAGCTATCACAGATCCACAACAACCTTTTCTCAAGTATAAGCTCCCCCCTTGCCATAGAAGTGCATGACTTTCACCCCAATGTCCATTTTGGACCGATGCAAATGTCAAATTGAAGATCTCTTTGAGATCTGCGACTGCTATCTCTTTGATATCTATGATGACTATCTGTATAGTTTTTCTTCAATGTGGATATTTTGGGCTCCGATCTCTTTGAGATCTATGATTACTATCTGTATAGTTTTTCTTCAATGTGGATATTTTGGGCTCCGAATCATATGTGATCAAAATCCTGCTGAGAAATTTGTTAAGAAAATGAGTATTTATTAAGTTTAGCTGCTGTGATTTAATTGGGAAAGCTGGAGTCCTTTATAATTTTTAGTAAGATGCTCTTCTTTCCAAGTTTGCAGCCAGAATATGGTTTCCTATATTTTAGAGGAGGTCTAGAAGATTGGCTATCTTCCAGTAAAGGCCTTACTTCTTGTTTGATAAATGCCTTTTTTTTTAAACTCCTAATTTCCTATCCTATGGAGAAGCTAGTTACTTATTTTTGGAAAAAGCTAGAGTTTAGAAAATTAAGGAAATCTAGGAATAGCTTGATTCCAATTAAAGTCACATAAAAGGGTGTTTAACCTTTATAAATACCCATTTAAGCCTATGGCCAGTTGGAAGTGAGAATTTTGAGAAAAAATTCAATTCTTAAAGTTTGTTGTGAAGCTATCTAGGTGAGTGATTCCTCTAGGCACTGTTTTGTTGGGAAGCTACATATACAAATGTTATAATATGCATTGCTGTCGTGCCATCCAAAAACCATGGCCAAATCCCTTCTTCGTCGTTTCTGTCCTTTTTTCTGTCTCTCACACCACCCTAGAAACCCTAAACCTTATCCCCATCCTTTTAAGATTGAAACCTTTCCTGAACTAGCCCCCAACCCTCAAGTCCATATGCAACTAACTCAAGATTTACCTGATTCAACCTCATTTTGTCAATCCCATAGTCTATTCTTGCTGGACTGCTGAATTCCAGAAAGTGTGACTCGCGTTCAAACCCTTGTTTCAAATCCTAAATTTTACCCCGGCCGTCGAAAAAATACCTGAACACCATCTCTAATGTCTCTACACCTCATAACACCTTCTTCTTCCCATCTTAAGTGTCTAAATTATGCCCTGGAACCTGAAATTATTCAATCATTTTCAAAACAGATGGGCAGACATCGCAGAGCAAATTTTAGGTTCGACATTAAGGATTTTAAAGGCATTTTAAGACTTTGATTGCTTGAGAAGACAGATGGTGTGTTTTCAGGTAATAGCGCTCATGCTGCCTTTTCCAAGACGGGTCATAATTGCAGTTTCGACATCAGAGCATAAAGTTGCACCTATGCGAAATTGGGTTATCATTTCAAAATTTTTTAAGGACAAGTTTGTGTTATTTTATGTTGTCAAGGGCTAAAATGTCAAATTTGGGTTAAACATAGGAGTTCCAAGTACATAAGGATTGGAATTACGAAGTCCAGATTGAATATATAAATAGGGGGTAACATTAAAATATACATATATATCACCTGCTAGCGGAACGAGAAAGAAATTTCCTCCTCCTGCCCGAGCTTTTCGATATTGTTATTTCAAGAACTCTGTTCGTAAGAATTCTGTTGAATTTGCAGAGCCATTGAAGCTAAGATTGTTATTTCCATTAAATTTTAGTCAATAAATTATTTTCTTTGTTTATGTGTGTTATTCGAATTTGCATCATTTGGTATTAGAACATTTTCATCTCCCAAAGCGCCCTGGAACTACTGCAAGTTGTGCGATGTCTACTAGAGGATGTCAAGGTGGTCATGGTGAAGGTGATGAGTACCGAAATAGTTAGGAGATTTGACGAACCGGCACATGAATTGCTCCAAAAAAAGGTGATCAATTTGAGCCTGAATTGGACATCAAGCCACTCAATTTCCATGAATCTACTGCTTTTGGAGAGCATTTGGTTTGAGCACCGTAGGTACAGATAGAGGTATGTGGTGGATGTTTCTGAATTTTCTGGAGAAATATGGCCCAATGAATACTTGGATTGCATTGCTAGTGTTGAAACTTCTTTTGAGGGGAAAGAATTATCAGATGGGAGAAATGTTAAATTTGTGGCTGCCCCAATTTGGTGGCAGCAGTTGCAAGCAAGTCAGGTTAGAAAAGGAAGAGATAAAATTACTACTTGGAAGGAGATGAAATCGTGTTTGATAGAGAAATTTGCACCCTCTTTATATGTACAAGAATTATGTCGGATATTTCATCATCTTCTACAAAAAGATTCTAGGGTGCAAGCGTACGCCGATGGCTTCTACATTTTGACGAGCCGAAATGAGATCCATGAGAATGATGATCAACTCGTTGCAACATATGTGCGTAGCCTGGAAATTCGGATTCAAGACGAGTTAATCATGCATCATGTTTTTGGTCTTGAAAAAGCATATAAGTTGGCCTTAAAAGTTGAAATGAAGTTGAAGAGGAGTGCAGTAAATTGCTCCTATGGTTGAGTGTTTTCTTCAATTTGAGAACATGGGCAGAAGTGTTTTAGTTGTGGAGAGCCCTGGGCATCAATCTTTTGAGTGCCATGAAAGGCAGGCCAGGATACATTGAAGCAAGACCTATTTATGGTCAAGATATCTATGAAAGGCCTGAAAGTGGTGGTGCTGAATTCTCCCAATGAAGGCAAATTTCTCTTTATCTAGCAGTGCTTATCATCCTCAATGGTGATAGAAGAGCCATGGTTTCACTCCAATATTTTTTGCACAAGATGTACAGCCTAGGGCAAAGTGTGTACGACTCATAATTGACAATGGAAGTTGCAGCAACACAGTTTCACATTAGATGGTGGATAATCTAAATTAAAGTGTGAGAAGCATCTCCAGCCATACAAAATCTCGTGGTTCAAAAGAGGTCATGAAATCCCTGTTATTCTCGTTGTTTGGGCATTTTTTCTATTAGAAGAACCTATGAAGAGTTCGCGATGTACCTATGGATGCATGCTGTCTACTATTGGTCGCCCATGACATTATGACCATTCTGCCTTACACCATGGGGAACACAAGATGTACACTTTTGGAAGGATGGGATTGAGCTTACCTTCAATTATTAAAAGAGGACAATCTGACTGAGCCCAGGGAGGAGGTTTTTTTTTGGGGAAGTGATTTTTTTTTTTGGTTTGGAGGGGGGTTGGGGGGGGGGGGGGGGCGGGGAGGGGTTTATGTACCATTTAAGTCTGCTTTTCCATTTCGAGTTTTGACCTCTCGCTGAAAACTGTGTAAGCTACATGTTGGGTCCTCCTTGAGTGTGGTGCTGGCTTTGATACCATACTTGCAAGCTAGAACCCTCATGCTTCTCATACCCCACCTTTTCACTTCTCTAGTTTTTGGATATATAAATTCATGTGTTGCTCCTTCCCTTATTTTATTTGTTTTCTTCATGAAATGCTAATGATTGTCTTTCTGGAACTCCTTTGTGCATTAAATACTATGGTTTCTTACCTTCTTTTGGATTTTTGCACATGAAAGATGTACCACAAATTTTATGGAATTTGGGCTGCTTGGTTCACATTTTAGTGTGAGGTTTGCTCTTGTTTTCTTGCTTCCTTCTTTTGAACTATTTAGCTTGTGCCCTGTCCAGGGGTGGAAATGCCCCTCATTGAGGATATTTTTGGGTCATTTTTTTAATACTAAAGGTGCAATATTGTTGGTTTTAGGTACATTTGAAATCTAAAGCCATTAAAGCCCATTTTAGAGAGAGAAAACCCCCCAAAAAAAAAAGTGATTGGCTGCATTGGCACAAAGGTTTTGCAGTGGTGTTCCCGCCCAAGGGGAGGAAGAATAATACAAATTCAGTTTAGTGGTCCACCCAAAATGGCACTTAGTATGTCTGTTGACATCTGTCTGATCACTGTGTATGCTGTTTGGGAAACGTTATGCTTGGGCTAACTTTGTTTTTACCTTTTTTTAATAAGTTATTTTGATATTATTAATGTTATATGAACATCTGCATGGCAAGTATGATCAGCCATGATGCACAATGATTTTGCTTCTAGAAAAAAGTGATTGCAGGTCAATTCTGCCATGGGCACATGCATGGCAGGGCCTACACTTTTAGTTTCGTTTAGTGGTTGATTAAGATGATTGCACACTGACATTTGTTCACTAATTGAGGACATCTATTGACTCTTTTCTATGCTTAATCTGCTCTTCAATAAGAAGTGATATAGTTTCTTTTGAGGTTATTAATGCTTAATTAGTTGTAAGACTGACTGATTGTTGCTAATTTTTCTGTGGATGTTATTTATTTACTCCCGCATTACATGTAATACTAGCATTTCCTAAACCAAATATTTATTTCCCACTTAATACCTTTCCTTCGCTTTCCATAGTTTTTGTCATTTTCCTACTTGTCACAACTATATGCTAATGTATGTACAGGCCCCACATTTTTGTCCAAAAAGGGCCTTTTTTCTTTATAGTTTTGGTTTCTATACATTGTGTACATTTATGTAGAGCACCTGACCTGTGATCTGTCTCATCCAATCTTTTGTGGGATACTTCTGTAAACATAGGAATATGCTGTCTAAGTTTCAAAGAAAAATATTTACATTTGTTATGAATTTCATCAATATGATATATGTCTAAAGTGAATAGTCAGATTTACACTACTAAGAATTCATTGATTCTACTATATACGTCTTCGAAATTTGGAATCTTTATATTCTTCCTTCTTATATATGGAAGACTAGAATGTGGAATCTTCACCGCTGTATTTTCCTGTTCTTAGTATGTTATTGTCTTCTAGGTTGGTGTGTCTGGCGCTGGCTACCTTTGGTTAGTGGGTGAGGGAGCTCATGAAGAAGAATGGAGACAGTCAGTAGCGCCTGTTCCAGCTGATAAGCTTAAAGAGTTCTTACGTATTCATGAGGATAAGAAGGAAGTATCCAGCCCAACTGCGAATGTTAATCCTACCTCAGGGGAGTCAAGGCATGACTCTGGTAGTGTTGATGATGATGAGGATGAGAAGGATGATGATGCATACTTCGAAAGAGAGGCCAGATATACTAAATACAGCTGCCTATTCCTAATTTTGATTTGCTTTTAGAAATTTCACCTGAAACCCTGTTCATTGATGTTTTCAGGTAGAAGAATATCACCTGAAACCCCGTTCATTGATTTTTTCAGGTAGAAGAGACTTTCCGACGAGCTGTTTCTGATGTTCCTGGAGTTAAACTGGACAATGTGATTCTAGAAGTGAATGCACTGAGGTATATGTCATGCTCTTTCATTCCTGCTGGCTGCCAACAGGGGACACTTAATTAAGGTCTATAAACTATAAATTTAAATGTTCCCCTGCCCATATAGTCCTCCAAGGAATGTTAGGTCTTCCAGCTATAAGGGATTTTTAGTTCTGCATTTGTCTAAGAAACATGTTGTTCTCATCACTTGTAATAATATCCACAAGTCAGCATTAACCAATATTTTTAATTATGATGGTTGGATGTTGAAAATCTTATTTCATAATAATGTCTTTTTGTTAAATGTACTTGTTTTCTCGAAGCATTGGCATATAGAATGCACCATAGCTTCTAGTTAGATTGTGAATTGATTATGAATCATATAGATCTCTTTTGTTGTGATAAATTTTGTCCATGTGCAGATGTACCATAGGGAAGTGCATAAAGTAGCCCACTTTGAGGTAGTGAGTGTTAACAAGGAAAGTCAGCATGTTTTTATGGGTTCCAATTCTCTAGCTCTTCTAGACTAGCATGTTATTGGAAAGGGTTCCTGCTTCAATTCTACCCTTCTCGGGTTAGAGAAAAGAAGGTTTAAGTTGAATGAGAGGATATTTCTCAGTAGAGAACAAAACCCTATTGTTCAAGTGGTTTGTCTTTCCTTTACCTGAATGCACGCCCAGGCTATACTACTGAAATTTCTTTCATATGCATGTATAGACATTTGTACATGATGATGCCAGCAGCAAGAAATTCTCCTTTGGCAATTGATTAAGTTTTGAAGGGTAAAGGTGCCTTGACTAGAAATAATTTTTTGGTTAGTTCATGTTCATCATGATTTAGGTTTTGCACGTAACTCTTTGATTCACACATGATGAGGACCCATATATTTGAAGGCCATTTTCCCTCCCTCCACTGTTGTATGGTTCAAGTTCAGGTGCCAATGAGCTTGTGACTGATGAGAATCCAAGGTTTTATTCTCTTACATGCATCCTGTTTTTCCCCAGATAGTTACCATGTTTCTGCACTATTAGTGTAAGTTCGATCCTTTTCTTCCATTCTCATCCAAGGCTATCAAATGAAAGATATTTCTTATACTCATATTCCATTGAAGAATTAAGAAACAGAGTGAGGTATTCATAAAAGTAAGAAGCACTGAGGAATTCACATGTGGCTTTTTTGATCAACCGCCAAACCTATTGGACAGTCTTGCAGATGTCATTTGTTTCTTGTGTGTGAACTGCATTCTTAGGTATGATTATAGATAAACTTTATGTTTCTTTTTGGTTAATAGATAATGTTTTCACTCCAGGAGAATAGAACAGTACAAATTCAGAAACTTTCTCGGTATCATAAACTAAGTTCCTATTCTGCTTGATGCAGCTGCTTACAAGTATATGTAACGTTAGAGAAGGGAGTGAGAGATGACGCAAAGAGGGAGAGGAAGGGGGAGTGATGTTAGAGTCCCACGCATCTCTCATGTCGCTTTTATATTAATAAAAAATAGTGAAAGAGCAAAACTGTGCTTAATAACTGAAATAGGACATATATGTCCTATTAGCTTAAACGAAAGATAAATAAGAATTTGAAAGAGGACTTCTCACCCCTCCATCCCCCAAAAGAAAGCTGGAGCATATATTCACCCATACCGAGCTTGGAACAAATATTGCTTAATGTATATTATGACCAAGAGCTTTGGTGAGGATGTCTGCCAACTGATCCTTAGATTTTACATACGAAGTAGACACTTGCTTACTAGTGACTTTCTCTCGAATAAAATGACAAGCTACTTCGATATGCTTAGTTCTCAAGAACACTAGATTGCTGGCTATGTAAATTGCAGCTTTGTTATCACAATACATCTTCATAGGCTCAGCAATAGTAAACCCCATCTCCTACATCAGTGTCTTAGCCACTTCAATTCACATGTAGTATTACCATTTCTCTGTATTCAGCCTCTGCTCTTGATCTAGCCATAACATTTTGTTTATTACTTCTCCATGCTACAAATTTCGACCAAGAAATGCACAATAAACTCCATGCTACCAGATTTCCACCAAGAAATGCACAATAAACTGTGGTAGGCTGCCTATCAGATGGAGAACATGTCCAATCAGCCTTTAAGTAACCCTTAATGTTCAAATGATTATTTGAGTTGTAAATTAGACCTCTACTTGGAGCTCCCTTTAGGTACCTTAAAATTCTACAAACAATATCCCAGTGAGAAATCCACGAGGAGTGCATAAACTGACTCATTACACTTACTTTAAAAAGCAATATCAGGTCTAGTAATGGTTAGATAAATTAGCATACCTACCAGTCTTCTGTACCTTTTTGGATCCTCAAACAATTCCCTCTTGTCAGCCAATAATTTTGTATTTGAATCTAAAGGAGAATCAACTGGTTTAGCCCCTAACATTCCAGCCTCTGTCAACGAATGAATCACATACTTTCTTTGTGACACTCTATTGCTATGCTTTGATCTGGCTTCTTCAATTCCTAGAAAATACATTAGCTGGCCTAAATTCTTTGTTTGAACATATTTTTTTGGTGCCTCTTCAAATGACTAATTCGTTCTTGATCATTACCTGTAAAGACAATATCATAAACATATACATGCAAGACAATTATCCTGGTGTCCTGTTTCCAGATAAACACGAAATGATCTGCATGGCTACGCGAAATCCTTATGCCACAACAATTTCACTAAATTTCTGAAACCTTGCATGTGGGACTGCTTCAAACCTTAAATTGCTTTCTTCAACTGACATACCTTAGCTGAGAGCAACAAACCCAGGTAGTTGCTCCATATATATCGTTTTCTGTAAATCACCATGGAGGAAGGCATTCTTCACATCAAGCTGCCCTGGTGGCCAGCCCCTTGTTTGCTGCTACAAATAGGACTACTTGAACTGAATTAAGTTTAATAAGAAAAATGCAAAAATAAGAAGCATTTTGTCCTGCATCAAATTATTATATCTGTTACAAGTTTTCATGGGTTCAGAACAGTATGTCATCACCTTCTCATGGTGTTTCCCCTGTATGATTATTTCCACTTTCTCATGCATTGTACAAATTGGGTGACAGAAAATGGTAGCCCTGCTTTTACTTAACTATACATAGCATTTTCATTTTCATGTGTTTGTTCTTCATTTAATTGGCAATTTGTTGTTGGTTTCTCATACTCTGTTGTATGATTGTATTTCTCTTTCTCAATCAACCATTTGCTCAGAATCATACGTTTTGCCTGACGCATATTTTTCTATGAATTAGGTTGGCATATAATATGACAGTTTCAGATTGTGCTGGTGCATTATTTCATACTGTCCTGAAGTTGGGTGTAGAATCTTTAAGTGGTACTAGCCGTAAGTGCCTCCTGTGTACATGCTTTTTTCTTGTATTTGCTTAACATATGAATTCACAATGCTGAATATTTCTAAAAAAAATTGCCTTCTTCCTTAGATTGTACTTATCGCATTATCTGCCCAAAATACTAGCATACCTTCGTGCAAATGTGTACACAATGCACATGTGGAAATTCCCCCTTTTATAGACTGTCAAAGATCTGGTTATTATCTTCCAATCTGTGCTTTAATAGATTGTACGATCCTTAAATATCACTTAGTGCACTTTAACCTTTTATGTCACCATTTAAATGATACACTCTATTAGTATCCTTAAAAACTCTGAAGAATGTTTCTCACAATCTAGCCTGGCTGTGTACAGGCATCATTTTCATCTAAGAATTCATGCAACAGTCTGTACATCTACTTGTTGGAATCTGTCAGAGTTGCTGTATTCATGTATTATGGGTGTCATTTTAAATGTTTTCCATATGCATATATTGTCATTTGTTTATTAGGCTATTTGGGCAATTGTTCCTCAATGATTACCAATATTAATTATGCGCTATGATTGGATTCTTTTTTATAGTTATATTTTGTTTTCTTTAAAAATTAACTGGTATTTGTATATCGGAATTGGCTATCAAACAAAATCTTTCAAGAGTTTGTGGTATAAAAACAAATGGATTTATGAATTAAGATATATGCAAAATGGTTGGTGTAGGTTTAAGCGTATGTGTGGGGGGAGGGGTGATCTAGAGCTCGCAAAATTGGGTTTGGGGGTTCTTCTTTTGACAATATATCATATGTGTGGTTCGCTTCTCTTCATGTATGCCAAAAGACACTTGCAATGATCGTCGTAGTTGGAATATTTAGTCCAACAGTTGGTTGAATCTCGAGGGAGCAGAGGAGGATTTGGATGGCCTAAGCAGGGGCACCGCGAGTCCCTTTCCACAGTCAGATCTTATCCCCAGGAATGATAAAAAAAGCACGAATCCGTTAAATAGGCTTACCACTTCTGCCATATTGGAGTCAATAGTGGCAGTTGAGTTGTTGTGTGAGAACGCACTCACCATGGTCATTCTTAAATAGATCACCCACCCCAGCAGGTCCAGGGTTGCTTAAGGAGTAGCGTTCAAAAGTAATTTGATGACACTTGCGGGGTTGGTGGTAGGGCTGAGAATTTACCCGGTTCAGATCCGAAACCCGAATTTTGAAACCTATTCGGATCTAGATATGGATCTGAATTCGGATCTGGATCAAAAAATTGGATCCGTATTACTATTCGGATCAAATTCGGGTACAAGTGGGGGTTCTTCTTTGACAATGTATCATATGTGTGGTTCGCGTCTCTTCATGTATGCCAAAAGACGCTTGCAATGGTCGTCATAGTTGGAATATTTAGTCCAACAGTTGGTTGAATCTCGAGGGAGCAAAGGAGGATTTGGATGGCCTAAGCAGTGGCACTGCGAGTCCCCTTCCACAGTCAGATGTTATCCTCAGGAATGATAAAAAAAGCACGAAGCCTTTAAACAAGCTTACCACTTCTGCCATATTGGAGTCAATAGTGGCGGTTGAATTGTTGTGTGAGAACGGACTCACCATGGTCATTCTTATATAGATTACCCACCCCAGCAGGTCCAGGGTTGCTTAAGGAGTAGGATATTAGAATAGTATATATTATTTTATACATATTTAGTAATTTATATAATTAATTTAAAAGGGAATTAGAAAATAAGTCTGAGAAAGGGAATTCAAAATATTGTTTTCAAGCTGCAGCCTAGGAGATGATCAATTTTCTAATGCACTGGAGGAAATTACAAATATTGAGTTCTATTTAAATGTTTAACGATTTCTCTTAAATCAAATGGACTAGAAAATATAGAGGATGACGAGGCAAAAAAACCTGCTTTGAAAGGGAATTCAGAATATTGTTTTCAAACTGCAGCCTAGGAGATGATATACGTTCTGGTGCGCTGGTGGAAATTACAAATACTGAGTTCCATTTACATTGGCGATTTCTCTTCCACCAAATGGACTAGACAATTTCTCTTCAGCATGGACTAGAAAATATAGAGGATGATGAGTCGATCAGACCTGCTTTATATATATATATATATATATACCAATTCGACGCCAAGATCTCCCTTATATGCTAACTATCTAAATTCTAAATTGAAACTACATCTTATTTCTTAAACTTATGCTAACAATCTAAAATAACCTAAATATATTAATAGGATAATAATCATGAATAAAGAAAACGGAGATATGTCAATTAATAACCAAGTAGTATAAGAGGATTCATAAACTTTTATACTAAACACAACTCTAAATTGCATATTAAAACATTAACTGATATTTATTCAAAAGATATTACAGACAAAACAAACCTCTATATGGACTGTATTACAAACAAACAGTATGGACAGACAGACTGTATAAGAAACAAACAGACTTTCTTATTGACTCATGAAAAGAAATAAAAGAAAGAAGGGCTTACTGTTTACAAATGCAGTAAATGCAGAAAGCCTTCCACTGATTTGGACAATAGCTAGGTAGACTATTCCAGTTACAATCACACATAGACTATCTTATGTTTAGAAAAGAGAGGAAGAGAAGAAAATACAGAAGAGAGAAAAGAGCCTCTGAGGCTAAAGGCTAAAGGAAACCAGAAGGAGAGGAACGAGAAGATGAAGGATGCTAGGAAGGGCTTGAAGGATGCCTTCAAGGATTCAGCCAGGTCTGCTATTTATAGAGGGCGGACGTGAGCTTGAATTATTATTTGATTTGTTGCTTTTGCAGGTTCCACAGATGGATGCCAAGTGGACGGTCTTCAATGCGTTGCTGTATGTATGTCGGTAGCTGAGTGGAGTACAGGTGGACGGCTGGGATCTAAAGGGAATCTCTTTTTGGGTAGTGGTGGACCAGTGGTCGACACAAAGAAGAAGGGAATCTTGCTTTTTGTTTTTTACTGTAGCGGATGAGATGCTTGTCGGCCATTTGCTTTAGTGGAGTCCACGTGGCTTTGTCTTTTAGTGTCGGCAGGAATCTTCTACAGTACTTGGTCTTTTTCTGAAGTGACATATTGATATGATGTATTGGAATTGACTGATGTGATTTCTTTTGGATCTATTTGGGTAATTGAGCTAGGTCGGTCTGCTTTTATGAACAGCCATGA
This sequence comes from Amborella trichopoda, assembly GCF_000471905.2. The sequence goes on from NW_006494904.1 coordinate 499,938, forward strand.
GCAGACCGGTCTTCAATATTTTTCAGGTTTTTCTGGTCCTGCTTCTTCATTATGTATCTGAGTAGTTCGGCTTCTTCAGAAAAGATTTCCAGCAATTGCTTTTCTAACTCTGCTTTGGTGGCCTGAGGGTTTTTCTTTCTCATTATTGATATATATTCTGAAAGGCTATTTGGGTTAATGTATGAATATGAATTATATGCTAGAGGTATTTGTTTTATCAGAATATTATGAGGCTCAAGATTATGGTAGACAAAGACGTCCCACCATTTTATTGAAGTATGTTTGCCCAGACATGATATATATTGGTAATTTTGAGTATTAGTTGGAGATATTGCATATGCCCATTTTAGAATCCATGGTACTTGATATAAAGCAATAAAATATGAGTGGTAATCAATGTTGGGATCTCTCCCATTGTGGTCAATGAATTTATCTTGGGATATTTGTAAGGCTTCAGGCATTATTTGGGATTTGGATCCCCAAACCATAAACCAGTCTTTAAACCAGTTTGGGAATGGGTCAGTTACTGGCATTTTGAACTGGAGAAACCAAGTGTGAGAATTGAACTGTTAAGACTTTGTGCCAGGCTTCAATATGTTCAGAATACCTATAGTGTTTATTTGGGAATTCAAGGGATATTAATCTCTTGGCTCTGGAAGGGTCTGATCCCCATTCACTGAAATGTAGCACTTTTTTTATTTGCAATTTCGATTATGATATTATTTTTGAATTCTTTTGATAGTAATGAGCTATGGTAATAGAACCTGTTTCCAGTAAAACCATCTCAAACCATTCTCTGGTTTTTATACCATAAGAAGGGTTAAGATGGTTGCAGAGGTAATATTTGGCTATTGTATTTGGGTCATCAGCCATATGAATATCTTCTATTACTGTGTCTTCAATGAAAGCAGTTGCTTCATATTGGGATCTTCCAGTAGAAGTAGGTTTTTTGGATATTGGGGATTGTAAGAATATTGGTGTCTGTGGAGATGATGGTGGTTGGCTAGAATATGTAGGATAAACTGGACTATTTGGGTTGCTAGGAGAATATGGTGAAAGATTTCTTACTGGTGATGGAGATGAAGTGGCTGGAATGATATTCATTGGTGCTTTTCTTTTATTAGAATCCATATTTTCTATTTTTATTAAACAATATTAATCCTAAAGAAAGTTCTTCTGGGTCAGACTGATCGGTTCTGCCCTCCCTGCGAAAATTCACGATTTAGAAAGTCAGGGAGATGGTTAGTAGAACTATGCAAATGTCCAATGGTAAAATCAAAAGCTGAGAGAATTGCCTGCCGTCGAGCAAATATCTGTTTTGAGACTAAATTTTGCACATCTTTAAGAAGAATGTCTTTAGCAGCTTTACAGTCAGTGCGAATAAGGAATGTGGTATTTTATATATCACTTTGAAACTTAGTAACGCAATGAACTATAGCTAAATTTCTTTTTTAACAGCGGAATAATTTTTTTGAGTAGAATTCCATGCTTTAGAAGTATATCTAACTAATGGTTCAGTAGAATTTTTTCTTTGTTTTAGAATTCCTCCTAAACCTAGTTCGGATGCATCACACTAAATTATTTTAAATGCATTTGGATCTGGAAGTGAAAGACAGGGTAATTCTTTGGATTTTAGTTGAAGTCTTCTTACAACTTGAGTATGAATATCAGTCCATTTGGGAGGATTCTTTTTCAATCTATCATATAATGGTTTTGCATCTAAAGCTAAGTTTTCATAGAGATCTACTATATAATTGAGACATCCTAAGAATCTTTGTAATTCTTTTTTATCTAATATGATATCTTGGACTTTTTTAGCAAATTGTATAGATCTATCAATTGGTATAATTGTTCCTTGGGATACGTTATGTCCTAAGAATCTAATTTTAGTTTGAAATAGACTCATCTTTTTGCAGAAACTACTATGCCTGTATGTTTTACAGCATTTATAAATACATTTATATGTTTTATGTGTTGTGATATATCTTCATAAAAAATTAATACATCATCAATATATATTATCATAAATTTCCAGTAAGAATTAAATACATCATTAATTATCCTTTGGAATTCTGATGAAGCATTTTTTAGTCCCAAGGGCATTACGTTCCATTCATATTGTCCAAATGACACATTAAAAGCGGTTTTATATCTATCTTCTTCTTTTATTTGAATTTGCCAGTATCCAGATTTAAATCAAATTTAGAAAAAATACAAGCATTTAGTAATCTATCTAATAAATCTTTTTTATTTGGTATGGGATATCTTATCCATTGGAGTGCCTTATTTAAGGGTTTATAGTTTATTACTAATCTCGGAACCCCTCTTTCTTTTTCTGCATTTTTATTTACTTAAAAAGGCAGCACAACTCCAAGGAGAAGTACTTTGTATTATTAGACCTTTTCTCAGTAATTCATCTATTTCTTTTTTATAAAATTCTAATAATTGTATATTCATTTGTATCGGTCTAGCTTTTGTAGGAATTTTAGACTCAGTAAAATTTGATTCATATGGTGAACTTACCATATGTTTCTTTCTATCCCAAAAAGCATTGGGTAATTCATTACATATTTCATTTTCTATTTGTTTTGTAATATTTTTAATTTGTTCTGTCATTTCAGTGGATTGTAATTTTTCTTCTATCATTTTATATTTGATTTCTTCTTTTAAAGAGCAAAGAAAATGTTTTTTCTGTTTGATATCTATTAATTTCTTTTGTTTTTGGTTTATCTATGAATTCAAATTTTATTGTTTCTTTTGCAATAATTGTTTCTATTCTTGTATTATTAATAGGTATTTGATATAGTAAAGTAAGAAATGGTACACCAAGTATTACTACTTGGCTGAGTCCTTTTACCATGATAAATGGAGTAGGAAAACAGTGTCCGTTATTGCAGACAATGGCATTATATAATTTATAATTGATAAATAATCTACTTCCATCAGCAGTATTTAATATTTGAGCGGTTTTATCAAAGTATTTTGTAGGTACTAGACCTTCATTAATACAATTCAAATCTGCTCTTGAATCTATTAATGCTAAGGATTGGAAACTATATTCTTCTTTTACTATTATTTTTACTAATACAAACCATTTTTGTGTAATAATTTTATTTATTAGATTTACTGATTTATTATTATCTAATTCTTCTATTTTGGTTCCTGAGGATTCAGGTGTATCTATAATAATTGGGTTATGGTGTTGATCTATTAAAGAAGCAAATTCTATTTCATCAGTATCTGTTATGTTTCCTGAAACTTCATTTTGTAATTCTAATACTTTAATTCTGTAAGAAGACTTAAAACTTAAATCCAAAGAATTACCCTGTCTTTCACTTCTTGATCCAAATGCATTTAAAATAATTGAGTGTTATGCATCTGAACTAGGTTTTGGAGGAATTCTAAAACAAAGAATAAATTCTACTGAACAATTAGTTAGATATATTTCCAAAGCATGGAATTCTACTCAACAAAATTATTCCACTGTTAAAAAAGAAATTTTAGCTATAGTTCATTGTGTTACTAAGTTTCAAAGTGATATATTAAATACCACATAGCTTATTCGCACTGACTGTAAAGCTGCTAAAGTCATTCTTCTTAAAGATGTGCAAAATTTAGTCTCAAAACAAATAGTTGCTCGATGGCAGGCAATTCTCTCAGCTTTTGATTTTACCATTGAACATTTGCATGGTTCTACTAACCATCTCCCTGACTTTCTAACTCGTGAATTTTTGCAGGGGGGGCAGAACCGATCAGTCTGACCCAGAAGAACTTTCTTTAGGATTAACATTGTTTAATAAAAATAGAAATATGGATTCTAATAAAGGAAAAGCACCAATGAATATCATTCCAGCCACTTCATCTCCATCACCAGTAAGAAATCTTGCACCATATTCTCCTAGCAACCCAAATAGTCCAATTTATCCTACATATTCTAGCCAACCTCCATCATCTCCACAGACACTAATATTCTTACAATCCCCAATACCCAAAAACCTACTTCTACTGGAAGATCCCAGTATGAAGCAACTGCTTTCATTAAAGACACAGTAATAGAAGATATTCATATGGCTGATGACCCAAATACAATAGCCAAATATTACCGCTGCAACAATCTTAACCCTTCTTATGGTATAAAAACCAGAGAATGGTTTGAGATGGTTTTACTGGAAACAGGTTCTATTACCATAGCTCATTACTATCAAAAGAATTCGAAAATAATATCATATTCGAAATTGCAAATCAGAAAAGTGCTACATTTCAGTGAATGGGGATCAGACCTTCCAGAGCCAAGAGATTAATATCCCTTGAATTCCCAAATAAACATTATAGGTATTCTGAACATATTGAAGCTTAGCACAAAGTCTTAATAGTTCACTTCTCACACTTGGTTTCTCCAGTTCAGAATGCCAGTAACTGACCCATTCCCAAATTGGTTTAAAGACTGGTTTATGGTTTGGGGATCCAAATCCCAAATAATGCCTGAAGCCTTACAAATATCCCAAGATAAATTCATTGACCACAATGGGAGAGATCCCAACATTGATTACCACTCATATTTTATTGCTTTATATCAAGTACCATGGATTCTAAAATGGGCATATGCAATATCTCCAAATAATACTCAAAATTACCAATATATACCATGTCTGGGCAAACAGATTTCAATAAAATGGTGGGACGTCTTTGTCTATCATAATCTTGAGCCTCATAATATTCTGATAAAACAAATACCTCTAGCATATAATTCATATTCATACATTAACCCAAATAGCCTTTCAGAATATATATCAATAATGAGAAAGAAAAACCCTCAGGCCACCAAAGCAGAGTTAGAAAAGCAATTGCTGGAAATCTTTTCTGAAGAAGCCGAAACTGCTCAGATACATAATGAAGAAGTAGGACCAGAAAAACCTGAAAATATTGAAGACCAGTCTGCTCATGGCTGTTCACGAAAGCAGACCGGCCCGGCTCAATTACCCAAATAGATCCAAAAGAAATCACATCAATCAATTGCAATACATCATATCAATATGTCACTTCAGAAAAAGACCAAGTACTGTAGAAGATTCCTGCCGACACTAAAAGACAAAGCCACGTAGACTCCACCAAAGCAAATGGCCGACAAGCATCTCATCCGCTACAGTAAAAAACAAAAAGCAAGATTCCCTTCTTCTTTGTGTCGACCACTGGTCCACCACTACCCAAAAAGAGATTCCCTTTAGATCCCAGCCGTCCACCTGTACTCCACTCAGCTACCGACATACATACAGCAACGCATGGAAGACCGTCCACTTGACATGCATCTGTGGAATCTGCAAAAGCAACAAATCAAATAATAATTCAAGCTCACGTCCGTCCTCTATAAATAGCAGACCTGGCTGAATCCTTGAAGGCATCCTTCAAGCCCTTCCTAGTATCCTTCATCTTCTTGTTCCTCTCCTTCTGGTTTCCTTTAGCCTTTAGCCTCAGAGGCTCTTTTTCTCGCTTCTGTATTTTCTTCTCTTCCTCTATTTTCTAAACATAAGATAGTCTATGTGTGATTGTAACTGGGATAGTCTACCTAGCTATTGTCCAAGTCAGTGGAAGGCTTTCTGCAGTTACTGCATTTGTAAACAGTAAGCCCTTCTTTCTTTTATTTCTTTTCATGAGTCTGTAAGAAAGTCTGTTTGTTTCTTATACAGTCTGTCTATCCATACTGTTTGTTTGTAATACAGTCCATATAGAGGTTTGTTTTGTCTGTAATATCTTTTGAATAAATATCAGTCAATGTTTTAATATGCAATTTAGAGTTGTGTTTCGTATAAAAGTTTATGAATCCTCTTATACTACTTGGTTATTAATTGACATATCTCCGTTTTCTTTATTTATGATTATTATCCTATTAATATATTTAGGTTATTTTAGATTGTTAGCATAAGTTTAAGAAATTAGATTTAGAATTTAGAAAGTTGGCATATAAGGGAGATCTTGGCGTCGAAATTTAGATAGTTAGCATATAAGGGAGATCTTGGCGTCGAATTGGTATCTGAACCTACCCTTTAACATTTTATCTAACCCTGAAAACCCTTTATTATTTATCCAAAAGTATATTATTAGATAAAACTTTGTTAGTTAGAAACCTAATTAAATTTACCATTAGAGAAAGTTGGTTCGAGAGTTGAGGCTAAGGACATCCAGTCTAAGAGACCGTTAAGGCCAGGAGAGCCGCTGAGGTCTTGAAGGACATAAGAGGTAGTCAGAAAGCACTCATCCGGAACCTAATAATGGAAAATTTCATTAGGAATCTGTCTAATAAGGCATTATCTAATAATACACATAAGATAAAAAATAAAGAGGAAATTGTGATAGATGATATAGAAAAACAACTACAAAATTGGAACATACCCAAAGTACCCATATCCAATATCTAAGGTAGAAACCTTTGAATTAAAAATAGGTTATGTAATTAAAACAGTAGAACAATCCCTATCTGTTACTAGTACACAAGAAAATTTCCAACTATTATCAAATAAGATAATCCAAGCACATAGGAATAAAAACTATAATTATCTACATATAAGCCTAATACAAATAGCAATTAAACCCTTAACTAGATTAGGACTTAACAATTCTATCCTAGTATGCCTTAGAGATACTAGACATAATAAATTTAATGATTCACTACTAAGAATGGTAGAATCTAGTTTATGTACTGAACCCATGTATTTCAATTGTTTCCCAATTATTCGCTTTCAATAAATGATCCTAATATCCTTAATGTATTAACATTAAATGTAAAAACCCAAGGTTTTGATATGATCCCAAGATCACAAAATATTGCTATAATATATAGAATATATTATAAAGTTATGAATACTTTATGTCCCAAGGTAGTACAAATGGATACTAGAGGAAAAACTACTTTATTCCAAACCAACATAGAAAAATCTAATACTATAATACCTAAAACAATAAAATGGTCAGAAATAATATTACCAGAATCTTGGTCAATACAAAATGAAAATCATCACCACTTAGTACCTTCAAACAATATTCCAGATAAAATAATTGAACATATGGATGGTAATATAGAGATACAATTTACTAGCACTAGTTCGAATACAAAGAGCAAAGATGATTCTGAAATAAAAACGAATAGGAAACATATAGAACCATCTAGGAGTTCTACTTCTTCTATTAACCTAAATATAGAAAGTCTTTTAAGAACTAGAGAAAATATTGTAATACCACAATATAAACCAATACAAAATAATCCTAAGATTGGATTTTATTCGGAAATGGATTTTCATATATTAACTTTACATGAAGAGAAATGAATAGATAAAATTTCATAGAAAAAGATTATCTATCAATAGAAAATAAAGAAATTAGAACTTGGTATCTAAAAACATTTCAACCTAGACTAATGGAATTATTCCATAAAAAATATAATAAGTTTCTTAAAACAGAAAAACAAAATAAAGGATTTTTTATATGGTTAAAAGAAATTTTACATGAACGAGGAGTTGCAGTACCTAATTTTGATGAAATACATATATTAGAAAATCAATATAGTACTTATAATACAAAAGAAGGAAACAAAATTACTAGTATACATCCCCCAGAAAGAAGTTTAATCATAAAAGGAAAAGAGACAAACAATTCACCTGCTTTAGAAACAAAGGCTACTCCATATAAAATGACTACTGGAGAAATAGTACATAGATTAGAATTAATTCCTCATATAATAGAACAAAATAATTATACTAATTTATGTATGCAATCTGTAGGCAAACAAACACTAAGAATTGAAAATATGCTAAGACGAGCACCAATACAAGAATCACAAACATCTGTATTATTTAAACCACCTCCTACTCTAAATAAAGAAAGATTCCATGTTGGAGACAATAATAAGACTCTTATCGATCAATTAATATCAAAATTAGCTAAACTTGAAATAAAAGAGAATACTAAAAAAGAAGATATAAAAAGTAAAGGAATAGTAATCAAAGAATCAGAAACCTTAACACTTGAAGTAGAGGAACCCATGATTGAAGATACCATAGAAAATATGGAAATAGCATTTACTGAAATTAATAATAATGATCAATTTGTCCAAAGAATATCTTATAATAGAAATTGGAAACCTGCTACTGCTAGACCATATCATCCTAGACCCACTCCTGTTAATATTCAATTTGAAGAAGATTTAATATCTCATACAACCTCATATTCAGGAAGAACCATAGTCAATTGGAATATAGATGAGATGTTTGAACATCAAATTCTTGATACAATGAAGCACATGACCATGTACGCATCTTGCTTGTAAAATGGTAGGAAACCATGATCAGGAAGTCGCCAAAGCCATAGTTTGTGGATTCACTAGATGGCTTCGTGGTTGGTGGAATTTTCACCTACCTGAAAATACAAAAAATCAAATTTTAAATATGACCAAGCAATGGACTGTCAAAAATGAACAAAACCAAGATATATTATATTCTGAAAGTGATGCTGTCAACACTCTTATTTATACCCAGTTACAATCACGCATAGACTATCTTATGTTTAGAAAAGAGAGAAAGAGAAGAGAAAAAGAGAAGAACATACAGAAGGGAGAAAAGTGCCTCTGAGGTTAAAGGCTAAAGGAAACCAGAAGGAGAGGAAGGAGAAGATGAAGGATGCTAGGAAGGGCTTGAAGGATGCCTTCATAGATTCAGCCAGGTCTGCTATTTATAGAGGGCGGACGTGAGCTTGATTATTATTTAATTTGTTGCTTTTGCAGGTTCCACAGATGCATGCCAAGTGGACGGTCTTCAATGTGTTGCTGTATGTATGTCGGTAGCTAAGTGGAGTAAAGGTGGAGGGCTGGGATCTAAAGGGAATCTCTTTTTGGGTAGTGGTGGACAAGTGGTCGACACAAAGAAGAAGGGAAACTTGCTTTTTACTTTTTACTGTAGCGGATGAGATGCTTGTTGGCCATTTGCGTTAGTGGAGTCTACGTGGCTTTGTCTTTTAGTGTCGGCAAGAATCTTCTACAGTACTTGGTCTTTTTCTGAAGTGACATATTGATATGATGTATTGGAATTGATTGATGTGACTTCTTTTGGATCTATTTGGGTAATTGAGTCGGGTCGGGTCAATACAAAGTCTGCTTTTGTGAACAGCCATGAGCAAACTGGTCTTCAATATTTTCAGGTTCTTCTGGTCCTGCTTCTTCATTATGTATCTGAGCAGTTTCTGCTTCTTCAGAAAAGATTTTCAGCAATTGCTTTTCTAACTCTGCTTTGGTGGCCTGAGGGTTTTTCTTTTTCATTATTGATATATATTCTGAAAGGCTATAAGTGGTAATCAATGTTGGGATCTCTCCCATTGTGGTCAATGAATTTATCTTGGGATATTTGCAAGGCTTCAGGCATTATTTGGGATTTGGATCCTCAAACCATAAACCAGTCTTTAAACCAGTTTGGGAATGGGTCAGGTACTGGCATTTTGAACTGGAGAAACCAAGTGTGAGAATTGTACTGGTTTTGAACTGTTAAGACTTTGTGCCAGGCTTCAATATATTCAGAATACCTATAATGTTTATTTGGGTTAATAGTAGAAGTAGAGCTCCTAGATTGTTCTATATGTTTCCTATTCGTTTTTATTTCAGAACCATCTTTACTCTTTGTATTCGAACTAGTGCTAGCAAATTGTATGTCTATATTACCATCCATATGTTCAATTATTTTATCTGGAATATTGTTTGAAGATGTATTTTTTTCAAGATTATTAACTAGAGAAGATAGCCAAGTAGATCATTGGAAGGAAAAATTCATAGCAGGATTACCTTACTCATTTGCTGAAAAAGTAAAGAATAGATTTGAAAGTAAACATGGAGGCATAATACCATATTCTGTTTATACTTTAGGAGAATTATCTGCTGAAATATGTGCAGAAGGACTAGCTCTATGCACAGATATGAAATTAAAGAAACAATTAGATAAGCAAAGAATGACTGAAAGAAAAGAACTTGGAGATTTCTGTGAACAATTCGGTTATAATATTGAAAAATATAAAGATAAAAGTTATAAAAAGAAAAAATACAGATCTGAGAAAAAAGAAAGAAAATCATATAAAAAATATAAAAGAGAAAATTTATTAAAAGATTTTCACCAAAAAATAAATATAAAAAGAGAAAGAAAAAATTACCTGTATGTTATAAATGTGGAAAAGTAGGAAATTATAAAAGTAATTGTGAAGTCAAAAAGAAAATAGATAGAATAATATTAGATGAAATCATTAGAAATCAATTATATGATATTATACAGATATATGATCAAAATAGTTCTACAGAAAGTTCTACAGATAATTCTAATGATACTTCACTTATAGGAAATATTGAAGATGAAAATCTTATATGGACAAGTACAGAAGAATCTGATAGTGATAATGAATATCAAAATTGTGCATGTAATATGTTATCTAAAGAAGATAATTTAATATTAGACTTGATAAAAAACTGACCCAGATGAAAAAAGAGAAACTATCACCCAATTTATTAATATAGCTAAAGCAAAAAATAAACCTACTCCTCTAATAAAACCACCTGATGAATATAATTTTGCTGAAATAATTAAAAGAATTAATAGAAAAGATATAATGCAAAAAGAACCCACTATTGCAGAATTAAAAAGGAAATAAATGAAGTAAAAATAGAAGTACAACAATTAACAAATAGAATTAAAGTATTAGAATTACAAAATGAAGTTTCAGGAAACATAACAGATACTGATGAAATAGAATTCGCTTCTTTAATAGATCAACACCATAACCCAATTATTATAGATACACCTGAATCCTCAGGAACCAAAATAGAAGAATTAGATAATAATAAATCAGTAAATCTAATAAATAAAATTATTACACAAAAATGGTTTGTATTAGTAAAAATAATAGTAAAAGAAGAATATACTTTTCAATCTTTAGCATTAATAGATTCAGGACCAGATTTAAATTGTATTAATAAAGGTTTAGTACCTACAAAATACTTTGATAAAACCACTCAAATATTAAATACTGCTGATGGAAGTAGATTATTTATCAATTATAAATTATCTAATGCTGTTGTCTGCAATAATGGACATTGTTTTCCTACTCCATTTATCATGGTAAAAGGACTCAGCCAAGTAGTAATACTTAGTGTACCATTTCTTACTTTACTATATCGAATAGCTATTAATAATACAGGAATAGAAACAGCTATTGCAGGAGAAACAATAAAATTTGAATTCATAGATAAACCAAAAATAAAAGAAATTAATAGAGTTAAAGATAGTATCAAACAGAAAAAACATTTTCTTTGCTCTTTAAAAGAAGAAATCAAATATAAAATGATAGAAGAAAAATTACAATCCACTGAAATGAGAGAACAAATAAAAAAGATTACAGAACAAATAGAAAATGAAATATGTAATGAATTACCCAATACTTTTTGGGATAGAAACAAACAGATGGTAAGTTTACCATACGAATCAAATTTTACTGAGTCTAAAATTTCTACAAAAGCTAGACCGATACAAATGAATATACAATTATTAGAATTTTGTAAAAAAGAAATAGATGAATTACTGAGAAAAGGTCTAATAAGACAAAGTACTTCTCCTTGGAGTTGTGCTGCCTTTTTATGTAAATAAAAATGCAGAAAAAGAAAGAGGGGTTCCAAGATTAGTAATAAACTATAAACCCTTAAATAAGGCACTCCAATGGATAAGATATCCCATACCAAATAAAAAAGATTTATTAGATAGATTACTAAATGCTTGTATTTTTTCTAAATTTGATTTAATAATAGAACTTGTTTCCAGTAAAACCATCTCAAACCATTCTCTGGTTTTTATACCATAAGAAGGGTTAAGATTGTTGCAGAGGTAATATTTGGCTATTGTATTTGGGTCATCAGCCATATGAATATCTTCTATTACTGTGTCTTCAATGAAAGCAATTGCTTCATACTGGGATCTTCCAGTAGAAGTAGGTTTTTTGGGTATTGGGGATTAGAAGAATATTGGTGTCTGATATATATATATATATATATATATATATATATATATATTATTTATTTATTTATTTATTTATTTTTTGGGGGGGGAAGGGGGGTGGGGGGGTGTGTTGAGAGAAGGAATGGCAGGAATAGGCTCTCAAAAAATTGGGTTGGCCAATTGGATGTGGAACAACTTTAGGAGGCATGCTGAAGTTTGAGAGGCTGCCTTGCTTATACTACATCCACTGGGCAGTGGGATCCCTCTTCTCTGTAATTGGTCGAGTATGAGGGCTCTCTTGGCTCAAGATCAACTGCCAATCAAAAGATTGGACTTATCGTTGAGTAGGGTATACGACACCTTGTTGGTGGTAAGAGGTTGTTGGGTAAATGGAGAATGGGTAAAGGAGGAAGAAGTTGAGAAATGACCAGAAGATTTGGGGTGCCAGATGATTCTATCTTGTCCCATCCCTCACATACCCATGGAGTTTAAGGATTCCATGAGGTTAAGAAGCTTGACTCTTCATCTTGAATTATATTTATCCATAACACAGCCCTCTCTATATGGGTGACCAGCTAACAGTTCAAAGGAATTTTCAATGGCAGCCTCTTTCATCAGCGGCGATCAAGAATAGGCAGGGAAAAGCAGCTTCTAGGTTTTCAAAAAATTACCGAACTTACATGGTGAAATTTGAGAGATCCGTCAATGCTGCTCCAAAAAATATCCCTCATTAGTATTTCAAGTTCATGGATGACAGACATGGGCATGCAACTGAGTGAAATCTGGTAGATGTGAATGCTTGAGAGGTGGGTGATGCGGCCCACAAAAGATAAGTATATGGCAGCATGTCCAGGTTGTTAATTTATGGTCAAACTTTACAAAGATGTTGTCCCATTGATCATTCCTGGGTTTTCCTGAGCAAAATAGTAGGCGCACATATTTTGAGGGCAACTGACTATGCCTGCTTCCCAGCCTTTGTGCTAGAGCCTAGGATTGGGATCTTATTTGTTGCAACACCGAGGATTTTTGTCTTGCTCATATTGAGGAGTATGTTAGATGCCAACTCAAAGCATCTGAGTTAGAGCGAAAGATTATTGACTGATTATGGGATGGCATAACAAAAGGCTGGGTTATCATCTGCATATGGTAGATGGCATATAAAGGGGTCAGGTGAGAGGTTTTGAAGCCTTCTAGGAGATCATTGTTGTATAGATTTCTGATGAATCGACTGAACTTTTCTGCTAAGATTGCCAACAAGGAGGTTGAGAGTAGATCTCCTGCTAACCAGCTTGTATGAACTGTTGATTAGGCTGATTGGCCCCAAGTCTTTGAGTTCCTTGGCACCTCCTAGTTTAGGATTAGAGTGATGAAAATAGCATTCAGGGCCTTTTGCGTCATTTCTCTTTGGTGAATTCAGAGTAATGATCCATGACATTCAGGCCAACATTGTCCCGAAATTGGTAGAAAATTACCACTGGGCAGCCATCGGGGCCTAAGCTTTATCTTTGCCTAATTAGAAACTCCTTGATGGTTTATCCTCTATAAAGGAGGCCTCATGATCTCTAACAGATTCATTGGAAATTCCGTCGAAGTGTAGCTTTGAGAAGATAAGTCGTATTTTATCCTTTGCGGAAAAGGGGATTTGGAAAATTTTGGTGATACTGGTGGTGATGTCCACTGGGGCATGAAAGGTTCTGGCCATGTTCTTGATGTGTGCTTTAATGTTGTTTCTTCTACGGGTGTTGATCTTGTTGAAGAATGTATATTTCTATCTCCTTTGAGGCATTTGATAAGCGATCTATAATATAAGAAGGGTTGTTCATTTGGTTGCTTGAAGGTTGGTTCTGGCTAAAGTTCTTCTTGCTTGTTCATAAGATGACAAATCTTGAGCATAATTACCAGAATCTCTCACCCAAGATCACAATTCCAATTCGAAATCCTGATTTCGCAATTCTAAAAAGGAATCTTCATGGAGTCCATTTTCGTGAAGTTATGAATCTCAACTCCTTGTTTTAGGAATCTTGATTCCAACACTTATAGAATTCGTTTCTAATATTTAATGATTCCCGATTCCGCAATTGTTGAATCTCGATTCTACATTTGTTGAATATGGATTCCACATAGAATGGTACTCTCTCCATCAAATTAGAAACTCATACATAAGACCACGAACTACAAAATAAACAACTCAGAACGTATGAGAAGCATCAAATCAAATATTTGATGCCAAAGATATTGGAATATCGATACGATATGTGAATGAAATTCGATTCCATATGGATCAATTCCACAGAGGTCAGAACGTTGATTCCAAAGAGGATGGAATCCGAATTCCATATATGTAGGGGTCTCGGTTCCATTTGGGTCGAATCTCGATTCCTAGAAAATAGGAATCTCGTTTCCCTCAATATCCCATTGTACGGATGTTGATTCTGAAAACATGACTGCTCTAGCTAGCCATGATTCCGCAATTCCAATTCCTAAAATGATTAGGAATCTCAGTCGTTTCCAATCATTTTGGTCCTGAGCCTATTCCAAGTCAATCAAGTTCCATTATCTCCTTTATAAGATTTTCCTTTCTTGATCCTAGGTCTCCATAGCATTCTTTGCTCCATGCTTTGAGTTTCTCTTTAAGGAGTTCTGGCATCCTGGTTAGGAATGGATTCGGTTTGTTTTTTGGCAGGGATCTAATATGGACTCTCCTGGGAATTCTTCTTCCCATAGTTTGCACACAAGGAACCTGTCTAGTTTGGAGAGGGTTGGGTTACTGGAATGATTTGACCAGGTGAAGGAGGCTCCGTTAAGAGGGAGACCAATGAGATTGTCAATAGATAAATTCTGAGAACCCTTCCATACTTGTAGGGCAGTCTCCTATATTTCTCTTAGGACAACTGGTTGACGTTGAAGTTCTCACCAAGGTAAGTATGGAAGGGTACTGGGCCATGTGTAATTCATTGCAAAACTGCTCTTTAGTTGGAATCGATTTGGTAAATACACTGCTATAAATCCATCTTAAATTCGGAGAACCGTGTTGGTCAGAGAAAAATGATCAACAAAGGAAGTTTCCTGGGATAGGATAAAGGGATTCAAGAGGATCGGATGCCACCTGATGACCCCCTGGGTCGGGGGGCAATTCATGCAACTGGTCTATGACTTCAATGGCTCGAGCCTTTGTCAAAGTTGAGCTTCCTTTTTGGTGTCAGTAATGGAGATGTTGTCTGGTTGAAAATTGCATGAATAGAACTGGATTTGTTTAATTTTTTGGGGACTGCCAGGGCCCTTATATCATTTGGCAGTGTTTGGGTTGGGTTGATGAACTGTCGTTGTGCGACGAGGGAGTTGTGGGAGTTGTGGCTGGCTGAGGGCAGGCTCTATCATAGATTATATCGGAATTTAGGTTCCTGATTCTATGTTTCCTAGTCCCTTGGCTTTGGTCCCCTTGTCTCGGTGGCATCATCTTTTAGTCAGTTTTGCCTTGAGGGCTTCGGTTATGTTCTCAAAATCCACCATATATAGTAGTGGCAATCTGAAGTCGCAGTAGATGAGTCATCATCATGTTCCATCCACAGCCATGATTCGATGGTGATGGTTCAAAAGGGACAATAAGTGAGGTTGGCTGGTCTGGGTATGAGGTAGGTGATATCAGTTTGTTGCAAGGCCAAAGGGTTAGCTCACTGTACTATTTTCTGCTATATGCGATTAAAAAGAAAAACTTCCAATTTGCCTGAAAAGGAGTGGGGAGGATGTGGAAGCAATGTTGTTAGCATCATAGGATGTAGGATCATGAGTGCTATGAAAGGGGTATCATTTGGGCAGCGGTCTAGGGCAGGAATTTCATCGCAATGATGGGGTCAGAAAACTAATTGGGGTTTTGGATAAATGGAATTGATAAAAATCTTACTTTTGCCAGAAAAAGGAAGGAGAGGATGAGGAGGGACTCTTGTTGGCATCACAGTGTGGAGGATCATGAGTGCTAAAAAGGGTTATGTTTTAGGCAAAGGTCGTAGGAGGAATTGCTGGGCAATGGCAGGATTGGGGACCTGAATGGGGTTGATAAGGTATGATCAATAGTGATCTCATGTAGTCAGGGCAAGATGTGTGGTCTGAGTTTTTGGGAACATGGTACTGGGGACCTTTCTTTCAATGGCATCTCTGTTGGATGGAGACATGGGTGCTTTGTGACCGTTGAATAAAAAAAGTGAAGTGATAAGGTTTAATTTATCCTTAAAGGATTTTGGAGGGGGCTACTGGTTTTATGTATGGGATCTCCAAATGGATGGGGATCTCTAAATGGACTATTTAAGGTTTCTGGGTTGGACCAGTTGCTTGGGGGGAAAGAGGGGTAATGTGATGGGCTGGAAGTCATGTTCGTTGCAGTTTTTAGGATGTGGGTAATCAGTTGGGGGATGACCATTGGATGCAAGATAGGGATGGCTGGGAATCCTGGGATAATGGTTGAGGGGGGATATGAGCTTTCTATTGATGAGAATCTAGAAGGATTTGGGGTGTCCATGTTGGAAATGGATGGTTGGCAAGGTGCTGCCTTGAGATTCTATTGGGGTGCGTGATGTGGCATCCTGGCATCCCATTGTTTGACACGGGATGTTGGTGGGTTTGACAGTTTTGTGATCGATTTGGACTCTCAAAGTTGGTGTTTTGTAGCATGGGGTTGCATTATGTGTCTGTCGTCGAGGAGTCTACAAGGAGGTTCTCTGAGGTTGGTTTGTGGAACAATCTCAGTCATTCAGCTGTTCAGCAGAGGATGTGGTTGGGTTAAGGTGGCTTGGGATGATGGTAACCAGTGGATAAAACTCAGGTTGGGAGTGGGATGGAGATTGTGGGAGAGGGTTTCTCTCTGATGTGTACAGGACGCTCCACATGTCATCAGTGGGTTGGATGCTGCCGGTTGACATAGGTCCCCCTCTTTCTGTGCTTTGGATGGATTACCATGTTTTAGTGTGGTGGGGAACAAAGCAGTTGGTTGGTGGTGGCATGGTTTACTTTGTTGTTTTCTCCTCATCTCACTTTGTGATCAGCATTCTTTAGTTGTAACATATAATTGAATTTACATATTAATTTAGATAAGTTGGAGTATATTATTGTGCATGCTTGTGCCTATAACTTATACATGGATACTTGGGGAAGTCTCAGACACAGGAACCAGGTGTCTGATTCCCAATTCCTTGAAGAGCAGGATTTGGTGGCGCAACTATATTATAAATAGATAACCAAATCCAATATTATTTTCTTACATTTTATGTCATTATGAGTAGCTAAAAACACAATTATGCCTTGATGAATTCATTTTTTCGGAATAAAATATTATTGAATAAATATTTTTAAAAGTCCAAAAGTGTGACTCAAAATAAATGACTGATCTAGATTGAGAGTTCTAAATCAATGATGTAGTCAATAGTTAGCAAAAAAAGAGGAGTAAAAAATAATCTGTATCAGTATGTTTGCCATAGCATGTTTGACATGGATACGATACCCAAACAAAAGAATCCATTTAAACAGTTTATAATTAGTATTTATTAATTATATCTAGTGTCAAATCCTCGCACACTTTTCCACTGGGAACCACCTCCATTTGACATTCTAAGGATTAGGTTAATGGGATTCCGAATTATAATTAGTATTTATTATTTATATCTAGAACCAAATTCTTGCACCCTTTTCCACTGGGAACCGCCTCCATTGACATTCTAAGGATTAGCTTAAATTGGGATTCATTTTGGAACCCTAGCAAAAGGATTGGTGGCTCTTTCTTAGATAGTTGCAGGGGACCTTCAAGGGTCAAGCAAGAAATGCCTCAACTATTGTGGGAGTAACGGTCCTCTTGATTGGCATGATAATTTATTTTATATTGATGATTTACTTTATAATGTTCGTAGGACTATTATTAGTGGAAGGTGATTGGTTAAACCTTCCCAAGAAAGCAATTCACGTACCAATAGAAATTGATTGTCGCAATGGAGGAGGTCATCTACCCATGCTGGTCGTCCGGGGTTACTTTCTGTTGTTCTCAAAGAAGCTAATGAGACTGGTTATCACATAGCAAGGGAGTGAATGAGTTTCGACTGCCATGCTAGGAGCTCTCCTTGCTAATGCAGTCCTTTCCTTCTCTATATATGTATCTTTTTGTCTATGCCTTACTACTTTATGGTATGCATCTTAGTTGATTGAATGGTTACTATCACACACACACACGTAATTCACGTATGCAGATGTATGTAGCAAAATACGTAATCAATATATCTATTTTGAGATATATTTAATTATAATACTACCAATAAACCCAATTATTGCAATTGCTCATTCAATTATGATATTAACAATGAACCCAATAATTGCAATTGCTCAGGCTACCTTCTTTTAACTTCTAGGGTCTATTTGTTAGTTCAAGATCCCTCTTACTAACTAGAATAAAAGAAGTAGTAGATCTTTTCCGACCAAAATGGGAATCGGGCTGCTGAAACGATATAGAAATGAACCGAAACAATTTTTTCCAGGGGGGACTACTGAATGATTTCTTATTTTATTTCATTGTGATCCTGAATCCCCTTTCCCTAATCCCTTTTAAAAAATGCACCTTTTATTTGATTGATCAAGTTGAGATTTTTTCTTCAATTTGGGTGAATAAGTTTTGGTACTTTTGTATTTCACCTTTCCATGATATAGAAAAGATCGCATTATGGAAAACAATTAACTGAGTAGCACTCCATTCAACCTGAAGTTCACTCAATATGAAAGATTTGGGGATATCCAGTCTATTAAGTACATCACCTTTGCCATTATATTTTCATTGGGGAGTTATTCATTGTCTATTTGATAAAATAAGTGGTTTGTTATATATCTAATATTTGCTTCTTAACTACCCAGGTGGGCTGTTTCTAAATGCAAAGGAGGAGATTGTTAAGTGGAAGGGTCTCTTGAAGAATTACCTTCAATCTGAGGATGATGAGGTTTGTTTCTTCTTTGTATCTATCATAAACAGTTTTCTATGTGGTTATTTCTTTCTCTTCTGTTTTTTGTGTCCATTGAATTAATAATGAGGAATTAAAATTTAAAATATTTTTGTGAAGAAGTTGTTTTTTTATTTGTATAATATAACTTTTTCCTGCTATGTGAACTTAGATGAAATATATTCTTATCAAAGTCCATGGTTATTACATTCATTTTTTGATGTCATGACAAATGCCTTCTCTACTGGGGTTCTCATATCCTCTAAGAAGCTTCTAAATGGCTGTTTGCATTATATCATACTTAAAGCCCAAAAAGTATGTGACTTAGAAATCATACGCATTTTGATAGCTATGATTCTTTCGACATAAGTGTGGGCTTGATATCATGCACACATTAGTTGTCTGCTCCCTCTCAACTGTCAAATGGTTGACTGACTGCAGTACTTGGCATTCTCACACCCAAGTTTGGCCATTATGGTTATTCTGGTTTGTCACCATATGCAACCACTCACTAGGTCTGACCTTTAAGTTGCAAGTTGGTAGTTGGCAATGGTTTTTTATGAGGTTAGACTTAGGACCTCTTATACCTTTTCTTTCCACCATGTTCTGTCGGTAATGCAGAAAATGATGGATTGGTCATTGAGGGCATTGGGTGTAATGATCTTTTAGTTGTCGATGTTTCCTTACCATTGAGATGTCTTGGCATTGATGAGACCATCTCCTTGGCACTTTTAGGATCAATGCAGTAATTTATTTCAAGGTAATAGAATCATCATCATCATAGCCTTTTCCTAATTATTTGGGATCAACTACACGAATCCTGGTCTGCCAGTCTGCTCTATTAAATGTCATACCCTTAGTGAGGTCATAAGTCCCCATATCTTTTCGGACACTTCCAACCACGTCCTTTTGGGCCTACCTATTGCCCTTTTCAATCCTACCACTTGAATTAACTAGCACCTCCTAACAGGTGTTGTATTGGGTCAGCACCACATATGACCAGCCCACCGAAGTCTATTCTCTCTCATCTTATTGCCGATTGGTGTTACACCTAAATTTTTCCGAATGGATTCATTTTGAATTCTATCCCTTTTTGTCTCACTCATCCATCTTAACATTATCATCTCCGCTACACTCATTCTATGGGTATACTGTTTTTTGTTTGCCCAACGTTCTTTCATTTGTCCTATAGAACTTGCTATTCAACTTTGTTGGAATGTGGCGATCACATAACATTCTGGTTGCACATCTCCACTTCGCCCACTTAGCTCTAATTCTATGTGCAACATCTTTCTCAATCTCTCCATTTTCCTAGATTATCAACCTAAGATATCGAAAGTACGGTCTTTTTTGTACTTCTTGGCCATCGATCTTAACTACTTCCCTGTCTCTACTCTTATTTTTGCTAAACTTGCATTCCATATACTCTGTCTTAGTTTGGCTAATTTTAAACCTTTGGATTCTAGAGCATCCCTCCAAAGTTCTAACTTTGTGTTGATGTTGATTTGGGTTTCATCGATCAAAACTATATCATCTGCGAACAACATGCACCATAGTACCTCATCTTGTAGGTGCCTAGTTAAGTCATCCATAACGTAAACAAAGAGGTACGGGCTAAATGTTAACCCTTGATGTAGATCTATTGTCACTGAAAACTCACTCATCTCTCCACTAGTTGTTCGTACATTAGTTAGCGCTCCATTGTGCATATCTCTCACCAAATCGATGTAGTGTTTGAAGACTCCTTTCTTTTCCAACACCCGCCAAATCAAATCTTGAGGTAATCTATCATAAGTTTTCTCTAAATCAATAAAGACCATATGGAGGTCTTTTCCTTTCGCCGTAAACTTCTCAATTAGTTGCTTAAGTAGGAAAATAGTCTCGGTTGTTGATCTTCCTGGCATCAAATCAAATTGGTTTTCAGATACACTCGTTTTATGCCTTAGTCGTTACTCAATCAGTCTCTCCCAAAGCTTTATAGTATGACTCATAAGCTTAATCCCTTGATAGTTTGCACAATTCTGTATGTCTCTTTTGCTTTTGTAAATAGGCACCACATTACTTTTCTTCCATCCGTCTGGCATTTCTTTGGTTCTTAACGCCTTGTTGAACAGTTTCGTCAGCCAGTCAATGCCAATCTCCCCCATACACTTCCAAACCTCTATCGGGATACCATATGGTCTTAAAGCCTTCTCTATCTTCATCATTTTTAAAGATTCTTTCACTTCCGACATCCTAATCCTACGAATGTATCTATGACATCCGTCATCACTTATACCAAACAGTTCCTTCTACTACTATATTTCCATTGTGTTCATCATTTAAAAGTTTTTGAAAATAAACTCTCCACCTTTCGTTGACCTCGTCATCCCCAAGACCCTTTGATCCTCACGCATAATGCATTTCAAGGTAGTAGAATATTTTTACTGTTTCTGAATAATAAAAAAATTCAAATTAAAAAAAGGAAAAGAGTAGGCAAAACTTTTTTTTTTATTTCTACATGTATCATATGCTTGGTGTGTAAACATGTGCCATGAACTATGCCTTTGTCCATGTTGCATTGATGTGGCCAGATTCATTGCCTAATGTGCGGTCTAGAAATGAAGAAGCTGGCCTATGGTGTTATTGACAGTCCAATCAATTAGGTCCGTAGAGTCATATGGTATACATGCATACATCGTGTTACTTTATGTCATGCTTTCTTGGGTCGTTTAAAAGCTCTGGCTTAATGTTCTGTAAGTCTTGTGGTACTTTCCTATGATGTGGATCTTTTGTGTGAACCATCAAATACAATTTGATATTTATTTTGCCTGGTAAATGTTTGTATCTTATGGGACACTTTGCCATGTAAGCAATTTGGTGGTCCTGTGGGACCACATTGTATATTCCTCTAGCCAAAACACCATGTTAGGAGGTTTGTATAACTCAGAAACTCACCAATAAACTTTTTTCATTTGAAGATCAATATTGACAAAACAGAATTTGATTTAGATCTCAAAAATGCTCCAAATCAGATACCACTCAAGGATCAATTTAGATGTTCATGCAGGATCAGCTTGAGATTTATGGACTCAAATCATTTCTTTTTTTTAAGTGATCACAGCATGAGGCAGATATGTTTTTAGAATCTTTGGGGTACAGAAACATCATTATGTATTTTGCCAAAGGACCAGTACAGTATGGTCACAAGAGACCACCTTAGACACTATTTTTCTTGTATGACATGCATTCTAAAGAGACGCTTGCGTAAACTGAACTCCCTTTATATCATTGAATATAATTTTTGCGTAGAAGAATCATACTATGTTTGCATAATAAATTTTTAGAATTACAAAAAAAGTTTGAAGAAAATTCTCAAATGTTTGTAAACCATGCATGAGTTGCACTTGTAAACTTTGCATGAGTTGGACTGGCCTTCACTTATCAAAGACTGCATATATTTGAGTTTATTATTGTTACTTCCAGGTCCATCTATAGATTTTATTTCACAATTGGAGATATTTATATATATTCTTGATCGTGGCAACTTGAAGGTTCAATAATTTCTAGGTATCATGTTTTACTTTGGTGGTACATATGGTGTGCTTATCTGCTGTATCTACCTACATGACTATTTGTTTTGTATGCAAAACTTTTTCTATTTGTTCTTTATGTTCCTTTTTCGTTGAATTCAATGATGTAATCTTTCAAAGACTTTATATGTGATATCCTAATAGACAGTTATTGTTGTTTTCATTGTAGGTTGAAGTCTTGTTGAAGTTTGAAGAGATATGTTTGGAATCTCTAAGGGAATATTCTCCTATTTTTTGTTCTGTAAGTATGCATAGACTGAAATGCAGTTTGCATATTTAAATAATGAATAATCAATTTCTTTCTGTATTTTGTTTTCCTTTTTTCTTTTTCCAAGTTAGGGTATGTATGCCAATGTGCTAGTTTTGAGTTGTATTTACTTAGCTGTTATTGACATGACACTTCTTTTTTTTTTGGTTAAAGAAAAGGTTGACTACACGCCACTTTAGTTTATGGTTATAAATTTCAGTTTTATGGTAATTTGATCTTTGTAGAAACTTTTGATGGCAGCCTGGTTTTGTTGGCCATTTAGTTGCCTTTTGGAAAACATTTGGATGTTAAAATATGGTCATGGATGGGTTGGCCAACATCAAATGTTGGTTAATTTGGCTGGTGGTTAGCCGACCTCAGGGGAGAGCATGAGATTGTTCTGTACTCAGAAGATCCTTGGTGAGATGTGAGGGTGTGGGGAAGGGTCAAACCTAATACCTTGGTTGTTCGCACTTGCTTTATAAAAGTTTCCGGGAAGTTAGGGTATGTATTCCAATGGGCTAGTTTTGAGTTGTATTTACTTAGCTGTTATTGACATGACACTTCTTTGCTGTTATTGACATGACACTTCTTTTTCTTTTTTTTTGGGTTAAAGAAAAGGTGGACTACACGTCACTCTAGTTTATTGTTATAAATTTCAGTTTAGGGTAATTTGATCTTTGTAGAAACTTTTGATGGCAGCCTGGTTTTGTTGGCCATTTAGTTGCCATTTGGAAAACATTTGGATGTTATAATATGGTCATGGATGGGTTGGATAGAAGGCACATGATAATAAGTCATGTTTCTATGAATGCTTCGGATCAGGGGCTTATCAGAGACTTATACCACACCGTTTTAAAATCTTAATATCTGAATTTAATTGTGATATCAGAATAAGAGAGCAGATAAATTTCATCTTTCGTTCATCATAATAAATGGAGACATGTTCTTTTTTCTTGAGAAGAAAATCTGCATACAGACTTTCTTGAAAAACATGAGTTACCAAAAAATCAGCAGACACATACTTAGGTATAAAATCATTGCTTGCTGCTGAGGTACTTGTTAGTGGAGACCCCACTTCTTTGAGGAGCACTTCAGGGAAAAGAAAATGATTTAAACAGTAGTAATTCTCAGAGATCCCCTGCGCCCTTAAGTAGGATATGTGAATATACATCTTGATGTTATACTAAGATGGTGGTTCATTGTTTAGATTCTGGGTTGACGCTACAACGGTGTATGTCCTCTATATTTAGAAGACCTTAGTTTAACCTTTGCCTACTACTTTGCATTCTTGCTTATTTCTAGAAATATTGAACCAAAGCATCTGTGTATCCCTACTGATGCATAAATAGAAGTATACTTTCATACTGAGAACAATTTGAATATTAGTATAATTTGTTAGTTGATTTGATCATGGAAAAGCTAGATAATGCAATTCTATATGTCCTTGTACATCTTTGGTAGTCTTTATTTGTCCTTTTCTTTTCACTCTATGTCGCTTTAATCTCTACTGGGCAGATTTTACAAGTCCTTTACGATGAGGAGATTGTGACTGAAGATGCTATCTTAAAATGGGCATCAGAAAAACAAGGGGCTGATGAATCGGATAAGATCTTCCTTAAACAGTGTGAAGGTTATATCCAGGTAGGCCAACAGAATTTTGTGTGCTTGAATGGAAGGAGTGTGTGTATTTCTATAAGCAATGATTTCTATTGAATGGTTTCCTACGATAATCATCAAGTTCTTATGTCGAATTTTTAAACATGCAACTATGTGGTAAATTTGAATGTTGGCTATCTAATAGACTCAGAAAACTGCAATGTTTCAAACAGTGACTGTCAGTTGATACTTAAACAAAGTTATAGATATGATAAGAACAGATTAGAAGGGATTAACTAACGATGTAATGGTATTATTAGGGAAGGAAATACATCGAACACAATAAGGCCTCTTTATGCCCGAACGCAGTTAGATATTTTTTACTAGTGATATTTTTATGTGAAAATATCATTTCATCATCATCATCATGAAAGCCTTTTCCCAATTAATTAGAAAAATATCATTTAAGGGTCAAAAGACCTTGCAAAATTATTAAGGGGGTCAAAACACCCAATTACCATTATGGGGTTTGCTTTTTACTTTTCATTTCACTCAGTTATCTCTTCAAAAATGTTTTTAAAATGACCATGTTCGAGGGAACACTAAACAAGCTGGGGCATTTCAGTAATTTGACCCACCTAGGGGCCACAGTCAAATGATAGGAGTTCTTCTTGTTCAAGGTGGGTCAAATTACTCCCTGGAATTCGTTCAAGAAATGCCAAACATGTGGTAATTTATGCTGATAATGAGGAGAATACAAATACCTTTACCCACACTGGAAGTGCCCCTACTTGCTTGGGGTTTTTAACCCTAAACAAGGGTAATTTGGGTAAATTGTTGATATTTTTTGAGAAGGTACTTGAGTAAACTTAAAATATAAGTAAACCCTTTACTGTTAATTGGGATTCTTTTGATCTCCTTAGTGATTTTGTAAGGGGTTTTGACCATTTATATGAAAATTTTATTTTCACGTTCAAATTTTGAAATGTTGCTCTTGGAGAGAGATATATAGAAAAGTCATTTGACAAGCAAATCTCAGAAGACACAAACAAATATTCTGCATATGTACCCTAATAATCAAGCCTTATGTCTTCCCCAAGAGGAACTCAAAACGAATGAATTCATTATGCTTCTTTAGATTTCAAAAGTGGTAACTTAGGTACATCTAGTTAAGGCCTGGGTCACAATATGCACTAACTTTGACCGCACTAACTTTGACAGTTATCTTTAAAATTTTGATTATCTTATACAGTCTGTTATCATGATGATTTCTCATATATCTACTTGTAATTGAATAAAAAGAGGACATGGATATGAAAATGGTGTATAGAAGATTTCTGGGGTGGGGTTTGGTTTAAATGATCCTTTTGTTCTTATTGTAATGACTTTGGAGTATTAATAGGCACATCCATGTCTACTCTGCTGCAGATAAATGGGTTACCAATATCTATGATGCTTTTGTCTTCTTAGAAGTTGAGGGTAGTTTCTGTTCACTGTTTTAGTCAAGCATTTATTTAAAGGGAAATGATCTAATGCAATGGTTGTATAGTAGTATAATGCAACCACACCTCAAGAAAACCATACTTTTGTCATATGTATGACCCCAAATTTTGTACACACATTCTCTTCATCCTCATAATCAATCCTACGAAAAAAAAATTCAATATGCACCTTAGATATGGTCAAAATTAGTACCCATCCAACAATGAGTCTCGACCATCCATTTGGTGAATTTCAAGATCTAAGCCCTAACAAATTCAAAATCACTTTTTTCTTTTTTAGCATTATTAATCTAACAACGATAACACTATATAAAAATTTTGGGAACAAAAAAATTCTTCTGAGGCTTTTAACTAACCATCTCAATAAAATGGACGGCTTCTATTAATTGGGCTAGAATGAAAACTTTCTAGAGCATTTTTTAAAAATTTTCTTTTTTGTCATTGTTCTTCAGAATGAAAAGAGTGTACATTCAAAAATTCGTGTCAAACAAATGTTTTTAACAAGGTTTTTGAAGATGGTTGCGTTATACTACTATACAACCGTTGCATGAAATCATTCCCCTTATTTGAAATTGTGTTGTATTTCGTGTGGCTTTTGGAACTTGTCCAAATATATTTATTTATTTGTTTAATGTTTCTCATGTATAGACTTTGTTTCTCTTGATTAGAGAAGCATCAAGCATTTCATAATGAGATTCTTAATGAATGTTACAAATGAACTTGAATGGTTTGCATTTTTGTGGAAGCATCATTCTTTGTTTGGGCCTTCTTTCTTTCATTCTTTCCTCCTTTTTTTCCCAGTAAATGGATTTGGCTTGAGATTAAGAAACCCAATAAGGTGTGCTTCAACTCAGTTCGAGGTTTATGGGGAAGATATAGACCGACCAACTAATTAACCGATATTTATTTCTTCATAAAGCTATGATGAAGAAAGAATTGAAATTAAAGTAAAGAAAAAAATAGTTTGGTAGGATCTAGAGAGAGAAAGAGAGAAAAAAAAGTAAAGATGATGATGAAGAAGAAGGGAGAGAAAGAGAGACATGTAAGAGATAGAGAGGGAAAGAGAGTGGCATAGAGGTCGCATATAACCTCTACCCCTCTTAAAATGCTAATTAATATAATTACTAACTTTAATTACAACTTATGGACAATATTACTTTCATTATTCTCCTTGAAAATGTTTTTGAATAAGATCCTTTATTAGACAGTAATAAGAGCAATAACCAGCTCTTCCTTTATAGATCTGGTTATAAGCCTTTGTTAAAGCATGTCTTTCATCTGTCTTATTTTCCAGAATGAATGAAAGGAATTTTTTATTTTAATTATAAGGAGTAAACAAAAGATAATTAACAGTTTTGTCCATCAAATACAATAAAGATTATTCTTTTTATTTGCAACACTCCCCCTGAAGTTGGTGCATAGATATCATCATGCCCAATTTGCTTGTGATATCATGTGATTTGTCCACACTAACGGCTTTGGTGAAAATATCTGCAAGTTGATCTTTAGGCTTCACATGAGGAGCCTGAATGATCTTGGCAACAACTTTTTCTATGATAAAGTGACAATCTACTTCCATGTGTTTTGTCCCTTCATGAAAACAATATTTTCTGCGATATCAATGGTTGCTTCATTGTCACAATATAGAATCATAGAAAGCTTAACTCTAACACCCAAATCAAAAAGAACACTTTTGATCCACACTACTTTGCATGTACCATGAACCATTGCTCTGTATTTTGCTTCAGCATTTGTTCTTGCTACAACATTTTGCTTCTTGCTTTCCAAGTACCAGGTTTCCCAAAACAACGATATAGTAGCCAGTTGTGGATCTTCTATCAGTTTGGCAACCAGCCCAATCAGCATCTGTGTAAATTATAATATCAAGATGTCCTTGATTTGAGAAAAATATCCCTTTCCCTGGTGCATACTTGATATTTTGTACACAACATAGAGGTGGGATTTACGTGGTGCATGCATAAATTGGCTGACCACTCTAACCGCATAAGAAATGTCTGATCAAGTGATTGTGAGCTATATAAGCGTGCTCTCTATTCGTTGATATTGATTAGAATCTTTGAGTAGTTCCCCCCTTTCTCCATGAAGTTTATGATTGACTTCTATAGGAGTATCTCTAGGTCTAGATCCCAACATCCCCAGTTGTTGTAATAAGTCCAGCACATTTTTTCTAGGTGATGACTATCCCTTTCTTTGATCTCACCACCTCAATTCCCAAAAAATACGTTAAGGGGTTCTAAATCTTTGATATCAAACACCTTGCTTAAATAAAATTTTAGGGTCCTCAATGACCTTCACATTATCCCCTATCACAATATTATCATCAACATAAACAATAAGGGCAGTAATTCTGGCAGTATCATTCTTCACAAAGAGTGTATGATTAGCTTGACTCCTTTTGAACCTAAATTTCAGCAGTCCCTTACTGAATTTTTTAAACCATGCTCCAAGAGATTGTTTAAGTCCATATATTGCCTTCTTTAACTTGCAAACCTTCCATGTTTCTCCTTTAATCTGAAAACCAGGAGGCATGGCCATATAGATTTCTTCTTGCATGTCTCCATATAAGAATGCATTATTAAGATCTAGCTGATGGAGTGCCTACGATTTATTCGCAGCTAGTGAAAGAATGATCCTCACAGGGTTCAACTTGGCCACAGGCACGAAAGTGTCTTGGTAATCTATACCAAGAGTCTAAGTGAAACCTTTTGCAATCAATCTTTCTTTATACCTATCATTGGTACCATCAGTTTTTGCAGTGAATATCCATCAACATCCGACAACCTTCCCTTCAGGATGGTTGGTTATTTCCTATGTATTATTATGCTCAAGTGCTCAAACAATTTAGGAACTAAAGAACGCAAAAGTAAAAGACGATGCATGGTACCCTTTCTTTATTAGCAATTAAAGACGTGACTGCTGCAGTCAAGGCACAATCAAGAGTCTCCAAACGGTATAACCCTCCATTTTTACAACCATGCCAAAATGTCTTCCCCATCATCAAGTCTTGGAATATATAGTGAGAAGGGGAAAATGTTGTACTGCAGTTTAGGATCTTTGTGAGATTACTAACTAATAGGAGGTTACTAGAAAGATTGGGAATACGTAAGGTGGATGACAAGTTAACAGGAGTAACATGTATAGGTCCCTTTCCCTTGATTAGAATAAGAGAACCATCTGTTATTTTAATTGAACCATTCTAGAACAAGGGATATATGAGGAGAAAAAATCAGCCAGCCATATGTTTAGTTGCTCTAGAATCTATAATCCAAGGGGTTTCAGAGCAATTTATAGAGATATGATGTGCTGATTTAGATATACGTGATTGTACAATGTGAAACTTAAAGGAGGAAGAAGGGTCTAAAATGGAAGCTTGTTGCTTGAGATCTAGGAGCTTAGGAATAGTTACCAACTCTTCTTGAGGTTCAAAGGAGATGGTATCTTGCTTCCCTTGAGTAACTGAGGCAGTACTTTCATTGATTGTTGCTGAATTGGTCCTTGGAAAGTCTCGCCTTGGGCGCCCAACTAGATCCCAACATGTTTCCCTTGTGTTGAGTCTTTCCATAGTGGTGCACTTTAACTTGTCCTTCTCATCTGATGTGGGGTTTCCACGACCACGGCCACGGCCACGTCCACCACGGCTTTCGAAATGTTCTCCACCTCGATTACCACTAAAACTTGTGAATAGAGCAAATCTTTCAGTTTCACCCATAAACACTACCATTATTTTATGCCGAGTTTCTTCAAGTTGAAGAAGGGAAAAAAAACAATACCAAGTGATGACAAAGTCTCGCCACTGAGAACATTTGCCCTAATTGTTTCATACTCCCCATTGACTCCCCGCAAAAGATAAAAACTTCCTTTGTTCTAGTCTCTCTCTCCATTCCTTTGCAAGAAGAATATTGTATGGGTTGATGCTTAGCTTAATTCATCCCAGAGACCATGTAGATGAGCATAATAATCTCTCAATGACAAGTGTCCCTGTTTAAAATCACTATTTGCTGCCCCAATTTATAAACTCTTGGAATATTTGTGTTTGGGAATAGGACTCAGAGACTGTATCCCATAATTTCTTAGAGGTATTTGCAATTCATAAAGGATCGACTCATATTAGGCTGAATAGAAAATAGTATCAAATTCATAATAGCCATATCTTTAGCTTTCCTGACTACATATTTAGCATCCTTTAAGTCGGGTTTTCCACATGGCCGTCAATGTATCCCAGTTTTTTCTTTCCACCCAAAAATGGTCACTAACCTGGCCCATTCTAAATAGTTGGGTACATCAAATCTAACTGTGGTGATTTGAGATCCAGATGACTCCATATTTGATGCATGTAGATATATTATCTACTGTGGTTAAGATCCAGTTACATCCTCATATCTTAATCAACAATTGTGATCATGCTACACCCATTGATCTTTTCAAATAAAAGGTTTTAGAAATTTAGTTACACCCTCATATCTGATCATACTCCCTTTTTTCCATAAAACCATCAAAAAAGCACTAACAATATTTATTTGATTGGAGTATGCAAACCCTAATCCATCCAACAACTAGGTTTTTGAATAAATACTTGATCAGCATCCAGAATCATTATAAAAAAACTCACCTCCATTGGTATAGTTACTGTTTGGAATACATTGTAAAGCTGAAAAGGTAGGGTTTTAGGGAATGATGAAGTCATCTAACCCAAAGGATGACATCAGCCTAAACACAGTTCTTGCCCACCTTTTTGAAGATCGACCCCCCATTTTTTCCTCGTCTTTATCGAATACCGAGTAAAAATTAAAATAGAGAAGAAAACAGTTTAGTAGGATCTAGAGAGAGAGAAAAAGAGATGATATAAAATAAAGATGAAGGGGGAGAGAGAGGCATGCCAAAGATATAGAGAGATAGAAAGGGAAAGGGAGTGGCGTCTATCCTTTTTATAACATTAAGTAATAACCCTAATTACAACTTACAAACAATATTGCCCTTATTTAAAGACATAAGGCAAGTAAGAATTTAAACAAAAGGTAAATAACAATTTTATTCATTAAAGAAAATAAAGCTTATTCCTTTTATTTCCAACCGAAAACCACAACAAGAAAAAGAAAAAATATAGGCCCTTCTTTACCGTAGGCCTCGGCTGTTTTGGATATTTTTATGAAGTTCTTGACCTTATATGGGTGTTGATGGCTTGGGCACTGTGAAACCAACTCATTGATGGATAATCGAGCTAATATGGATTGCATTATAATAATGGATCTTGATTATCTTCTCTGAGGTTTTCCATAGTAAATAACTAAACAGAAATCTCTCTCTCTCTCTCTCTCTCTCTCTCTCTCTCTCTCTGTATTCGTGGTGGGTGGCTGATATCTCTCGATACTCATAAATGCTTTGTTCTCATGCAGTGGTTGATGGAAGCAGAGGAAGAGGAAGAGTGAGGACGTGCGCTTATAGAGCTGCAAATTACCATGCTGAGTTTATCTTTGGAACCGGAAGATCACAGGCTGTATAAGGTCTTGGAGTATTTTTATCTTATTTATTTACGAAGCAAAATAGGAGCATCATCTTCCGGATTAGCAGATTCATGGAAGCCATGCTTCTGTTATTGGAAGGAAGGCTTCGGGCTTGTGTTTGATTCGTCTTGCCATTTTTGTGATTTAGGCAGGATGAATCCAGAAGTTAGGACAGAACCCTAATGACAATTGTCATGTCCATTAATGTAAAATTGTTTTAATCATGGAAGCTACTAATGGTTAAGGATCCTTTGTCTCACTTGTTTATTTGGATAGCAAACGGTTAAAATGAGGCAAAGGTTTTATGGGAAAAAAAAGTAAAGCCTCACTTCAAAACTCATACAAAAATAGTGTGTGGGAAAATGTCTAGTCGATCATCATTATGGTCGTGAAAAAAAATAGTGTTTCAAGCCCAAAATATGGCGTATATTGCAAAACATTATCTAGATTGTATATTCTCCAGTGTTCATGGCCCCACGAGATTTGCATCATTTTTTAGCTACAAATTGATGGTCGACTGCGGTTTTAGAGCCATTTTAGGGATTTTCCATACCCGATGTGTTTTACCGACAAGATTTGGACGTGAGGCTTTACGTTTTTTTCTCACAAAGCTGAGGCCATATAGAAACTGCATCCCTTTGGAAAAGGTTGTAAATTCTCCCTTTCCTATTTAGAAAAAATTGCGCCATTAATATATGTGTATGGGACTATTGTCGGCGTCATGGACATGTCAGTTTATTCATGAGCAAGTGTTGTATGGGACTATTGTCGGCGTCATGGACCTGTCAGTTTATTCATGAGCAAGTGTTCTTAAATTGGTTGTGTCAGTTTATTCATGAGCAAGTGTTGTTCGTAAATTGGTTTTCATGAGCTAAGTGTTGTTCTTAAATTGGTTCATTCATGAATAGGAAAAAAGTTGTCTTGGTTATTCTGATATTAACGAGCAAGTCACATGGATGCTGCGGATCTGGGAACACTTATTTTTTGTGCAAAATGAATGGTTTGTAGATTTTTTGTTGCAATGTACACTTTTTTTAGAATTTGAATTCCCTTTTTTTTTTTCACAACCACAATTTTCAAGTTCAGATGATCAATTTGAATGTTTTTCAACACTTAGAATTGCGATTTTCAATGCGTTATGGGGTGAGGCTGTACTTATTTTGATTAGGTTGCAGCCTTATCAAACCATTTTCCAATAGTAAAATAGATTACAACTTCTGTGGACGGTATTTTTATATGGTTATGTGATACAAATAAGCATTTACATAAGGAGTACTATGAGTCAACGGTCACAAGAGCCTCCTTTTGGAATGTCCATCCCAAAGATGGATATTAACTAAGGTGTATTGTCCATAAGTTAGATATAGACGGTGCATACAAAAATATTTAAAAAAGTTATATTTTTATTCTTAAAAGTTTATTTTTCTTTTTATATTTATAATCATCTTCGCCTAGATGAATCTCCAAAAAAAAAAAATTAGAAAGGCAAAAACATCTAAAATAAATTTTAGTGGGGGGCTGCATACAAGGCGGTTGACTCGTATAAACTCCATCATTTATTCAAGGAAGCATCTACGCAACATCTATAGGTGAAGTTTTACAGTATTTTACCTACACTTCATCACTGTTCAAAGTTCATCACACGATCACAGTTGTTCGATAGTATTTGAATTTTTATAATTATTGTCTAGTCAGATTTATCTAAAATTTGAGACGTGTGTACATATGGTCAATTCACATTAAAATAAAATATTAAAAAATAGTAGTCATAAAATAAAATAATAAAATACCTTTAAAACTTTATAGGGGTATTTTGTGTAATTTTTATCATTCAAATTATTTGCTTCATATTTTATTCATGTGCATCTTATTAAGCCACACATACTTAAAAAATTTCAGATCATTATGATTTGTAAAAAAAATATTAAAATTCAAACACTATCAGACATCTGTGATCGTGTGATGAACTTTAAAAGATGATAAAGTCGAAGGTGAAGTACAGTAGAACTTCACTTATAGGCATTTTGTGTTATTTTCCTTTACACTTTTTGGACTTAGAAATGCGATTCAGCCTGCAGGAAACAATTTTCCTAATCTTTAACATGGAGACCATAAATATGAATAAATAAATAAATTTTAAAACTTAAAAATAATAATTATATTAAAAAAATATTTAGGCCATTAGTTACATTTGTTTTTAGATAGCCTATTTGCATCCGATGGATGGGTTATACCCCTGGACCGCATATTGTATAATATGCCGTCCAGCCGGCAAGAACCAATTGTTCTTAAATAACATTGGGAGGGCCATTATGGAAAGAGTGCAGTTTGTATAGAGCGGGGGCTCTAAACAATCAAATTAGAGCCTATCTTCAAATAGTATTTAGAAATATAGTTTCAATAGTGCAAATCATTGTAATGGCCTTAAAATACATTTTCATTTTTATTTATAAAGTTTAAAGTTTAAAAAATAGTGCAGATCAATAGATCTATGAAAACTAAAAAATCTTGAAAATTGACGGTCCAAAAGTGTGTTACAAAATTTATTATTTTCAAACTTTGAAATCTATTTTTTTTCTCATGTTTATGCCTCTTGATGTCGAGATTATCAATTTGAGGATATTTAAGCATCAAAACATGAAATTTTGATGTCGAGATTATCAATTTGAGGATATTTAAGCATCAAAACATGAAATTTTGGGGGTAGGCTCTAATTTGATGGTTTAGAGCGTCGGCCTATATAAACTTTTCCCTTATGGAAAATAGATGAAAGGGTTTGGGTTTATTAGTGAACAAAAATTGGACATTTTTCTCGATCACCTCTTCCGGCGAGAACAAAGCTCTGCCCAAAAATCTTATCCCAAACTTGCCACTCTCTCTCTTTATCTCTATGTATCTTTTAGAAGCAAGGGAGCCTGACGAATCCACTTTCTCTCTCTAAGATTATTGAGCTGAAACTGGTGAGTGAAAGATGTGGTGTTTAGGGATTCAAGGGGCCAGTGGTACTTCCAGTTCCCTGGCTTTCATGCGCACTTCCTCCATTAAACTCAACTCGAAGGTTTCACTTTCTCTCTCTAACCCCACACCTATGAAGTTGTGCGCGAGAAGAGGGAGACTGGGTCTTCTAGTGCGAGAAAGTGGGAAAAGGGAGGATTTTGAGAAGTGGGTAGTGAGAGTAGCAGCAGAAGGACAGGTGGGGGAAAACTTTTCTTCTTCTACTGGGACTGAAAACCCAATTGAAATTGAGCCCGAAGAAACTGCGGTATGAATTCAATATTATCCCTCCCTTCTTGTGGGTTTGCAATTTTATTTTTTTTATTCCCTTTGTTGGGCATTTTTTTTCGCGGTTTAGTTTCTTTTCTTTTAATTCATGGGTTCATGTACCCCATTGTAAATTTCATCTCTGTATTTGTTAATTTTCTTTTTGGTTATTAATGGCGGCTGAAATTTTGGTGAGTTTAGGCATATTAGCTTGGGTTTTTCATGTATATCTAACTTCAGGTTTCTTGAGGATTGCTGCTACTATATTGTGAATTTTTTTGTGTTGAAGATTGTAGTTGTCTTAGATTTTCCTTTGGTTCTTTTTCGTACATCATATCTGTTTGTTTAATTTTTAATGAAATACAGAGAACTTAAACTTACTGGATTTGGGAATGCTGCTCAAAATGTGGGACTTCATCAATTTCTATGGACCATGAGAATTGTTTTTCCTTAGTATCTCTTGGTGTTTCAGAATTAGCAAGAATTATATATGCCGAACATCTACTCATTGGATTTTAATGATTTTAATTATGAAAGATAATATATCTACTCATTGGATTTTATGATTCAGAAGACTTCTGGATAGGAAACAGGACAGTGTTATATGACATTTTAGAACTTTTTCTGCTCATTTCTTTTCTATTTAATTCCCTTTATTGGAATTGTATATTGAGGGGTGCTTTGTAAAGGCTTGTCATGATCCCCATCCGTTACTGTTCTTTAAATGAATGATGTCAAATCGTCACACTATAAAATTTTCCTCATTTATTGAGTACAAAATTGGTTCCTAAAACTTTAGGTTTCCCAGTGATCAATGTTGGTTTACTTTTTGATAGTTGGAACTTCCAAATGTCGTTATTTCTCAAATGAATTCCAACTTTGATTAAATTTCATCTCTGGAAATTATCGTCAAGGACTTATGTGGTCACTTCTCTATCTTTCTGTTAGCATCATGAAACTTCTATTTCTTCTCCAAGAGGTTGATGATGAGTTTCTTTTGCCTAATCTCTTTCCCATCCTTTTGATTCACTGACTGTCAATATTATTCGAAATATTTATATCATTTGCGTGTGACTTCTGGTATCTTCTAAAAGTCTCGCTTATTTTCAACGCCTTCGTACATAATCTGGCTAACATTTCCTTGAGCTATCGAAAAACACTCGAGCTCTTCAAAATAGTTCTTATTGGCCATGTAATTATTTCTATTTGATTGCCTGCCCACAATGTCTCCTTACATGCGGAAAAGCCACACAATCGCAACAGGCACGATGTCCTCACAACCTGGAGTAGAGTTCTATGGATTTCATTATTTATGACTGATATTTCATTACTTCTATTCTCGAAGCAAGCCGTGGTGTAATCTCTGTTTCCTCCCTTCAGTAGGCAGACTAGAACTACTAGGAAGAACCAAGCCCTAAAGAAAAACAAAGGCAGAATTTTGAAAGGGCAAACAAAAGAGCTTTCATCAAAGAGGGAATGAGTAATACCCTCTGGAACGATGAAGGCTCTTGTGTACAGTGTACCGTGATCCCTTTATTGATTTATATTATTTTGGTTCACACCTTTTTTAACTTCAAAAAACTAACCTTTTATATGATTCTTATCGTTATCTGCCTCCAGCACTTTCTTTATATTTGTGATTTCATTCATTTCATGTTTTGGCAAGTAGTTATTTATATTAGTATGTTGACCTGTGGGTTTGGTTAAGTGGTATGATCGCTTTTTGTAATAAGAAGAGGTCAAATGTGTGTGCATGTGTGTCCGTGCGCATATGCGATGCTTTTTCTTTTCTTTTTTCTTTTTTTTTTTTTTTGGGGACAAAGTATGTAATATATGTGTTTTCTTGTGAGTCGTAAAGTTGGTTTCTGAGCCCTCTTTGACTATAGTTCTGTATTGCTTTTATGTGTAATGCTTTTTCCTGTTTTTTCGGATATCAGACGGCCAAGGTTGTTGTCAAGACCCCTACAAAACCAAGGCTTGTTTTGAAGTTTATTTGGCTCGAGAAGAACATCGGTCTAGGCCTTGACCAAGTTATCCCAGGCCATGGAACCATCCCTCTTAGCCCTTACTACTTTTGGCCTAGGAAGGATGCATGGGAGGAGCTCAGGTCTAAGTTGGAGAGTAAACCATGGATCTCTCAGAAGAGAATGATTATTCTTCTCAATCAAGCCACTGATATTATCAATTTGTGGCAACAGAGTGGAGGCAATTTATAGGTAGGCGGCGTCCACATAGTTGTGGATAGTAGTATTTTTACATGAACTTTGAGCTATTGTTTTGCAATGTAACACAGTGAGCAATCTTTGTTGCGTATATTGTGAACAGATTCAGTTGGTTCTTTTTCTTCATCTTTCTGGATATGATTCCATATTTTGTTTGGTTTTCTCATGTGGAGTGCTCCCTCATTTAGAAGATATCTAGCAATCAAGCCCTAGGTGTATATGGTTTGATTGTAGTTACCTGGCAAAAGATCCTCTATGTGCTTTCCCTCAAAAAATAATCGAGTCTATCATATACATACAATATATAATCCTGGATTGAGTTCTTTCTTCATATTTTACGGAATTCATTGAATCAGTGTAATTATCTTTAGATAGGTGGTAGGTCGGATTTTCTTACTTCGATCCGTCATTTTCTTTGCATGTTTTGCAATCTCCTACTTGTATTCTATAATCGACATCATTTTAGTTGTCTCGGGTTTATTTTAAGATTATATAAGCCTGCATTATGTTATCCATCTTGTAATCCGGACGTGCATGTACACAGGACGTGAAATCTTGATTCTGTGAAATGTGCAGCCCATCCATGTATGTCTAGTTTGTGTTGTTTTATCCACTCTCTTCCCAGTGGCATCTACACATCGTTGTGAGAGGCGATATTGGGTGTGGCTACCGATGGTGAATTCTCATAATTAAGGGTGAGTTTGCTTATCGATGTTTGTTGCCATGAATTGTCAGAAGATGTGCTTGAAATCGGGAAAAAATGTAGGAAACTAACTTCAAAGTTTAGCAAAGCAACAAATAGTCTATTATTTTCCTGGATTAGTTTACTCGAATGTAAAGAATAAATTGCCAGAGGAAGTCTATAAGGTGTTTGATTTGGATGAGAAATCTTCCTGTCACTGGAAGCATCATTGTGAAGCAGCCACAGCTTTAGAGAGAGGGGGGCGAGAGAGATCTGCACACAACACACAAAGCATTGCACAGAGCGCAGTTGGACAGGTGAACACGACGAACGAAGACGAGTGAGATACCATTGCATGTGAAGCACTACAAAAGGCACTGTCCAAATGCCACTATTTCAACACACTTATATTTTCCTATGAGCGATGTTCTCATACTTGGCTGAGGCGAGTTGTTGCAAGCTCCTATGTACAATTCGCCAAGGTTTTAAACATAAATAAATAAACACAAAAATCGTGGAAATCTTTACAATATGATTTAAAAAAATTGTTATATGATTTTCACTTATTACAAGAAAAAGGTCTTCTTTCATAAATTTGGATCTAAAGCTATGATTTGGCATTTTTTCAACAATTTTTTTGTGAAGAAAAATCTTATTCTCTTTTTCTTTTTTCTTTTTTCTTTTTTTACTCAATCCTTGGCATAGATTTCTCTTGTTTTTGTATACAAATCCATGTAGCCCTCATTCCATTTGATCTTGATTCAATTCTCTATAATATTCTCTTGCCTTGTGGTTGGATAAAAAGGTAGAAATTTAGAGATATGGCCTGAAAATCCTCAGTTCTTGTAAAAAAGAAATAAGTTTTTTTTTCCCAAACGGTACCCAATCCACTATTGTATTAATATCTCTCGTTTTTGGCTCAAACCAATTGAAAGTTGGTTCTATTTGATTGTGATTCAACCCTATTCAATGGTATTCAACCCTATTCAATGGTCTGTTTGATCGGTTTTCTAAAATTAAGATTTTTTAACCAAAATTGTATGGTTTGTGTGATTTTTTCTTTCTTTTTTTCTTGACGGTACCGGATCTGTCATTGCATTGATATCTCCTTCATTTTTGGTCGAAATCTCATGAAACTTGGTTGTATTTGATCATGATTCAACTCTATGCAATAGCCCCATAATAGTTTCTTTGATCAAAGGCTGAAAATTGTAATATTCGGCCAATAAATCCTGTTTTTGGACTTGGTATAACTCGGGTCAGTCTACTCGGACTCGCTCAAGTAAGCTCGGGTTAGGGCCAGGGCCCAAGCCAAGTTTAAAAGCATTACCTGAGACGCTAGAAACAATGAACTAAAGCAGTATCAGTAAGCTAATGCATTTTAATAGTTTAACTCTGTTGAAGTGCACTAAGCGGATATGCCCCTGTTTTTTAAGGAAAAAGAGGGGCATAACCAGTTAAAGTGCTCTAGAGAATCACCCCGCCATGGTACTGAAGCAAGATCTAAGCAGGGTATGCCCGAGGCTTACATTCTAGTGACTTCAGCCTTTCCTTTGGTTGGTTTAAGTTCTAAGGGGAAATATACAAATAAGAAATAATACGAAAGAGAGGAGGTATAAAACATTCATCTCCAAGAAAACAGAAGAGAACAGCGGAGGAAGAAAGAAAGCCATTGAAGAAAACTCTACCCATCAGTGTGATCTCACAGAGCATAGGGGGGACACACAGGAGCGTTCATTCATGTCAAAACTAGTAGCCCTGTAGCTAACTGGCTTCAAAATGTTTCTTTTTCTTGTAATCCCTTATCATTTTCATAGTGAAATATTGTCAGAAAATTGGCTATGGACTTGGGGGTTTTACTGCGAAAAAAAAAATAACGTCTCTAGATTTATTTTTTGTTTCATTTACGGTTAAATCTGGACATTCAGTTATATGCCCTCTAGATCAGAAAAAGCTCAACTTGTTTTCTACCATGAGACCAAAAAAATATAGAAAACCACATGAAAATTTGGGGTGGTGCTGGCTAGGACCTGTTAGCTAGCATATATCCACCTCAACAATTTATTAGTTCTATGTTCAATTTTTGCAGTTATATCATATTCCAAAAAATTAGAAGGAAGAAAATCACAATTTCCATCAAAATAAGAACATGCATGTTGAAGCTATAACTTACTGAAAAAAACTAAAAACCGTCAGGTTCACCTAGACCCCTTGGATGCATCCAAGACACATTGGAACCATTGCAAGAAAACTTATGGAATTGAAATAGTCTTCTAGAGGCTGAATCTCACTTGCTTGACTCCATTTTCCAAAGCATTGGATAAACAACTATTCAATTTGTAACTGTCATATCAGTCCATGTACTATATAAAACACACATACATACACCAAGACATTTTTTAGACCCAATTCCTATTCTGACTAACCCGATCAATCATAGACCTCTCCGAGATCCCACCATGTTTCTTTCCTTGAGGCTTTATGGCCACTAACCCCACCATGAACACCAATCTATCATTGAATACCAAGATTTGCCTCTATCATTGCTTACTAATTTTAGAAACTCTTAACAAATCTTCTTTGATGATTTAAACTGGAAGGCTCAAGACCAAGCTTCAACATTATATCTTCCTACCTTCTCTAGCTGTCTTATTAATCGGGTTGCTGACTCCATTGGAGTACCACCTTCTTTTGTTATGATTTCCTCCAAGGCTAACATAACATCAGCTGGCATTTTGGTTGCAGACCCAGCAATATACACAGCACCACCCTCACCCAACAATTCCCAAATCCTTTGGCTTTGTTCTCGCATTTTATGTTGCACATAGACCTTTTGCAGCTGATCTCTAGAGAAGGCAACAAAGAAGCCTCCTCCCTTTTCTTCTGATAACACACCAGAGTTCTCGCAATGAGATAACCAAGAATCTTTGTAAAGGAAGTCTTTCTCTTGGTTTCTGCAGCCAAAGAAGAAGATAACAGGGGCTACAGGTCCTTGGGTGCTCTGAAGTGCTCTTTCCTCCACAAACGCTCGAAATGGGGCACAACCAGTTCCTGGCCCTATGAGGATCAGCGGGAGTGATGGTGACGGGCGACGGAGTGAACCACGTTGGATCCATGCAGGAATACGGGTCTCTGGAGAATCCATTGTCATGATTCAGTGGAATGTTGCATTTAGAACCTCTCTCTCTCTCTCTCTCTCTCTCTCTCTCTACTCTACACTACTACACACACACCTACTACCTACTCTACTCTACTCTCGTCTCTCTCTCTCGTTCTTCGTTCTTCGT
>NW_006494904.1:540824-567577 GCF_000471905.2 Amborella trichopoda
GAGAGTACGGTCGTCGTGGAAGTACTACTATTGTCTATAGTATCTAGTAGTAGTGTGTCTATTACTACTCTCTCTCTCTCTCTCTCTCTCTCTCTCTCTCTCTATCACACACACACACACACACGGTCTCCCTCTCCTTTTGAATTGCTGCTCTCTCTATCATTTTGGTTTTCAGGCTATCCATATGCAAATTAAATTTGGACATACATATGGCAAGTCATTATACCACTTTTGGTTTGGATGGAAGGAGCAGAATACCTTTTTGAGGATCGAGTCCGGCTAACCATGTGGAGCACAGGCCATGCCTCTTTCTCTTGAAAGGTGTCGTCCAAGCTACCACAGCCACTGTCAAGTGAATTTGATCGGGATGAGCTAAAGGTGAGGAGGAGATGGAAAAGAGCCTGGTTTTAAGTGGGGGAACTAATTGTACAAACCACTCAAATGGCATTTGCACCGATGGAAAGTCCTCTAGCACCTGAAGAAAAAGCAATTACCACAGAATAGATACAGCTCCTCAGTTCTCCAAAAAGATATAAATGATTCCTAGGGCCAACATAGAGAAAGCAGGTCTGACATTCACTTGGGAATCATGCAGAATTCCACAAAATGTTATATTCTTTGAGGATAGCAAATGAACTACTGAGTCAAGGACGTATACATCTTTTAGACCTATCCATATCTTAAATCATTACTTTATTCCTTTTTCTTCTCATTATTGAAGATTCTATCTGGAATCAAAGGATGGCAGAAGGTTCATTTATCTTGGCATCATCAGCATAGACACATCACATACACTTATATTTATGAGTCTGATCATCTGTTGTTATATAAAAATCAGTATGATGGAATGACCAGGATTGTACAATTAACAGTGGTCAACAACTCTTTCATTTTGTGTTAACATTCTCAAAAAAAAAAAAACAACTCCTCTTTCATTTTGATTCAAAGGATGGTATGGGAAATAACATAACATGAAAACATGGAGTAGCATGATATTGTTTATTATGCTTGTGATGCAATCTATCTTGTATCGAATTTTCTTTCCGTACCCATAATGCAGTACATAGAAGGCTTGAAAACAAGTGAAACACAATGATAGATAATAGTAGTTCCAATGAAATTTTTTTCAACTCTCAAAGATGCTTCTAATCACATCTAAAACTTTATTACAGTAAATTGAAATTACTCACCAAACAAAAGTACATCAACTTTTTTCTAAGGCACAAAAGGTATTCACCTCAAGGACTGTTCTTCTTTCCTTTTGATTGTACTGGTAGAGATCATCTCGTCCTTCCGGGGACGCAAAATATTGAAGTCTTTCCTTCTCATGCTCGGCAGTAGCAAAGAAACTCATGACCTGCAGTGATGAGGTCGCAACATGCTAATGAGATGGAACATATCACTATCATAATGAACAAAAAACATAGAATCGTTATCAACCTTGTACTGCAACACTTTAAGCAAAAGCACCCAATATACAACTCTAGAGATTAGAAGGAAAGCAGCTTAATATATCAAAAAGCTGAGAAAACAAACTAGCCATATACCCTAATCAGAAGGTTAAAACAAACCAGTTATTGCCGATCGACTCAGTCCATCTTATTGAATGTGACAGCACAAACATAAAGTCCCTTGGGATCATAGATGGGTCGCTTAAGGGCTAGAAATGTGCCCCAAACAAAAATAGTAGGTACTGAGATGTTAGTGGTGAATGCCATATAATATATTGTGCTGCTGCCTTGAGGTTCACAAAAGATTGAAAATGTTTGACAAAAAAGTATATACAAGTTAAGAAAATGACAATAACATTGTGAACTTCAAGATAAATCTCATTGTAACCCACCTCGTCAGGGTCTTATTAAGCTAAATTTCAACGGAAGTTCCTTGGGTAACCTGAGGCCTGCGGGGATT
Source organism: Amborella trichopoda (assembly GCF_000471905.2). Next base: position 542,736 of record NW_006494904.1, read on the forward strand.
GGTGGTATCTTTAGAGATCACAAAGAGCGTACCCTCCTTAGTTTTGCCAGCCCTGCACGTATCACAGATTCCAACCATGCTGAACTCCAAGGCTTACTGACTGAGCTCCAGGCTCTCAATCACTCCTGAGGTCAGAAACTAGTGCTGGAGAATGACTCATAATGTCATAACATACGCCACAAGCGCTTCACACCACCTCTGATGATTGGAGAGGATCACATTTTTCACATCTGCCGGTCCATAAGAATTTCCTTCAACCACACTTGGAGAGAGGCAAATTTCATAGCCGCCTCTCTGGCCAACGAAGGGGTCACCGAACTGTACGTGCTCGTCTCCCAACCACAAACAGTAGAAGACAGCTGAGCTTCTCATTTTGAGCACATCAACCCTCTTGTACAAACAAATTCCATTCTCTGTTAACCTCAATTTTGTACACCTCACAACAGTTTTGTACACCTAATAAAATCAATAGAGTTACTTCATCCAAAACAAAAACAGGAATGCACTCGTTCCATATTCCCCGAAAAATGGCATAAAGGTTACTTTGCAAAGAACACAGACTCTGGCTAGGAACGTACCATGAGCCATCTGTTGGAGACATAACAGTCCTGAGTATCAGCCACTTCATGCAAAACATCTTGAAGAAAGAATGAGAAATCTCAGGGATCATCTTTCAAGGGGTTTCTGAAAGTGATGTTGATGGGTAGGAATTGAAATTTGTTAAGCATTTCCAAAAGGACTTTTCTAGGGAATTTCCCTTTAGGGTTCACTACGAGGGAGACAACCCTGGCAAATCCACAGTGTATAACGTATTACTGTGCGGATTTTATTAAAGCAGAGTAGCCAGCTAAGGTTTGGTGCTTCACAAAGCTCCGATGCCTCACACCAGTCAGGTGAGGGACGAAGTTAGGCTAAACTAGGAAGATATGCATAGACTTAACTTTATCAAGAAAACAAAACAACTATCCAGACCCAGTTCTTATTATTAGCACTCTACTCAGTTTTAAGATGTCTTCCAAAAGGCTCACGAACCAACTAAACACTACCAACTCTCTGAGACCTTAGCATGCCTCCACAACTCCATGACACCCCATCCAGATTAGCAACGTTTTAGAAGAAGAAACCATAGTTGTTAGGATCGGGAGCCGGAATGGTACCGGAATGAAGAGTGGGAACAGTATCGAGATCAGTATTGGGAGCGAGGGATTGTGAAATGCTAGAAGATCCCTATGGTTGGAAACGTCGTCCGTACAATGCACATGTTAGGGATCGAGAGCCCAAATGTTAGGGATCGAGATTCCAACCTTTTGGGGATCTTGATCCTGACTTTTGAGATCTTGATCCCATTTTTTTGGGGATCTTGTTACCAACCTTAAAGTGTATGATAATCTAGAATTATGTATACTCTTTAAAATAGGGATCTCATTATTGATAGTCAGCAAACAATAGTTGTGTTGCTAGTTAGTTATAAACAAAAAAAATTATCAGTTTGGTTGTTGTCTTGGTCTTTAAGGTTGGGATCGAGATCCCTAATTGCAAGAATCGAGATCCCTATCATTGGGGTTCAAGATCCCAAAATTTAAAAATCGAGATCCCTGACAGATCCGTTCCGAGAGAGGCAGAATCGAGATCCTAGAAGGGATCACGTAACAAAGTAGGAGATCCCGGTAACTATGGAAGAAATCATTGACCTTGGTACTAAACTTCACATCCAAACAAACGTTTTACAACTAATTGTACCAAGCTACAATCACAAAAATATAATTATGGAGCCGCCATAAGAATTTACTCTTTTATGAAGATTTGCTAATGTCATGAACTCGATAAGAATTACAAGATGTTTGAATTTATAGCTATTCAGAAACATGTTCACATTCCCTTATTTCTTCCCTTGCAAGCATGCATCACAATCACAACAAGTACAAAGATGAGAATAAAAGCATAATGACCAGAAACACAATATAAGACAAGTTTTTTTGAATCATCATCTTACCTCAAAAAAATAGCGTCTAGGTGAAGCTGATGCAATATCCATTGTCAACTCCACAAAAGTTCTAAGCTTAATTGGTTTGCATGATATGTTTAGCTTAGATACAGGAAGACTTTTTGCAGTATCTGCAAGTTGAACCTGGGTAATTAGAGAATGTAAACCTTCAGTTGCATGCATCCAACTGCAAACAAAAAATAACAAACTAACATGCACAGCTACAGATGTAGATATAATATAGTGAAAATATTGTACAGAACCCTAATTCTTCATTTTATTTCACGGTAGACCCTCCTTCCATTTTTATTTCAAGCGGCATAAATAAACCCTCAAATATTTAACCTAACCCCCTCATCCCTTATTTCCACATTTATTCACTTTTGGCCATAAGAACTGACCCCAACAAACTATTTTATTCCATCTCAATCCAAAATCCTTTTTAACCCTCCTTTCCCCTGTTTTCATTTTCACTACAGTAATCTCTCTCTCTACTATAGCAAGGGCTCTCTCTCCATTTGGCAAAGTTTGCTCACCTCTCACAGTAAGTTTCTCTCTTTCTCTCTCCTCTCTCTCTCTCTCACCATCTGATACTCTCTCTCTTTGTCTCTCTCTCTCTCACCATCTGATACTCTCTCTCTTTGTCTCTCTCTGCCTTCGAAACCTCCATTCCTCCCACTGTTTGGTGTCGTTGTTGTATCAATCTTTTGTTTCTGATCTCTCTCTATCCCTTAATACGACAACGACACCAACAGTGGGAGGAATGGAGGTTTCGAAGGCAGAGAAAGACAAAGAGAGAGAGTATCAGATGGTGAGAGCAATTGAGGTTTTGAAGGCAGGGTCACTGTGTCTCTCTCACTGTTATCTGTGTTCTTATTTTTCACTTCCTCTCTCTCTGATCCCTATTAATTTTGATCTTTCCTCCTTTTCTCTGCATTTCTTGTATGTTCTTCATATAAAAATCAGGGTTTCTTGGTGCCTTGATGTATAGAGAGAGAGATTACCGTAGTGAAAATGAAAACAGGGGAAAAAACGATTAAAAAGGATTTTGGATTGAGATGGAATAAAATAATTTGTTGGGGTCAGTTTTTATTGCCAAAAGTGAATAGACGGGGAAATAAGGGATGAGGGAGTTAAGTGAAATATTTGAGAGTTTATTTATGCCGCATGAAAGAAAAATGGAAGGAGGGTCTACGGTGAAATAAAATGGAGAATTAAGGTTATGTACGATATTTCCCATTAATATAATAGAGTTAAATTAATTTGTCTTCTTTTTTTTTTAAGTTAATGGATTTATTTTATGAAGACAAAAAATATAATTAACAAAATGAAAACAAGAGCATCAGATGTTGCAGAAACAAAAAGCCATATAGCTATTTTTGTTTTAGACCATCTTCTGATCCACAACCTCTTGTTTTTTCAGAAGTTTCAGCGTAGCAGCCTCTTCTAAGTCCATGTCCACATTCTTAACCTATCCACTGATTGGCAAAACTCCGTAGAAGTTATTTTTGAGGGCTCGCAAATAACTAGACTTTAAAGCAGAGCATGTGAATTGCTAGTTCCTACATTGCGATTATACCAAGAGAGTAAGTACAAGATTAATTTAGAAATGTGTTTGGAATCTCCGTGGGGCAAAGAGAATATAAAGCATATATATTTGAGTGGCAGAGATAAAGTGTAAACATTAGATCTGGAGTAGCTAGTCTGCTTCGATTCCATCAAACCATAAGGAACAAAACGAGCAGGATTCATAGAGGATTGCACAGAATTGATGAAATTTGGATCTAGATGGTGCTACAGGATATGTGGGTGCATCTCAATTTCTCCTCCATTCAAATAAAAGAATCATAAGAAGGATACTTTCGCAGTTCAAAGAGTTTACAAAAGCGATATCAATTGCCATCTTATCTCTATAATATAACAGAGTTGACCTCTCTCTTTCAGATGATATGAGGTTTTGGGGTGATAAGAAGGGATGGAGTTACAGCACCCGCATGGCACTTTATTCTTTCCAGGGGTGTCAATGAGAGTGGCAGATAATCTCAGATTTGTGTTTAACTGGTCTATGGGACTCAGAAGATAGCAGTTCATTTCAGATGAAACTGAAGTGTATAGAGTTAATATAGAAGTGTCTCTGAGATGGAATACAGAGCAGCAGCCGTTGGTCTAAGGTATAATCCTAAGTGCCGAGGCCAGCTTATGGGACACATGAACCTATCTTGGTCACCTGGAGTGTACATGCAGGGAATTTTCTTTTTCCTTCATATTTCTCTTTTTCTGATAGTTATGTACATGCAGGAATATTAGTATCCCTATTTCTGTCTTCTTCGCTCTTGTAAGGAAACTATAAAGAGAAAATAGTACGCTTGTCAATAAAAATAAAGAACAATATAAATAATGTAACACACATATACTTTTAAATTAGCACAAGGCAAAACTTCCATGACTACCACAAATAGTGAACCCGATCATAAGGACTCACACTGATGTAGGACTCTGGATCTAAGTTGCAGCGCTGAAGAAAAGCATTCACAGCAGCAGGATTTTGACATGGGAGGATCTCAAGTACGTCCCCTACTTCATATTCAGTATCCTACAAGGATCCATAGTCATATACATGGGTGGAACCCCAATTGACATTAGTAAACACAGGAGAGCAAAATTTAGTTGGCATGGTAGATATTGTGCAGAACTTACTGATGAAAGAATATTGAATTCAAAAAGGCGCACATCTCGGTCACCGTCCTCGTTAGTTAAGCGTACATTTTTGGCCTTTCCATAATCCAAGAAGAAAATAACAAAAAGAATCAGATGAGTAATATTTAATAAGCCCCAGTAATAAAAAAAGTCATAAACGAATATTTTCGTTTTGAAGAAAAGCCATACAAACTGTTCTGAACTAACGAATTTATATTGAAAGAAAAAGTAAAACAAAGAAGAATGATGTTGGTATTTCAGGTCAAACAGGGAAGAATATGAACACAACAAATAAAGCAAGCAAGGACAGCTTGGGAGCAGTTCGTACCCCTTCAGCATTCGTTCCATGGATAACATATATTTTATAATATGAAAGAAACAACAGGAATTTCGTTTGCCATTCCGCATAAGCATCTAAGAGAAATAAAATAGTTAATATTGCAACCGATTGACAGGCTAGCATTTCTTTGTGAATGTTCTTGATCCATTTATTAGTCCAGTATGCATTTCTTGTGCTACGAAGTAACACAAGCTTCAAGCATATGGTATAACTCAAACACATTGTCCAACAATCCTTGCAATGGAGTTAAATTCATGGCATGGCAAATATAGAATGGGCAAATGAAATCAAAAGTTGTTGCACTCTTAGCACATTGACTTTTCCCACAGTTTAGTTAAAATCAGTTCTTATTACTTGTCAAAAAAGATCAAAAGACATGGGGTAGTACCATGTTTACAAAGCATTGACGTCTACAATCATGATGAGGAAATTTCCCAGGGGTCATTGTGCGGACACTTTCAATCTCCATAAGATTTAAATCTGGAACAAAAGACACAAAGTCATTCAATGTAAACACCCCTGTAGTAGTATGATTCAATTTCAATACCATTTGAATGAAGAACTTTTGCTAATGAAATCAATATTGGTTCTCAATATTCATGAGCCAAAGAAATTGGTTAGTAACATTTGAAGAGAATGATTACTCTGGTACTTAAATTAGAACCTTTAAACTAATGAACATGATACTTCAATAAAAAAATTACATAAGAAACCTCCAAAAAATATCAAGTGACAAAGATAAGAAAGGGAACATATAGAGGATTAGCAATTGCTGGAAAAGCAAAAAATCAAATATGGAGAGAGAGAGTGTGAGTGTCACCGAGAGAGTGAGAGAAAGAGATGCAGCAACTTGTAGGAAATAAAAAACTGCAATAAAAATTATTCCTCACAGCAATCACAGAGAGCACAGCTTAAACAGTCGTCGAAATTCCCAAGTATCATTATATATCATAGGTGCAAAGAAGTTAAAATACCTATATTTCTTGAAACATAGGATGGTGCCTTCTCAACATCATGATATATTATTTGAAATTTAGGATAGTCCAGAACTTTCATGTTTGGGTCAAAAAGCTGGGTATCACATGTGAAGATTGAAGGGTGCATCTTCTTTAAAGTAACCCAAAAAGATGAAAGCCATGGATCTAGATCACCTTCATACCTGCCATTATCATCAATGCCTTCCATATTAATTGAGTTTCCAAATAGTGAGAGACATTTTAAGTAAAATTTCAACTCAAAAGTTTAAGTTAAATGGATTTATTGCCTAAACCATAAAAAGCAAGCAGTTGTAAATCTCTCAAAAAAAAAACACGCAAGCAGTTGCAAAAGAGTATAATTAGTTCAGATAGACATATGACAATTTTCTCTTCAATCAATTAGAAATATATCTCTTAATTTATATGGAAATGAACTCAGTTGTCCTTTGTTGTATTACTAGTCCTAAATGACAAAATCCAAAAGGACCCTAGAACTTATCTCCATATAGAAAATGACAAAATCTATTGCACAAGATTAATTTCCTATTGTTCACTATGTTCTCCTCATAATGTGACAACTAATAATTGGAACTCCTTTTATTAAAGATATATGATTCCTTATTCTTTTTAAGAAAAAAGGTAAATTGAAATCTCTTTACACATTCATGAAACATAGAATATACATCAGAGAGTTTATATCAGGCGAGGCACGTCCTTTGCCATTTCTATATCCAATAAACCATTAGTGAGATGCACTTGGCAAAGCAATATTACTTCACTAGAACTTCTCATCACAGATAGACGTTCCATGTCAACTGCCCCTAAGATCGTGACCATCTTAATTAGTATAAACACCTTTACACTAATAATTCAAATTGCATAAGACTTCTTATTTATTATTGGTATGTGCCTTACATAGAAATAAGGTCAAACCTTTCATCCAGTCAAAAAGTGCTGTCTGTCACATTTCTTTTCCTTCCTAAAATAAAGGGGCATCATAAAATGCTCTATCTATTTTAGAGTGCCCTGACCAACCACCCACCATCTTTACCTTCAAGGGCTGTTGGAGCTCATCAACCGCTGTTCCCTGATGGGACTTAACAGGGAGCCAATGGGTAACAAAGGGTCAGCATATGTCTCTTGATAAGATTGTTTCATGAATGCCTATCAAAGCACCCCAAATAATACAAAATAAAGAGCATTGTCTATGTTCCTCAAAGGAAATATCACTATGCAATTTTTAAGGACTCAAACCAAAAAACAACTAAAAATGAATGCCTAGCTGCATAAATACATTTCCCATCATTAACAATTTGCAAGGGATCTCTTTCTCATCACCCAAGATATACAAATAAGTCTACCTTTTAAGCATCACGCAGAAGAGAATTTCAAATTTATCTGGTTGGTCTGGTATACATAATGAAAGGTTTCAGGCCCAAGAACTCAAGTATATAGTATCACATACTCAACACTGGAGCACTTATTTTTTTTTTTCTTTTACAGCAGAATCTGTTTCTTCTTTTTGGACCTCCTTCAAATAGCATATAAGATATCATGCAAGTGACTTTCATGCAAATGAACTTAATTATGTGACAGAGACCAGTCGGGACTCAATTTAAAATTTACACAACTGAATCCATTGTTGTGCTTGTTCTTCCATGATTATATTTTTGGGTTGAAATTAATTAGTTTAAATATTACAACAAACTAAAGCATTTAAAACCATCACAAATGTTACAACAAGGAAAGGGGAAAAAAGCTGCAAAAGCATTTAGAATCATCACAAATGTTCCCAAAAAAAAAGTTGCAAGAAATTACACAGAAGAATCTATAACTACCCTGAAGGGTGCTGTTCATCTCCAAGACCTTTTCCAATGATTGGCTTCGCACCAAGATCAGTGAGTCTCTTGTCCAGTTTCTTGGCCACAACCTGGAGCCAAGAGAAAGAATTACAAGAAATCAAAATACTAGAGAAGATGTTTACTATGAGATTTAGCTGCAGATCTACCTATACTCTTCAACCAGTTGAGATATTCTATTTAAACATGCAGCTTTTGGCATATCCGCACCATATTATAGGTCTAGGTAAATATGAATGCACATCTCCTAAATATATAGACAGCTCAATATAAAGTTTCTCGACACTCATAACCACACACTACCCACAGGCTTTTAGATCTAACAAATTACACGACTAATCTTCCCATTCATCAGTAACAAAATGTGGAGAAATATACGTTATATTTTTGATAGCCTGAATCACCTAATCCGAAGACTGCATAGTAAACTCCCTCCAACCATTGATGGCTAAGATTTCTTTGAAGAAGGGATCTCCAAAATTCCTGCAAAATTCAACACTAGGCAAGATGCATAAGGCACATATCATTTCCTAATTATAGATAAAGAATTCTTTTGCCTCAAGTTTGTCACATCCAATTTAACAAAACCAACCTTCATGGAATCTGGTGTGTCCCCCTGACCGGTAGTCGAAACAATAAAGCAAACAGTTCCTTCACTTGGTAGCTCTCTCTGCATATTAGAAAGATACAACATTCAATGGTCTACACATAAAGTCTAAATCATTTGCTTGAAACCCAAGGGCAACAAATGACATTGCACACATCACAAAAATTTGTCAATAATCAGGGCAGAAAAAATGGCAACCATCCTTTGAAATTTTTATGCTTGTATAATCAAAACTCTAGTTATGGTTTTCTTTCTTCTTCTTTTTTTTTCTTTTTTTATGGGTATCTTCATCCAATTTGAATTTGTTCTTAGATATCCAAAACATGTCCCTTCCAAGTCAATGAGTTCACTAGTAATCAACCTCATATGAATAATTCTAGAAAAAGACAGAAGCAACTTCAGGCAAGGATAGCATAATGAATATTGTGAAAGCAATTAACTTTACCGCATCAAATTGGTCGGTTGAAAGCACGATTGCAGGACAGTGCCTTCGTCCAGCTTCACGCTCAACATGTTCCGCAACATCTAGGGCATTTCCAGTTTGTGAAGCATAGAGTATTAGCAATCGTTGTGGTTTCTTCTCCATACCTGTCAAGTTGGATCATCAGTATGATCACTAAGATCCTCACATAGAATTTTTAATTTGTTTTCCCTTGAAGTTCCTTCAATATAGTTTCATCTCAGAACTGTACTTCTATATGAAGCTTCATTAAACACATTGAGAAAAGCATTATCATTTTTCTTCTTCAAAGCATTTCACCAAAGAATTTTTGAAAAGGCATAGCTGTTAAAGTATGAACAAACAAAGGAAAACAAAAAATTTACCTCAATAAAGAATGAAAGCAACCAAACTCAAAATTCAAAATTTTAAATTAATGGTGAAATGGCTAGATTGAGGCACAAAGTATTAACCAATATGTATGTAGAACAACGTAACACAACAAGCTCTCATTTTGCAGTTCATAGAGATATGAAACTTAAGGTCTGCATAAAATAGCATCAAGTGCACAAAAATGAGATTGTATACTTGCTTGTCATAATTACAGCCATGAACATGAATACCACAAAGCATTGATGGAAATAACAAAACTCTGCAAGAAAATTAATTAATGAACTGTAGAGAGAGAGGGAGTCATTGTAAGAGAGAGAGAGAGAGAGAGAGAGAGAGAGGGAGTCGTTGTAACGGATGCAGTTGTTTGTTACCTGAAAAGCAAGTTCAAGCTTTTGACAAAGGGAAGATTCAGTCGAGAAGTTGCCCACGCCTCAAACCCTAGTATAACAAACTCAGAGATTAAGAAGAACACCACACGTAAGAAAACAACCCACAAGTAAGAAAACGACCTTCTTATGAGTTATGTCACATTTTTGTAAGGGTACATTTGGTTCGCGCATAAATATTCCCCGGGAAATATTTACCCAAGTAAATACTTTACCTATGCAAATATTTGCACATGCATTATTTTTACCATGTTTGGTAGCACATTTAAAAACCATTGTGTAAACAATTTCATATGTTTGGTAGCACTAGTGTGAAAATATTTACACAAAACCTTGAATAGAACTTGCTTTAATTCACCACTATTTAGTCATCTCTCGCTTCCTCCCTAATAAATACACTCTCTCTCAAACATTGAGAAAAAGAATGAAATTCGCTACTATTTTAAAATTGCTCTCTCTTCTTCCGACTTTACTCTCTCTCTTTCTCTCGTTCTCTCTCTCGCATTATATTCCTCTAAATTGAGTGGGCAATTCGCCGTATTATGCTATAAAAAGACCCAAATTACCTCATTATTCCCAACATTAATCTCTCTCTCACTTTTTAAAAGAGAATGGGATCATAAATGCTAGCATTTGAGAATAATATCCATTATAGTAATTGAAATAATAAAACCACACAACAACATCTCACATCCCAATACTAAGACTGCATTGATTAAAGAGAATAGTCCTCAACAAATAATACATGAATAGCTAGTGGAAAGATGAGAGATTTGTAAATGTTTCAATCACAACCTGTTAGAAAAAAAAAAAAAAACCCACTACCACTACATAACCATGAAGTGTCAATTCCTTCAAAAACATAAGAGAGGTAAGCTACGAACTATCACAACCTAGCGCCTATTTCGATAGCGTTCCTACATTCGATTAGCAATCTCTTCATACAGTCCTGGAGGGCTATCGGTATCATTCGCATTTGGAGTATAGCCTGTATCTCTACGCCTCTGATGAGCATTTTGTAATGCTCTTCTCTCAAACATTAACTCCTCATCGGTAACAACCCTTCTTGCCATCCTAAAAAAGTTATGTAGCACATAACAAAGAGTCTCGCATAAAAGAAAATTTTCACTTTCTCACACAAAAGCCATTAAAATGTAAAATTGTTCATAGTTTAGAATTTCCCTGTTCAGATGATCAGAGTTGCCACAGCAAGGCACAAATATAAACCCTAGGTCGGTAGATGCATCACTGTCTTAGAACACGATTATTTACAAAACACTGAACACCCATAGAAGGAATTATACAACTGTTCTTCATGAAACAATATAAAGAGATCCACAGAGGGAATTTTTGGTAACTGAAAGAATTCTAATGGATAAATAACCAGCTTCCTCCCAATTATAAATAATAAGATGCAGTGACGAAGCACCAATCAGTTGGGAGAAAAAAATGATACTTTTCGAAAATCACAAAGATTCTTAAAAGAAACGACCACAAAACTCATTATTAATTCTACTCATGTACCCAGAAGAAAAGCTCAAGAATACCTTCACCTTTGGAACTGAACAGCTTACAAGTTAATGGTGAAACCAAATTGTTCCAATATCCTCTATCAACAAAAGAAGAAGTACCCAGATGCAAAACACAAAGAAATTCAACATATTCATCCCAACAAACCAATTTTGTATAGAGAGAGAGAAACAGAACTGAGAGAGAGAGCTCGGTGATTCATCCATCTTGCAACCAACATATTATCTTGGGTGTCCAAAAGTACCCAGATGCAAAACACAAAGAAATTCAACATATACACAAATTTCAGCATCAAGCACTGCTAAGTGATACATCCATCTTGCAAACAACGTATTTTCTAGATAATGCATAAAAAATTGATCTACACATACCTGTGAAAGAGAGTTGAGCTCTGTGAGGGCTAGAGAGAGAAATATAACTGAGAGAGAGAGAGAGAGCTCCGCTAGGGTTTGAGGGCTTCTGTGATGGCTCTGTAGCTCGCAGAGGACAGAGGAAATGGTAGCTCGCAGAGGGCAGAGTACAGAGGGATGGTTATGCTCTCAGAGAGGAATAGGTTTTAGCGCGAGAGAGAGACGAGGGGCACGGGGGTCTCTGCGATTTAGTCGGAATAGATGCTCGCAAAATCGAACCGCAACGGTTAACGGTAAATGGGTTTGGAAGTGGTTAAGTTGAAAATTAATAAAAAAAATAAATTTTAACTTACTTTATATATTTTTAAAGCTATTTTTATAATTTTTCAAAAAAATAAAAAAATATAAAAAAGAGTATTAATGACCAAAACTTTTTTTTTTTGTCTTTATGATAATGTAAAGAATATTTAAAAATGCAATACAAATCAAATTCTTGATTTTTGAGAATTTATATATATATTTTTAATTTTTTTTAATTACTGGTTGATCACCAAAACCGCCCAAAACAAATGGCTAGTTCTGATCCAATCGAACCGTTTGTAGTTAGATCAGCCGATTTTGTGAATATTGGTCGGGCTTGATAAAAAGTTTGGCTCCATGTGTGTAAAAATTCCCCAGGAAATATTTTCACATGTGAAGAGGTGTGGTTTCATACATTTTACCAGTTATTATTTTACCATGGTATATTATTTGCATACGCATTTAAATGAACCAAACATACCTTAAGGGAAATAGATTAGAAGATCAACATTCTCTTAATTGAAAAATAGTCAAAACCTTTTGAAAAAGAAATCCCATAATTATTTAGGGGTAGCAATAGGTTGGGCCGGACTCAACCCATCTAGATATATACATATATTATTTAAATATTATAATTAAAATATATAATTATATTATATATTAGATATTATTTATGTCCTAACACTATTTGGATCGAGTAGTGTTAGTATATTAATAATAACTAATATAAATAAGACTCGACGGGTTGGGTCCATGTCAAAATATTGGATCTAAACACTATTTAGGTCCAATTCTTGGACCTGTACCCAAACCTATATTGGGTTCAGGTCCACTGTGCCCTATAAATATTTTGTTTAGGGTTCACGTGATTGCAAGGGTCATGAAATTTCCAGTCCTCAATCTTTGTCCGGCCAAAAAAATTTTGGGTGCGGTTTGTACGAAGCGTCAAATCTACTTTTGTCTTGAATTACGTAATTTAAAGTTCTAAAGGTAATATAGAGTGAGCAGATCTATAAAAGCTTAAAGTTTCCTTTGAAAAATAAATGGACAGTTAAGATAATGTGATACAAGATGTACTAGACAACGAGTATTCTAAAATTTCAAGAGCGTCGCCAAAAAAATTTTCTTTAAGAAATGGTAGAGCCTCCTAGAGTCATCTAAGATTCTACCGGGACTTACCTGTTGAAGCTCCATTTTGATGGCAGGCGTTAATAGTGAAGTATAGGTAGCAGGATTTAGGGGGTTATTGAGGTCGAACTATGGGCACTCAAGGAGGGAAGGGGTTATTCAGGAGACTCACCAAATGTAATTGGATGGTGCAGACAACCTAATTCTATTTTGTGGGTATGATCATGGATGAATTCTTTTTCATGGGAGATTGCATTCTGTCATGTCAATAGGAAGAAGAACAATGCAGCTGTTGCTTTAGCGAAGGAGGCCACACATATGATTGTTGTGCCCCTTTCGAGCCCTTTTTCTCACAAAACTTTCTTCTAATTTATTTTCTAGTCTTTTCTATTCCTCTGTTTTTTTTTTTTGTTGATACTGTAATTTTTTGTATTCTATATAAAAATCTACTAAATAGTAAAAAAAAAAAGATAATTTGGTACAAGGTACATTAAATTTAGAAGTTGAAATCTTTTTTTTTTTTTTTTGTTATATCCATATACCTTGAGGTCAATATGATCAATTGTAGGATTTTTGGATTTTTGAGGTGCACTTTTATAATATCATTTTTTAAAATTTTATTGTATAATTAAATTAATCCCGATATTTTCAAAATTTAAGTCGATGTCCCTTTTTATGTCGGCTTCTTTGGCTCAAAATAACCCTGGCCTAATACTTGAAGTGTCATCTAGGCTCGACACTTAAAGAACCGGACTTGATTTTTATTTTTTTTTATTTTTATTTTTTTTTGTTGAGAGGTTAGTCCAATTGTCACAGACCAACTTCTCCATAGAACAGCCTTTGGCAAAAAAAAATTTTGGCTCAGTCAACTTTCTTTTCATTTCTCCTTTTTGTTTTTCTTTAATTTTTGTTTTGCTCTTGCAAGTTTTCTACTTAGTCAAGTGTCGGAATGACAAGTACCTTAAGAAGGTGGTACGATACTGCAAGTGTTAAAATTGGCTTCTCAAAAAACAAAAAATTCGGTTCAACACTTCAGGTAATCGAATAGGGATATTTTGAAGGAAAAAATTGATTAAAAAAATAGATCTCAACATAATTTGTAAAAGTTGAGATTACTTTTTAATTCCAATTTTTTTTACATTAATTAGCTTTTTTAATTGTTAACTCAAGAATTTATAATCCTTGGTTACCATCAAAGCAATAGATGGAAGCGCATGGTGCAAGAATGGGTTAAAAACAAATATTATTTAAGGGTTTGAGACTTTTTACAAAATCATTGAAGATATCAAATGATCTCAATTAATAATCAAGAGTTTGGTTTTTCTTTCTAATTTAACTTGAGCATATTTTTTAAAAAATAAAATTTCAAATTGACTTTATTCAGAATTAGGAAAGAGGAGCGATCTGTGCCGTTTCAGTAATTTGACACCTCCAAGAAGCCCCAACCCTATAACAAAAAAACCACTAGTTGTTTCTCATTACAAATATAAAACACATTGTTTATATAAGAAGAATAATTAGGAATATTTCAGTTATTTGGCACCAAATGTCTTGCATGTAATGGAAAAAATACCCCTAGTTGTTCCTTATTACTAATCAAGTATATTTATTATGGAATTATTAGGGGTATTTCTATCATTGGGTTGGAGACTCTTAAGGACATATGACTAGAATACCACTGATTGTTCCTTCATCCCAATCTTAAAACGTTTTTTTGATGAGGTACATGAGTTAAAAGGGCAAAAAAAACCCTTTCAAACTTTTAAGGAAAAAGTTTATATCGAGTTGAGGCTCTAACTAATCAAATTAGAGCCCATATCAAAATTTTCACTAGATGAGGTTGTTTTGATGCTCAAATATTCTCAAATTGATCATCTCGACATCCAGATGTATGGACATAAGAAAAAAATAGATTTCAAGTTTTGAAAATAGTGCATCTTGTAACGCATTTTTGGATTGTCAATTTTCAAGATTTTCAAGTTTTCATTGATGTGTTTGATCTACACTTTTTTTGAAGCTTTAAATTTTTATAATTAAGGTTATTTAGAGCCTTGTACAAAATCACCCAACTTTTAATTAGGACCATTTGAATTTTGGAAGGGTTCCCTTATAGATTCCCCACAAATACATGACCAAATTTTATATTTTCTTAGTCTATCAAAGTTCAAGCATGACCACATATTTTCTTTGGTCCATCCATCCTTTAGGTTTGCACACTTTTCAAAGCATTTCATTTGAAACTAGGGTTTGGAAATTAGAATACTGGATCGGCCAGGCAAACCGTTATTCTGGAAATCCAGTCTACATGGATGAAATGGAGATTTTGGTCGTTGAACTGGATCAATTCTTCAGTTTGAAAATTGGTTCCAATAAAGTATATAATAATTTTAATTTTGAAAATAAAAAGTTGAAAAATACAAAGAAAACAAGTGGGACCCGGGATCCGAATTGCTTGGTTCTCTTATAGACTCGCTTGGTTCTCTAAACGAGCGAGGTGAGTCTATGTGAATCACACCTGATCCTACTTCTCCACCACTCCTGACTAGGAATGGGATCGGTCCCCATTGTTTCGGATCAACAATTCCCATTCCAAAAACACAAAATTTAAAACTGTGTTAAAACAATGTACTAAAACGCAGCCAATCTAGCTAGGTGTTCCATATCAATACCAAATGGTTGGGACTAGTGTTGTAAAGCTTTTTCTTGATAAGTTATACAAAATCGTATTTGAAAAAATGAATGAATATTTTAGAAGGCAGTTTGAAGATGATGCCTTCAAAAAATAAAAACTAAAAGACCCATTGGAAAATTTGGAAATATCTTGGGAATTTATTGGCATTTTCGTCTTTTTTTTACTTTGCAATGATAAATAAAGTTTCTTGAATTCAAATTCCCAAAGAAACTATGGAAGCAGGATAAATATGCGTGTAAATAGTATTTCCTTTTAGAAATTATTCTAGCATTTTTATTGATACATGAAAAAGGACCCGGTTTCTATGCGACCAAGCCCGCATATGTAGAAATATGGGACTCTTAATAAATCTATTTTTGAGATGGATTTTAAGACTTAAGTTTTAAGGACATGTAATCTTTAATATGGAGATCAAGAATATGAATAAATAAATAAAATTTTAAAACTAATAATAATAATACTAGTAAGAAAAATTTGGACCATTAGTATCTATTTTTTTAAGATGGAACACCTACTTGGATCCATCTTTAATAATTAATATGGATGCTTTACACTTTCTAGACCGTATATGTAGAAATGCCATCCGGCCCGCATGAAACAATTTTTCAAAAGTAAATCATAAATATGAATATTACAATTCTTTTTATGAGCCATGGCAAGGATTTGAGATAAAATTGTAAAAGGATGAAAAATTGATTCGCCTCTTGCACCAATTTTGGAAGCCACGGCTTCCATAGGGAAATTGGGGGAAGTGGTAAAGTACTGAAACCAATAGTTTTTAGAAGTCG
This sequence comes from Amborella trichopoda, assembly GCF_000471905.2. The sequence continues at coordinate 559,206 of NW_006494904.1, forward strand.
TATCTTCTGGTAATCAAATATGGAAAACCAAATTTTGCAAATCATATTTTTCATCCAGGATGTGGACACTTGAAGGGTACATGCACCCTTTCAACAACATATATTACATTATGGCAGATCTGATGGTCACAAATTAATTTGGTTTTATCTTTTTTTATTTTTATTTTTGAATTTAATTATGGGGTACATGCATATTTATAGAGTGTACTAAATAAAAATAATTTACAAATAAAACATGGCTAAAACAATCTTTAAATACTCAACAGTAATTTGGTCATTTTTTGGTTGCCATGAATAAGGATATATGTATGCCTGAATTTTTATGTAAAAAGTCAGTTATAAATATAAAATCAAAAAATAAAAATAACAAAAGCCTAGATTCAATATGAACCGTTGAAAGGTATTTGTGCACACTTTAAGCCTGCACATGATACGGATGCTATACCATCCCATCTTTCATCATGGCAATTAGTCTTTTAAAAAAGTAGTATTAGCAAAGAAATTAAAAAAATGAAAATAACATATTAAAAGTGGTCCAATAATGTTTGCTTGAACAGTGTAGGCTCATTTGAAGGATGGTAACATCTAGCATTTAGGAACTCAAAATTCCTTTTTGGAATTTTTCTGTACGGCGCGTCAAAGTTGTTTTATATAATCTCAAATAAAAAATAATCCCTTCATATAAAGGTTGTGGTTTATACAAGGATGCAAGATTATATACATGTAAAGAGAAAATTCCATTTCGTTGAAAACTAATTGAAAATACATATATTCTGTCCAAAGCCTAAACATTAAATACATATATTCTGTCCAAAGCCTAAACATTGAATAAATGGCAGGAAGGAAGCATCATTAAATAAGCACTAATCTTTAGTGCAATTCAAAGTGGTACTTCACTTGACCGTAAATTTTCAAAGTGAGGATGTTATTCCTTTTCGTAACCATCCATGGTTGGGAACCAAAGTCCATAGAACATGAAGTAAGAGAAAATGCATGCAACCTTATATTATTATGCGTGAGAATTGCATGTTGTGTGTGTATTTCATGTCTCATGCCAGAAGAATAACAATTTTGTACTTAGATCCTTTTTATGGATTTCAAATTTATCATCATAAGGCTAAAATCTAAGTCGCTGTTTCGTTTGGTCACCATATATGTATTTAACTCTAGTTTTGTAACACAGTAGTACGAGACAGAATTTAAGTCTTCCAAAACTGAGACTGCACTAAACAAAATTTAGACTTGCGCTAGGGCACCTTGTACAAACTTCACCCTTGAAATTTATAACAATTGGGTACATAAAGGATATGATGCCATTGCCATGTAGCATTTACAAATAGATATGGTGATAACTCAAAAGAAGGGGAAGCTCTTAAGTTTTAGAGGCTGGCAATCTGATTGAACCCATCCAATTCTTCTCTTCACATTGTCATAGACTACTAGCTTGGCCCGCAAGGATATATCTGCAACAGCCAATGCAAATTCCATTTCAAAAAAAAAAGAGGGTGAAAGAAAATTCCATCATGCATGATTAACCCTATCCAAACATATAAATGTCACTGAAACCATAAAGAGGGTGAAAGAAAATTCCATCATGCATAATTAGCCCTATCCAAACATAGCAATGTCACTGAAACCATGAATGTTTGTATGCATATTACATGAAGCAACTGCAGTACGCATTACAACATAAGCCAGGGGATCCGTACAAAATTCTTGCTACTTTGTAATAGAATGGTGCACATTCTTATGATTTATAGCTCATAGTCATAGAAATCGAGCATATATTTGAGATCTCACCTCCAAGTATATTAGTTGCACCATCATGAATGTGACTTCCCTCAAGGATACCCAAGCAAGCATTGCCTTTGGCCTGCACACAATAAACGATACCTCCATTGTTCAGTAAGTTTCTCGAGCAACGTTGCCTTGGGTCACTTGAAACAATGCCATTAACATAATCAGTGAAGATACACACAACAAATGAAGTGAGAGGTCATAGAAATACAACTTTCTGGGCTTACGTGTTCATAATGTCATTCATAATACTCATCAAAGACGCATAGCAAAAGAAATAAGAATCTCGTGGAATACTCACACTGATGATCAAATAACCTTCGGGAGGAATTTCAAAATTCTTCGATCCAAACAACAAGCGGCTACCAAAATTAAGGACCAGGGGTTTGAAGAACTGATTCACATCCTTAATGGACCTGCAATTATTACACCAAGTTTTGCATTCCATGGACAGCTAGATTGGAAAGAGCAATTTTTCATGATAATGAATGTGAACTAGCATGAACACCAAATTTAAGTACCACAATTTTCTAGGGGTTTATGTCGGTGTTCTTGAGTTGATTTCTTGATCGTGTTATATACATATATGAAGATATTAATGATCCAGAAAAACTGGGGCTGTGATACCTCAGCATAGTACCTGAGGGGAGATTTAGCTTTCCAACAAACTGGTAATGTTTTGTCTGAATCATCCAAAACTAGTCCCTTCTCAGCAACATCCTTCAGCTGCCAAGGTATTACTTCAGTTTGTATCAGTGGAAACATAAAGATGTGAATTAAGGATATAATCCAAAACGATATTATAAGTACTCACAGATTTTATTAAGCTTGTGTAGGCTTGTTTAGTGAGGTACGAATAAGAGCTTCCGCTATCAAACACTACTCGTCCAATCTTGGTAATTAGGCCACCTCCATCAATTGGTCTACTTCCAAGACTAATTTTAGAAACTTCTGCATGATAGGCATTTCTGCAGAGAAAGGAGAGGATTTAAAAATTTAAAAAATTACGTAATGAAAGCCATAATAAGTTTTCATCAACAAAACCATAATAAGGTAGTAACAATGCCTGATAAAAAAAAGTAACAAACAACAGTAAACTAACTGAACACCACCAAAATCCCAAGATTCTGGACCGCCAGCATAAGCAATTAAAATGAAATGAAGCAAGAGGATGTTTCCTTGTTTTACTCAGTAGTCATACATTATCCAAACACATGTTCACCAGCAATTGACAAGACAACATCTATCCCAGCAAAATTTAAATGATTTTTGGTTCTGCACTTCAGTTCCTTACAGACAACAAATAAATTTCATGTCTTAGAGTTAAAACATTGAACATGAGCAGAAAATTCAACTTCTAAAATGACTTCATCTACTTCTGTGCACTTTGTAACTCAAATTGGTACATTCGATTTTATTCTTACATTCAAATCTGCCACAGCCAACCTAGAATGTTTTCCTCTACTAATCAAAATTGTCATTTTTATTCAGAACAAAGCTTTGGTCAAATATTGACTGTGATACTCAAAATTTAGTTTCAGCCCCCATTAGACTTAAAAATTCTATGTCAATTGAGTTCCCAGGCAAATGAAATTTTTCTGAAGAAACACTAAATAATATATTAAATTCTCAGAGAAATATACTAACTAGAAATTAAACTTACGTGGAAGGGCTACTAAGCATGGGAACCCAAGTCATACGCCACTGAGGTATGAAATCATCCCCTAAGAACATATAACCACCACCATTTGCATCATTTCTAATGCAGTGGCCTACCACATTCTTCATTAGTCCTCGACTTGCCAATTGAGAAGGAAGGCTAACCTTAGCACTACTAAGTCCAAGGATCCCATCTGTTTTTGCAGGAGAATGTCCTAGCTTGCCTCGTTGATCATATGCACATCTAGAAATAAAGTTTCCAAGTTAAAATTTAATTTATTTTGGTAAATTAAATCTTCCTTTTTCAAAGCTTAACTGCAAAAAAATTCAGATCTACAAGATGGTTAATTGGTCATTAATACATTACCCAAAAACCAAGCCAGTTTTAATCACAGTTCCATTTGTGATCATTAGCTGCAAATCATCTCTCACAAGAACACCCATCGAAGAGCTCTGATCTGCATATTCTATGTCATAGTCACATTGGTGGGAAGCTCCAGCGAATTTTCCCTTGTCATTAACTTGTACCTCCAAACAAAATGGGTCCTTGGAAGGTACTAAATTTTGTTTGCTAGGATTGTAAAGAGGATGGGGCCCCTACAAAAATGTTGAAATGTATGTAACAACTAAGAATAACTTTCAGTTTGAATTATGTTTCACATGCTTACTCACAAAAGGCATTATTTTATAGTTATGCTTATGGCCTCCAGTAAATTTATCTTTCTTTTCATTATATATTTAAGGCCATGAAGAAAATCTTCTCACAAGAAAGAACTAAATTTACTTGTTAAATAACCTAATTGAGTACCTTGGCACAATTAGTGCATGGAGCATTACATTGAATCCAAGTTAAGTCACTCCCAGTATCCATGTCAAGATAATAAGGCCTCCGAGGGTTCCCGACAAGTATGGAGATATAATAAAGCCTGCAGAATACCAAGAGGATCAAGAGTCAGCCAGGCTCCATAATCGACCAGAATATAGCCCAAGCCCCAAAGCAACAAAATGCAAGAAGCAGGAAATACCCGTATCTTTTTATTTTGGGTTTCGATTTAACAGCAATATATAATTGATTATATAAAGTAGTACACAATGCAATGAAGGCCGTAAAAGCTACTATTTTATTAGGTCAACAACCTAGGAGTCTGGAGCAGCATGAGAATTCAGGATTCCCTTCCACCATAGCCATTCACCCCCTTCATTTTCCTCAGTATAGCTAATCATATCAGAGAACAAACTTCTAAATAGCTAAATGGTTTTCTGAATTATTGAAAGATGATTTTAGTGAATTATTGTGCAAAAAGTAAAGTCAGTACTAAAGGTATAAACCCTGATCACATACATGCCCAAACCATTTCAGTAAAAGATTAGCACTAAGTTTTTTTGGTATGGTAGGGACCCCATAAGTGACAGCCTAATATGTGAATCCAAAGCTAACAAAATTGCAATTGAATAAAATGAATAGGTGAGGCTAATTTACTAATTTTGGGGTTAAATAAGTCTAATTGACTATGTTTATATAACAGTGATGAACTTTAAATGTTTAGTAAAAGAAGAAAACAAAATTATAAACGAAGATTAAAGCAGAATGAGAATGCCTCAGGACCAGGGCCTATTAAACCTTAGAAGAACTTCCGTTTTTACCAACCCAAAATAGTTCACCTCTATAATATGCTAACTTCAAGCTAACATTGTTGAGTGCTATGAAATTCAGAGGTTTCTCACAAAACGTTCAGTTCGATCAAAACGATCAAATCCCCTAATATGGATTTCTTGAGACTACGGAAATGAAACAGGAGAGAATGCTTGCATACCCATCTGGATAAACATTCCCTTTTACAGGGAAAATGGTTGAAGAATTGATAGAAGAGATCGCTTCCAATGTTTTTACGTCCCTTAATCCAATCCTAACCTCGTCTCTCTTCACAAAAGTGCCCAATCTCAAAGCTGCATCTTTCTCTATCGCCTCTTCGCTCCACTTCGGGTATAAATTATACAGAAACGAAGGATTATTCTTCGATCTCTCTGTCTCATAATCCATCTCAGAGAAACCAGAAACCCATTGCCAAAAAAATAAGACTGCAACAACGGCACCCAACATGGCCAAAACTCTCACAACTATCGATCCAATTCTCCCTCTAGACGAACCCGCAATTGAATTCGACGCAATTTGGGGTTGTTGGGTTTGTTGGTTTTGGCTCTGGTTCTCGTTTTGATGACTTGGGTCTGAAACCATGGTGAAAGCAGTGATGGTTTTGCCCTTCGATGGGTCGTCGGGAGGAGGCAAAGAGATTATCACAAACCCTTGAATCTCTGGTTGCTCCATTTCTCTCTCTTAAAAGACGCCTGCAAATTTTATAGAGAGAGAAAGTAACCGAGGAAGAAGTTTCCCAGGGGTTGCCTCGTCACATGGAAACTACCCCACTTCTCCAATTCTTGCCATGATTTCAGAGAGTGAAACGGAAGGTGTTTAAGAAGATGAAGAGAGAGGAGAGATATAGAACGAGCATTTTAGTATTTGTTGTTTCTTCTTTTTCGGGGAGGAAGAAGCCATTGGTGAAGAGGGGAGAGAAGTCAGAGGAAAGAGCAAGGAAGGAGACAAGAAAGCCTTCGTCATTACCGTGTCTGGCAAAAAGGAAATCCATAAGGTCAAATCCAGGGGAATGAGTCCTGTCTCTCTCTAAAATTTCAAAGCAAGATATGGAGATAGAGAGAGAAACAAATTTACAGAGAAATTTAAAAGGGTGAGTATTAAACTATGGAATACAGAGGCATGAGGGTCGTCACCATACAATCAGTGCATTGGGACCATTTATCAGAAATTGCATCTTATTCGAATATCTGGTTTAAGGCAAAAACACCACTTATTTTTCGGAAAATATCTCTTTACCTTTTATTTTTAACTTCTACATCCTATATTCTATTTTTAACTTTCATATCTTATATTAAAACTCAACAAATAAAAATATTAGTTATAAGTAAAATATCTCTATTTTTTCTATCTTACCACCTTTTAAATTTTTTTTATTATAAATTTTTGATCTAAACAAACACTAAAATAACACCATATTCAAACTCTAGATCTCTCCTTCTAAAACTCCATCTCGTTTTTTGTTTTTTGGTGAGTTTACCAACCAAGGGGTTTAGCTTGAGCTCGAACACGAGAACACCTTCTTATGTGTGTGAGAGATGGAGTTTTGAGAGAGAGAGACGATAATGTGAGAGAGAGATATAGATTTTGGGGTTTTAGAGAGAGATAGTTTGAGAGAGACGAGGATACGAGAGATGGAGTTTTAGAGAGAGAAATAAAGTCATTTCATAAGTTGTTAAGGTCAATAATACATGATCAAAATTTAGGGGGTAGGAAGATAAAAAAGATGGAGTCATTTTGCTTACAAGTAACATTTTCAATTCTTGAATCTAATAAGATATCGAAGTTAAAAATAAAGGATAACAAGATATTTTCTTTTTATCTTTTGTATATTGAGTCAAATGAAATGGCTTGGCGTGAGTCAAGAACTTCGAGAATTTTTTTTGCTAAATTTTATGTCTATTTTAGAACACTCTTACAACCACTCAATTTAAAATTTACATAACAAGAATGATTGTGACTTTCATGTATAAAAGATAAATAGTTCATTTGTGCGCCTACCCCAATTTAATAGTGTGTATAAACCTTAAAGTAGGGCATAATTTAACCACATTGAGAGAAAACACATCAAGGTCTGAGGGATAGAGAAAATATTTTAGACTCTAAGAGAGAGAGAGAAGAGAAAAGAAAAATAGAAATATTAATTCATTTTATTTTTTTTAAGTACTTGCAAGGTTTGAGCATGTACCTTTCTAGTGATGGTAATGGCATGGTCCGACCCCGGCCCAGCCCGTTGCCAGCCCTACATCTCTCCGATGGTAAAAATGTGTAAAAATATACGAAGGAAATATACAAGAATGAAATGGAAATGACTCTCTAGTGGCTCGATGTAAAGTGTCTTAAGAAGAAAATTGAGATGGTATACAATGTGACTATTTATTTTTTATACAAGGAGGTCACAATTATTTACAACGATGTGATGTGATGTGAAATTGGAGAGCTTTTGTGTGCTACGAAATTCGGAATTTTTTTTTTTGAAGTTTGAGCTTGATAAATGAAATAATGCATCCATCTAATTTCACATTCAATGGTCAAGATTAATTGTGTCCACCTTGTACCAAAGATAGATGATCTCATTATATACTTTTACAATAAAAATTACATGATCAAAGTTCTTAACGTAAAGAGGACCAATCCTATATCTTGTAAATAAGAAATTTGTGATTATTCCTCAAATGTGGTATGCAGGTGCTTGGGATGCAACTTCGGCTTTTTCATGTAATTTTTCTCGATAATGTTTGAATAGATTGATTCAACCCTGTACATGAATTTATCTAATAGAGATTAGCAAATGTGATGTGAGTTTTGGTTTGAAGTTTGGACCAAGATAAGTTGAGAGTAGGTACAAGGGTTTGGAGTTCAATTAATCACTAATTATGATTTTAATATAGTTGGGGAAGCAAAATAAGATAAAAATAGTTTTGCAGCACTTTTATAGAGTTGATAGGTTTTGGAAGTGGTCCAAGGAGGTTTAAGAACCCTGAATGGGCCCATAAATCTTTCTCAAGACTAGAAAGTTGTCGTAAAAAATAAAGGAAAAATTATAGATACGCTCTATGACATCCTTTCTAGACATGCCAACCCCAGCATTTTTTATACCATAACTCTAAAATTTTTGCAACCACTTTCAAGTTAAAAAGTAGTATCTTTTAGGACGAAAATAATTTTTTATAACACATGTTTCCCTCACCCACTCTCGATTTTTTCAAATGATGCATATCAAAACTAATTTTATTTTTAAAAGTGAAGCCAGTCAAGCACAATG
>NW_006494904.1:568660-579342 GCF_000471905.2 Amborella trichopoda
AAAAGGGATGAGTCGGAGATTCCTAATTCTTCCTCTTCTAGCTCAATAAAAAAGAACCTTAATATTCTTGCATAAATATAAGGCCTATATAAGTGGAATTGGAATGATAAACAATTGGAGTAGATTGAGATAGTTCATATTTAACTCTTGCTTCTCCCATGCTAAATGAGACGTCTTCTTCATGACATGGGAGAACCCATAACATTGAACTACATTTCTAAATATAATTTCACCAGATTCTCCAAGCTTTATTATAACATGGAAGAACACATAATATTGAACTAAATTTCTGAATAGAATTTCACCAATTCATCAAACTTCATGTATTTATGAAGCTTGTGTGATGACGGGAGACCATTTCCTTTTTGATATAAGGTGGTCATAATTGTTTGAAACCATCCGATATAAAATTTGATAGCTTGGATGCGTCACAAAGTAAAGTGTGATTATTACCCCCACCCAACAAAAAATTAAATTCCGAGAAAGTTCACATGCTGGACCAAATGTCCAACTTGGTCCCGTGATGCCAACATGTGAAAATAATAAGAACCGATATTGGCAAAATTCCAAAGGCGATCCTCTTTCGGAATAAGTTCATGAAGAATGAGCAGCGCATTGCTTGTCCAATGCAAAGGCACGACCAATCATATTATAAACAATGTTTCAGCTATTATATTTTTAACCAATACAAACTTTTTTTTAATAAAACAAAAATATTTAGGTCTTTTTAACAGGAAAATCCTGAAATTTTATTTTTATTTTATAGAAAATTTATGTACGGACAGGTTTTAAAGTCTTTATGAACAAATGAGTCACTTATTTTTTCATAAATTAGGTCGATACCACACCTTACACTAGCCCATATTTTTTCAAAACTACCCACACCAGGCATGTGGAAAATCCCACAAGTGCTCAACCATCTAATAAAGAGTTTGTCCATTACTACCAAGATTGAACAACCACGTTATTCAGTGTAGGGGGATTTGATTGATCTAGATGCTTAAATCATCTCTATTGATTTTCACATTTATAAGAAAATGATTTAAATCTCGAAAAATGCTTTAAACAATTCCCTAAGTAAAATTGACCATTTAATAGATGATCAAATCTTGAGTTTTAAGAGATCAAAACAATTCATTCTCTAAATTGATCACCAGGTCAATGAAAAATGATTTGAAAATCTCATTGTCATAAAACTCAATCTAACTAGGAGTCTTGCATGTTGGACCAAATGTTCAATTTGGTCCTGCACCGCCACTTTGATCCGAATATAATACGCCAAGACCTACACATTAAAAAAAGCGTACACGAATAATTACCATACATAAACAGATGAACATTACTCTTAATATATAATAAAATTTACAATTGAAAAAAGAAATATCAAATTCCCTCACTTTATAAAAATAAGAAAATCAAGGTAATTGATAGATATTTAAGAATTTAGTAAACCATATTTAATAAGACCGTGGGATAGTTTTTTTCATACCTCTTATTTTTAAATGGGAGAAGAGAAATTTATTAAAATATACATAAAAACTCAATTATTTAATATTTTATCTATAAATTTTGGTATAATTTCAAAACACCTATCAAAATACACATAACCATGAGTTGAAATAGTAGAAAAGGGTAAATTGTTAAACTCTTGGTGAGTTAGGCATATTTTAAATAAATTTTTGTTAAAAAAAGTGAGAATAAAAGTACACAATTAAAATTTTAAGAATTAACAAAGTGTCAACTTTATTTTTACATTAAAAAATTTAAAAGTTTAGTTTTGTCGGACAACGTAAGAAACTCTCTAGGGTCCTAATAAACAAAGTATCCAATGAGGAGTTTTAAATCATGACTTCTTTTAAAAGAAAAATACAATATCGATAACCTCATGAAATTAAGTAGTCTAACAAAAAACTCCTAAAACTTATATACTTCCCCTTATCCAACCGTCCATTATGAATGGACGGCTAAGATGGCCCCTATCTCAATATCATATCTCTACACTTCCATCAAAAAATATATATCACATCTCTGCATGGTTTTTTTTTAAATCTTTTTTCTACAAAATATTTTGACACTAATTTTTTGGCATCCAATCCTCTCTTAAACTTGCAAGTAGCAAACAAAAATATTCTTGAAAGTTTCAAGGGGTATTTTGGTTATTATATTTTATTGAAAAATTCTTTGAAATTCTTTTTTAGGTGCGCCCCAATGAGAAGATGGCACGTACCAAATTTCACATTTGTACAATCTATATAAGAAAAACTAAAAGTAAAATACTCATAGTCGTTGGATCTAAATCAAATGGTGTGTGACCCACTTAATCAAAATTGGAAGGCTAGATGGTAGGGGAAAGCATAGATCTTCTCTGTTGTAGGGGAAGTATAGAAAGCTTTCCCCTTCTATAAATGTTGATTTAAGGCTACTTTATTTTTAGAGCAATTTATGTACGAATAATAAATAAATAAATAAAATATCAAATGGGTCAATTTTGACAAAAAATTACGAGAAAGGTCGTTTATTGTAGAGTTTTTTAATTTTCCCATAATGCGCCTCGATTCAAGGAAGGTATCCTCGGACCGGTTTAATTTTTTTGAAAGTATTTTTCGATTATCTAGGTCGTGTAGTATGTTTTGGAAACAGATGGCGACTAGTTTGAGGTTACCATCCTTGGACCACCCAAACTATGGTGTTACAATATATTTACATGAAGTCCGAGGTCCCCGTTCTCAAACTACCTAGATTATCATGTTACACCACATTACAGGCGGTCCAAGGTCTTCATTCTCAAAATACCTAGTATGGGCGGCCAAGAATGGGGACTCGGACCGGTCTCCAACTATCCCAAAACATAAAACACGACAAAAAAAAAAAAAAAATTAAAATCAGTCTGTGGATACCATCCTCGAACCGCAGGGCATTATGGGAAATTTTTAAAAACTCTACAGTGAACGACTGTCCTCAAAATTTTTATCCAAATTGACACATTTGGTATTTTATTTATTTATTTTAGAGTGATTTACAAACGGATTAGCAAACTTTACCTAAAATATGAAATGGGGTAATTTTTGGCTAAATTTACACATAAGGTCAGTCCACCTATGTTTTTTTTTATCAAAATTACCCCTAAGACCACATTTTATTTTATTTTTTATTTTTTTTAGTTTTTTCGTTAATAAGTCAATGCTCAGACGGTCCAAGGTTAGCATCCTAAAGCTTGGGGCACCACCACCTATTAATGAAAAAGATAAAAATAAAAATAAAATACAGTTCAAGGATGACAATTTTGACACAAAAAAAAAAAAACACGCTCGGTTGATCAACTTTCCAAATAATTTTTACATATTATTGGATCAAGTAGTATTTTAAGTAATTATTGCGGGTCCGCACGCTCATTGTTTTACATCCACACTTAAATTACTCCTATTCTTAATTCAATTTTACGAGGTGGCCCTATTCAGATCTCTCTCTCGAAACGGTATATTTTGGTCTATCTTATCATCTCTCTTACATAATAACAAACCCCCCATTTGTGGCTCTAGCCAATAAAGAAAAGAGCAAATTAAGCCTATTTCTCTCATCAAAAGTGGAGACACCTATCTTGCCTCTCTCTCAAGAACCAAGAAGCCTCTCCCTCCCTTTAAACGATAATTTTTGTTTTTTCTCTCTCTCTCAAGATTCAAGATAGTTATCTCTCTCATTTAAAATGTTAATTGTTGTAGGGCAAGCTTTTCATGGTTCTTTTCTTATAGTATAAAAGTTCTGTCCTTCCCCTTATCCAATTGTCCATTCTGAATGGAAGGCTAATGTTGTTCCAATCACAATGTCATGTTTTTATATTATTTTATTTTTAATTAATTTTTTATAGACTATTTTGATATCAAATTTTAGACCTCCATTTCTCTATTAAAGCCACATTAGCCAAAAGTATAAAAAAATATTAAATAAAATAAAATAACCAAATACCCCTGAAAATTCAAGGGGTATTTTAGTTATTATATTTTATCGAAAAATTATTTTAAATATTTTTTATAGGTGGGCCCCAATGAGAAGATAGCAAATACCAAATTTCATATTAATACAATTTATATAAAAAAAACTAAAAATAAAATACTTTAAGATGTCGGATCTAAAATCAAACGATTAGTAGCTCTAGTGATCAAAATTGGACGGCTCAATAGTAAGGGGAAGATATAACTTTTATGATGTAGAGGAAGCATAGAAACCTTTCCCGTTGTTGTTTATCTTGTCCTGATCATGTAAGTCAAATCAAGATATCCAAAAAAAACGAAAGGAAACTTCTCTCTTTTATCTCATCAACTAAACCAAATCCACTTATCAAAAAAGAACAAAAACCCCTCTATTCTATCAAGACACAGACGCAGGTGCTCCCCTTCTAATTATTTTCTTCCTTTTCATGTTTAAGACAATCCTAGTCCGTCTTTCCCTCCCATCTTTCCCAGTTTCTCTATCTTATCAAATCCCATCTCTCTTTGTTTCTCTGTTGTTGATTGCAGAAGCCATGTGTTCTTCTTTCTCAACGTTTCTACACTGCCACCGAGCTGCGCCGCTGCTTTGAAAGATGTAGGTCTATCACTCACTTTGACTTGCAACCCACCCTACGAAAACATTCAGCACCTGTCTATGGACCTTGTCATCAGATAAAGAGTCGCAGCATAGACAAGTTCAGGGACAGATGGTCCTAAAGCCTTGATTCTATCTTGAAAATCCTTAGCAATATAGCATATGAGATGTTCAATCCTTTCCACTGCTCAAAACATGCCAACCCTAGAAGATGCCATCTCCCTGGTGTGCAAAGAACTCAAGGAAGTAGACCCTGTGCTGCCCTACATAGGTAATCTCGTAGCACCCTACATGTTTGATGTAGCCGAGTCGCTTCGTGCTAATCCTAATGGACCCCAAGAAGAATTGAGCTTCACCAATTCGTTGATTCTAAATGTCGAAGCCGAATATTTTGGAGTGGTATGTATCTCAAGTTTGAAACATGTTCAAGGAGTGTCTTCGACCAAGGGCTTCTTTGGTAGAGTCCTTAGAGCTAGTGGGAGCGACAGAGACAAAAGAAGATGTACGTGTTGTGCGCATGTCCGAGCCATAGTTACAGGTAGCGCCTAACTAGGGTGGCGCTCCCCCTCTGGAACCCAACTCTAGCGCTCCGTAGTCGGGATCTAGATCGGAACTCGTTCTCTACTTTTTGGGGGCTCGCTCCTCGTTACTAAATAAATTTAGATCCCCGTTCCTAAAATTTTAGGAGCACGATCCCTATATTTCCAGAACTCCATCCCTATTTTTCTGATCCTTCCTTGAGTGGAGCTCGATTCTTTCCAAATGGGAACGCTGTCATTCTTAGATGGGGATGCAATCTTGTTGTTAATGGGAGCATTCCTTGAGTGGAGCTCGATTCTTTCCAAATGGGAACGCTGTCATTCTTAGATGGGGATGCAATCTTGTTGTTAATGGGAGCATGATCCTAATGAATATGGGAATACGATCCTATATTTAAATAGGGATCTCGATCCCGATGTATTGGGAACGCGCTTCCTGTTTGTACGAGATCTCGATCCGCTACTTTTACCTTCACCGGAACTCGTTCTCCAATCTCCGGAGCTTTGGGCAGACGTCGCTCCGACGCTCCCGCTCAATATGGTCCGAGCTGAGCAATGGTGCCAGCAATGTGAGGGAAATGCCGTGTCTGGAAGAATGCATAAGCAACTGGCTTGAGCACAATCAGTCATGTCCACTGTGCCGACATAGTTTGCGATCAGACTAACTTTCTACACGGGAAGGACAACAACATGAATACATCAGAAATTCTATTCTTCTCAACCTTATTTTTATTCATTTGTTTATTCATTTACTGAAGAGATAATACTTCATGTCGCTGCGAAAAACAGAATTCCAACTGTGTGGGATGTATATTCAGGTTATATAAGATTTGAGTCCACCTGATCCCAACTATGCGGATGTATATTCAGTTTGTAGTTATATAAGATTGAGTCCACCTGATTTTACCGCTGTTTTTTCTTCGTATATTAAGATTCTTTTCATTTTTTTTGTCAATAAGAATGGTGAATTTGGGAACCAATTTCATTTCCAAACAAAAATTGCACGCAAAATAGTGAATTTTGTGGCAATCTTGGAAAAGTTTATTCTCGTGGTCCATAACTTGGATCAAATTATTGTTCTTCGTTATCACAGAACATTTTGACGATGACATTCTTCTTGGAAAAATATTTTGAGGAAGAATCGTAGTAATATCAAATACAAGAACTTGTGATTGTGATTTAAGCAGCTGAAGTTGCTTAAACTCATGGGGAAAAGTTTTAGTCCCAAGGGGACCAAAATGCACATTGGAACTCACTACAAAACCACCGCGTTAGATGGTCTGCTTGACCTCAAAGATGAAATCATTTTTATTCATCGTCTTCTTCTTTTTTCTTTTTTTTAAAATGATAAGGATTTTAGAAATTGAGTAAACCACTTCCATATGTGATATTGACTTAGGCCCCTCCATCTCGAGTTTGGTGGTCAAGCTTAGGATCTTAAAATGATTTTTAAAAACTTTAATTAAAACCTAAAATATAAGAAACGTCTTCCATCATTTTGGCAAAGATTAGAGAGTATTTTGGCCAAGAGTAATTTTACATTTTTCCCTTGGATTATTTCTTAAAAAAACAAAAACCAATCACAAATTTATTTTTTCAAATCAATCTTTTAACTATAGTTTTAACCTCATGTAGATACGTTTTATTTTATTTTACTTTAAACATATTTTCATATTTTTGAGATTTTCCTATATTTTTTATTTTTTAACATTTTGGGTAGGCAAGGACTTGCACAACTCTGGCCGAGTTACGAAGTCCAGACCAAGACCGGTAGAGTCATGCTTTCTTACATTGTTCAGAACTCCGGTGGATACTTTTTTTTGGATAAAATTAGGGTCTGGAAATTGAGTTGTGAACCTAGGTTTCACTCAAAGAAAACGATTTTGAAACTTAAACTTCTTAATTGCTTTTTTAAATAAAAAATGTAAAAAAAAACATTTAATTTAGGAACTTGAGGTCACACATTGGATGTAATTTAAGGTAAAAATAAAATAAAAATAAAAAAAATAATGAAAAAGCCTTCAATATAAGATAGATACGGTTCTAGATAACAACCCTATTTTTCCATATTTCTTCATCTGTTCTTTAGTAGATAGATGAACGTGACCATTATCACCATAACTCCTAACAGTAATAGTTTTAAGTTTTAACACAATGTTAAATGAGCAGAAGATAAGATATAATCCTAGTTGCATTAGAAACCTCTCATTATTTCAACTTTATTTAATTCTCCTTCTCTCCTGTTTCAACATCACGTTCCTCTCCCTTGTTCTCTCTTCTAAGAGTTATTCAGTTCTCACTCCCCAGATTCGAGTCTTAAAAGCGGCCACTATATGCATAAGTCAAAGTTTTTGGACCATTTCCAGCCCATCCCTCTCGAGACCTTACTTAGGCGGACCAGCACCGGGTTACGGCCCCTTTGGCTCCCATCTCCCTCTGTTTCTCTGTCTTGTTATTCATTGTAGTCGCCATGTCTACCTCTTTCTTAACTCTTTTGCCCAACCACAGCAGCTCTTCGAACAATGTTAAGACTAAAACTCACTCTCACTCTCACCTTCTACCCACCCCACGAAAACACTCACCACGTACTTATAAAACACGTCATTAGACAAAGAGTTACGACATAGATAAGTTCGTCATTAGACAAAGAGTTACGACATAGATAAGTTCGTCATTAGACAAAGAGTTACGACATAGATAAGTTCGTCATTAGACAAAGAGTTATGATAGAGATGAGTTCAATCACAGATGACCCTAATGCTTTGATTCCAAATCGGAGATTAGTTCAAGGACAGATGACCCTAATGCTCTCATTCCAAATCGGTTTTGATTCCAAATCGGTTTTTAGCAATGAAGGAAAGAAGAGGATATCTCCCTAATGCCAAATCGGTTTTTAGCAATGAAAGAAAGGAGATGATATCTCCCTAATACCAAATCGGTTTTTAGCAATGAAGGAAAGAAGATGATATCTCCCTAATGCACAAAGAACTCAACAAGTAGAGCTGATGATATTGAGCATAGGTAAGCTCGCATAAAGAATTCAAGCAAGTAGACCCGATGATGCCTAGCATAGGTAAGCTCCCATCATCCTACATGTTTGGTGTAGCCGAGGCGCTCCATGCTAATCTCAATAGCCCCAAGAAAAACTGTGCTTCACTAATTTGTTGATTGTGAATGATGAAGGTGGTGACTTAGAACTGAAGATTTTGAAGAGCTTCATATCTCAAATTCGAAATAAGTTTGAGAAATTTCTTCGACCACGGGCCTTTTTGGTGGAATCCTTTAAGCTAATGGAAGCGACAGAGACAAAGGAAGATGTACATGCTATATGCATGTTCGAGCTGAGCAATGGCGCCAGTAATGTGAAGGAGACAAAGGAAAATGTATGTACTGTATGCATGTCCTAGCTGAGCAATGGAGCCAGTAATGTGAAGGAAATGCCTTGTTTGCATCGATATCATGAAGATTGCATATGCAAGTGGCTCAAGTCCGTGTACAATTTACCAACAAGTAGTGTCCAATTTGCCAACATAGTTTGCGATCAGAGTAACTTTGTGCACCGGCAAAATGAAGACATCAGTTATTTTTTTTGGATAAAGATTCATATCAGCTAAAAACAAAATTCCAACTATATGGATGAATATTGTAGTAATATAAGATTGAGTCCTTTAGATTTTTGCCGAAGTTTTGTTTAAGTTCAAATGCTCCTTTTCATGATTTAGGTAAGAATATATAAATTATTTTCATTCTTTTCTCAATAAAAATGGTGAGTTTGGGAACCAATTCATTTGGACGCAAAATAGTGAATTTTGTGGCAATCTTGGATAAGTTTACTCTCATAGTCTATTGGATCAAATTATGATGAGGGATTTAGGTATGGACCCTAAATTTTGTCCTAAAATACGAAGTCCTCTATTTATAGGTAGAAATTACCAAGAAGGTCGGTCAACCCATTTTTTTATTTTTTCAAAAGTGCCCCTCAATCTAAGGACCTCAGACCAATTTTTAATTTTTTTTTTTTAGTTTTTTCGTTAGTCGGGCACTGCCATACTTAATAAAAAACTGAGAAAAAAAGTAAATTCGGACCGAAGATTCCATCATCAGACTAAAGGGCGATTTTTTTAAAAAAATGCAAGTTAGCTACTTTCGTTGTAATTTCTGCGTATAAACGGAGCATTTCTCATTTTAAAATAAATGTTAAGGTCTATGTGCCAAATTATTATTAGCTATCAGATAACATTTTGACAATCACATTCTTCTTGGAGAAATATTTTATGGAAGAACCCCATTAATATCAAATACAAGAACTTGGGATTAGGATCAGCTGAAGTTGCTCAAAATCATGGGGAAAAAGTTATAGTGGTCCTGAGGGGGACCAATTTGCACATTGGAACACACAGTAAACCACCATTTTAGATGGTCGGATGAAATCAGTTTTATTCATCAGATTTTTTTTTTGTTTTAAATTGATACAAACTTTAGAAATTGTTTAAACGAGTTTCATGTCATATTGACTTTGGACCCACCATCCAATATATGAACAATTATGGGGTTTAAGAGCTCAAAATTAGTTTTTTTTTGTCCTTTACTCTAAATTGATTACAAAGTGAATTAGAGATAATTCAAAAATTCTACTTAAATACAAAATTTCTTACACATCCCCCTAAAATGAAAAGGAAAAAAAAAAGAAAGAGAAAAAGACATGAGGTTTGCATGATAGACCAAATGTCCATTTTGGTCGTGTGAGGCCAGAAATATTAAGAATTACTGGTGCACAACCTGTCCATGACAAAGGCACAACGAATCATATTATATACAATGTTTCAGCTTTTTGCTATTTAAACTCATACGAATTATTTTTCATATAAGAAAAATTCTATAATTACAAGATTGAAAAAGTAGCATCACATTCATTAATTTTATAAAAAAAGAAAAGAAAAATAAGGTAATTGAGAGAAATTTAAGAAGTCACTAAAAATAGTTCTTTTGTATGAGGATACAGACTAAAATATATAATTTGAAAATATAAAAATTAAGGAAGTATCACATTTTCTTTTAAAAATATCGATAGCATCAAGAAAATTAGTCCAACATAAGTAAAAAATGTTCTACTCCCTCGGGAGTACATTGTCCATTTATTCCTCTGAGTAAAATTTCACCTAGGATTAATTTTAGAACCTCAAATTTCGGGGATATAGCCTCTTTAACACATAGATTAACATAAAAAAAAAAAATTTGCCCTCTAAGCACATCAAAAAATAATGTCTCAAGATTGAATAGAAACCGTCCAATATTTTGGGAATATTAACATGATTGTGACTTCCATGTACAAAAGATGTATGGTTTCTTTGTAGATAATCCCATATTAAAAAGGTAAATTTTATTTTAAATAGGCATATGATATTTTAAAGTGGATCCCAATATTTCAAAAGAATGAGAAAAAAATATTTTGTGTGAAAGACCAAGTTTATTGTGCTCCTCTGAAAATAATAATAGAGGGGTGCAGTTGGCATACAGATGCATCCATAGGTGTAGAGGTAAGGTGCACCTTCAAATTTTATC
>NW_006494904.1:582300-593397 GCF_000471905.2 Amborella trichopoda
GGTGTGGATAATATATTGTAAAATGCACTAGTTCTGATACTTAAAATCTTTTTATTTTTCATAGTCATACATCTCGATGTCTAGATGATCAAACAAAGGGTTTTTCAACATTAAAACTACCTTTTCCCATGGATTTTTGAGGGGCATATGTAGTTCTACATTATAAGGTAACATCCTTATATAAACTTTTTCCATAATAGAGAGAAACATTTAAATTTTTAAGAGGAGAGAAAATATTTTAAATACGGGCTTGCCACTTTAGGAAAGAGAAAAAAAATATTTTTAGCTTGGGGAATTATGTGTACTCCTTCTGATCTCATATTATGTAGATTGCTTCATTTTCAAGAAATAAAAAAATTTAAGTATAATAAAAATGAATTATGAGTTCTTGAAGGCCTCAATCCAACAACTCATGAAATGGAAGGCCTTTCAATGAGTTCAAAGAAAAGAATTTGTTGGGGCTTTCCCAAATTATTTTTTTATTTCCATATTCTTTTTAATAGGCTTCTTTGGAGGATCCAAAAGAATTTACACGCCAAATTTGGGATTTATTGTTGCATTTCTTCTTTTACATCTATTACATAGATTTTAGATAAGGATGCAGTTAGCATGTAGAAATGAGAATCCCCTAATAAATTTAGTTTTGAAATAGTTAATCCTAATTTTTAAGGAATATATAATTTTTAACATAGAGATCAAGAATATAAATAAATAAATAAATTTGAAAAATAGAAATAATAATTCTATCAAGAAAGCATTTGGACCGTTAGGTTCAATTGTTTTTAGATGGACTACCCATTTGCATCAATTTTTAAGATGGATGCTTTATACCTCTAGACCACATATTGCACAAATGTAGTCCAACCCACATGAAACAATTATAATAATCACAATCACTCTTGTCCGTCAAATTTCAAATCAGATAATCTTTTATTAGACTAAATATTCAAAAAAAAATTTATTGACAGATACCTTAAACCATCTAATTTGACATCTAATAGCTAAAAGTATATTATAATAGAGAAAAGATTTCTTGAACTTCATGTCATACCCTAAGCCGTCCGATTTGATATCTAGTAAGTACCTTGTAATAAGATAAAGGATCTCATAGCATACAATTAGAAAGTTTTATTGGTATGGAAATGATAAATTATGCAAAGTTGTAATTAAAAAAGAAATATTTGTTATTTTCAAATTTAAAAAAATAATCATATATTTAATATTTTATTTTACACTATTAAGAACTAGGAACCAGAAAGGAGTTGAAAAAACAAAGGAAATGAGAATATTCAATACTTGAGCACCAGGCCAAAATTTGGATCCTCAAAATCACAACTCAAAAAATAAAATAAACCGGCTCCTAAAATATGTGTGGTTCGTATAAGGAATCACAACTCAAAAAATAAAATAAACCAGCTCCTAAAATATGTGTGGTTCGTATAAGGCTGAGGTCCTAAAGAATCAAAGTAAAGTAAAACGCACCTTTAAATAGCATCAATATTGAAAATCTTGATGATACCCTCAAATTTTATTTTTATCTCTAATTACAAAATTTAAAACTTCAAAATTAATATAGATCAAATAAATCTATAAACACTTGAAAATCTTGAAAATTGACTGTCCATTAAGTACATTACAAACTGCACCATTTCCAATAATTAAAATCCATTTTTTTTCATTTTCATACATCTTGAGATCTTGAGATCAAGATGATCAATTTGAAGAATTTTAGGCATCAAAACAACCTCTTCTAGTGCACCTTAATTCGATTGTTTAGAGCCTCATCCTTATATAAACGTTTTTCCTGAAACATTGTAGAGGATCACTAAATTTTGGTCCACTCCACCAATTACTCGTGATATATTAAACCCAAAAATTGGCTAGTCTTTTGAACTCAAAATACTGCAAATATTTGGAGTTCCCCTTTGAATATGCAGTGGGGGAGCTCACAAAAAATATACAAAAGCTCGGACCAGGCAATTTCACATTCTCCCATCAACTTAATAGTAACCCATCTCTTACAGGAAGAGCTGACATCTTCGAGCATTCACTACTATTTCTATGCAGAAACCTTGATGCCTCTGCTGTCAATTCCGCCTAATCTTCCGTGAATCTATTTTTTGAATAATTAGGTCATCGTTCTTGGACGGTCCCGATTGTATCTTGGCGGATTTGTCTTTGCAACATCAACGACAATCATCCACCCATTGATGATCTGAAAAAGTCATCGATCAGCAGTCAGATATAGAGAGAGAGAGAGAGAGAGAGAGAGAGAGTAGCCTAATCTAGCTGCATTACCTTGCCATTCATCTCCTTCAAGGCCGCACTCGCTGCTTCCTCTGTTGTGTACTCGATAAATCCATAGCCCTTGGACCTTTTGGATATCTTGTCCATGATAATTTTGACTATTGGGAGGAAATGCAAAGGATAAAACAGATGAACCTCAAAAATACATTCAAATGTGTGTGGATTCTTTGGCTAGAGACACTGAGAGATCATAAAAATCATCCAATATAAAGCCACAAAATTAGGGACAACAAATTATGGCACGATAATCTTTAAAAAAAATGTAAAATTCCATAATACAATGACAAAAGCTCTGTATGGTATACTCTCTAAAAATATATCTTAAATCTAGTGAAATTACCTCTCATCGTGTTCACCTGGAGGCCAATATGGAGTCTGGCATTTCAGAAGGATTAGCTTTATGTTTAAGTTTCTTAGGTTCATTAAAACTTTGGGACTCTTAAGCTTTTTAGATGCATAATTGTGCATACTTGCCCAAGAAAAAAAGTGTACAATGCTTGTACAATGAAGCATGACCTTTCAAAAAAATAAAACGAAAAGCAGGGGCAAGTGAGATGGCCAACAATCTCGCTAAAGCAGGGGCAAGTGAGATGGCCAACAATCTCGCTAAAGCAGGGGCAACACTCATCTCATGGAACCATTTTGGCACATTTTAAGCTCTCAACTCCTTTGTTTTTTTTTTTTGCATCTCGTGACAATGTCGTTGGATATTATGTAAAGCATTCTTGGGACCCCTAAGGGGTTGTATAGAGCCTCAGCAAGTGGGAGGCCTATTTTTTGCATGATGTTTACCCTTCTCTTTTAATACAAAGCCAACCGTTCCAAAAAAAAAAAAAGATTCAAAATCCAAAATTTTCCTTTTGCTAACCTGTCGAAACCATACCAAATTAGAAGTTTTAAATAATGTCCATACCATCAACAAGCTTGCCAAACCCTTCAAATTCTGCACGCAGAGTCTTCTCGGATGTGTAAAAGGAAAGTCCTGCAATGAGATGATCGCATAGAATGGTGAATAGTATGACTTACAAGGGATAAGCCACCCTTTATCCATACATGCATAAGAATTGGGTACTCCAACCTGGGCATCATTTCAGTAACAGATAACAAACTGGAAAAACTCAAAAGTATGGGATGGTAAGAAGATTCATATAGTTCTTTCTACCGTACTATCTTCACTATCCATATCCCGCCGATTCAATCTAATCCACTCATTTAAGACTTGGAATTGTAAGAATTAGAATCCCTTTCATTTCTTCAGTCATTGATCATTGATAAAAACTAATAACTCAAGTTTCATTCAACAATTATATAGAAAACAAAACTAATCAATTGCCAACAAAATTTGCAAATGACATAGCACGAAGGACCTCATAGCAAATACAAGACTTCATGTTTTTGAACTAGGAGATTTTATGGGGAACTCCTTCAGATAAGAACCCGGATCAGTCAGGTGAACAAGCCATCTAAGAAACAGGTCATGATCAGCAAATCACTAATCCAAAACGGCAATCCAGCCGAAAGAATCAGCCAATTTAATAAATAAATAAACAAATAAAAAAAAATCGATGGCAACAATAAAAATTGAAAAAAAAAAAAATCAAAAGTAAGAAAATGTGGGAAGACAGAACCGGTCGGTTACTAAGTTTATGTGCTGATTTTTTTAATTTTATAAATAGAAGTACTAAAAGAGGGTACATTTTCTTTTTCTGGAAAACAAAAATGTTGGAATATAACCAGGGAACCACTGTGTCAAACTCTCAATAAGTATTTGTATAAAACAAATGGAAATAAGAGGGGCCATTCACATGTATTAGGAGCCAAGGATTACATAACACTACAGTAGTAACCGCCAGTACAGCACTAAAATGTTGGATAGGGTTTTGGAAGTAGGAGCCAATCAAACTTATCGCGAGCATTTCAAAATCGAAGAACCCACAAGATAGGGAACTTGATGGATCTAACAACTGGCATTGGAAAGAAGAATATTTTTGACAAGTACATCATCTTGACAAGTAAGTTCCAAGTACCTACTGAAAGGAAATAAAACCAGTGAAAGTAGTATAGAAGTCCCACAAAAGCCTTCCTCACCAAGCCTCCTCTATTTAAGAAAAAGAAATTCTACAAAGGCCACTTTCCTCGAGTAATTGCCATTAAAATTAAAGCATCACTATTTTTGGCATCAACTCTGGGCCTGAACAATGTCATTTCACCCATGTTATGCACTTATACCGTACCACACATCTTTATATATTCCCTATACCTCTCCTTGTTACCTTGCCAGATGAAATCAGGAAATCTGAGGGCATCCTAAATGACATTTTTGGCTACTTACTGATTTTATTTATTAGTTCAGAAGATTTTGCATATCTTTATTGTTATATCCGTTGTCAGAGATAAGAATTAATCATTCTTAGGAGATGAGAGATATATGTTAGGAGGTTATGAGTTATGACATTACCTGGGACATTTAGTGACTGCAACAAATAACAAATCACTCATATTATCTCCTTGGAAGTCAATAAGCTTCATTTTGCTAAACAGATTGATCTGTGCAAACCTTGATAGTGCAATTTGGGGATTAGATGCTTCAATGAGTACAGCGTGGCAAGTGGAATTGTTGGGTTTTTGTTGACAGGGCAGTCCATGGCACAAAATTTGTATGTGGAATTATTGGGCCTTAGAGCTTTCAGCGGGTCTAAGAGGTCGTCCATTTGCATGTAGGTCCATCATATATCTTCAAGTTGAGAGAGTGAAATAGTGAAAGGAAGTGAGGGCAATAGAACGACAATATTTAGAAGGATGAGAGTAGAAACAGCAAAAGAACAAGGTACAGAGTGGAAACACGATAGAGGTTCCCAAGCAGGAATGACATACTAAATATAATGTTCTTGAAACTAACAGCCATTGTGTCTATGGGTCAATATACAGCGAACGTACATGGTTTGGGGCTAATGATGCAAAAATATTTCAAATAATGTTTTTAGACTCGGCTCAGGCCATGGACTCAGACCCAGTCAGAGCTGAGTAACTCGGCCAAATCCGAGCTGAGTCGGAGTGGACTCTAGCGAGTTGAACAGGGCCCAAGCCCTAAAAAACTAAAAAAATTTCAAAAAAAATCCAAAAAGTAAAAGAAAAACTTTAGAAATGAAACAAATAACAACATAAGAAATCAAATAAGTTGAAAAAAATATAAAAAACATGGATTTAGAAAAACGAATGATTTACAGTTGGAGACATTTCAGAAAAATCCAAGAAAAAAAGAAGGTACAAAAACACAGCATTTGACAGTAAAAACTCACATATCACTGTAAAAGACATCCAAATACATATGTACTTTGTATGCAGCGATCCCACAAAATTTATATAACTGTTATGTTGTTTTAAATTTTTTAATATGTGCCCGAGTTGTACACAGTTACTCGGCTCTGCCAGGGTCCAAGTCCTTGTAACTAAGCCGTGTACTTAAACACTGCTTCAAAATGGGTTCAATATCCATGTCAGAAACTTCAAAGATGTATCTAACATCACCAAAAAAAAGGGCAAAGAAATATTGTTTTGTCCATATCCACTGCCTTATCTATGCATCATAGGTTAAGGCTCAGGGATCATCATACACTTCACTTTATGTAGATTATGTCGACTTGTCCTACCAGGATCAGCTTTCCCAAGACCGGCAAATTGCTATTCATTGAGAAAATTCTTAGGGGCAGCTGTTTTTAATATTTGAGGGAACAAAGCAAATTGGCCTTTGTTATTCAGGGGAGGTTTAAGGAATTATTAGTTTGAGGAGTGGTGTCTTCTCTTAAAGTGCCTCGAGACTGTTTTTGTTTGCCCTTGTAGGGCAGATAAGTTTGATCCGAACTAGGATGATTGGCCCAGAATGAGTTGTTATTACCAAAAGGAAATAAAAAAAATATACAACCAGCCGATTTATTAATGAAAATAAAAGGACATGCAAATCTAAAACATTTCCTTGTTACTCCTGTCAGGGCAGTATTTAATGGGTGAAAATAAGAGTAACGCTATACTTAAATAGAGTACGCAAATAAATACAAGAAAAATCTAAGGATGATCACTCAAACATAAGTGAGTTAGATCCATTAAACTACATAGAGTGACATACCAGTAACAAAAAGCCTTTTTGTTCTAATGGGTGGATCATTTGATGAATCAGTTGATTCGGTGGACTTCAACGGATTACTGACACCTGGACAATCATGTTGTAAGCATATTAAACAAGGCAGCACACTATCTTCTCTTGCAGATAAGTTAGTCTAAATAATGAATATGTAACAACGTTTGAAAACTACAGGCCAACGAACAAAATAATATATTTTAATAAAGATATCTAACTCAAAAAGTTCTCGTTTTTATTTCTAGTGTAGATTTGGGTGGATTTGTTTCACAACTAGACCAAATATCAGACAACAACCCAATAAAGGAAAAAGTGGCAAGGTTTAATGAACCTCAAAAGAGATAATAATCTGAAAAAAGAAAAGATAAGAACCTCAAAAACGAAAGGCATTTGATTCAGCATCTATAAAGTACCTGCAAGCTCTTGGATTAAATTTTCAGCTTAGAAATGTATTCGACATTTTCACAACCCCCCAAACATGCAATGCAAACAACCAAAACTAATATAGTACGCTTAAGTTATATATTATATGTTTAAACTATATATTATGAGTAATCTAGGGTTTGAATGTTGAAAATGAAACCAAGTGTGGTTCTTTGGATGTCAGCAGCGTGCAACAAAGCATACTATTCATAACTCATTATTACATGCAACTGTTTCACATTCGTGATGCAACTCAAGCTCCTCAAAATTCAACAAAAATTTGAATTTATGACTGCATCCCCTTGCTAGATTGGAGTTGCCCCAATAGTCATCAGAATGATAGCAAAGGCAAAACTCCAAGAAAAAGAATGCAAGCACCTCAGTATGTACAAAGAAAACAGTTACATAAAGTTGACAACCTAGACAACACAACATTCAGACGAACCATACCTCCATAATCCTTGACTTCTGATTCAAAATTTGTATCTGGCTGAACCGACAAAACTCCTGGAACACCTATACAAATTTTCTTCTTGATTAATTAATTCAACAGCAAGTGTCACCACCAATAGAATTGGCAGCATCATGCATCCATACTTACCAGCCAGTTCCTTTGCATCATCATGGTCAAGTTCACAACAAAACCCAAAATTTGTTTGCCAAGAAACATGGTATATACACATCTGTGCGTCCTTTTCACTACAAAAAAAAAGAAACAATCCAATTCAAGAAAAATTGGATAATGCATAGAGGACAACAACAAAATAGATAAGTGTGAAAAACAGAAGTTGCAAAGGCAAGAAAGATCTAAACAACAAAATAGAAACTCACTTTCCCAAAACAAAAGATCTAAACAACAAAATAGAAACTCACTTTCCCAAAACCTTGGTCAATGTTTGAGCATAATAATCCACCATTTGCGGTTTGGTAATGACCATAACACGGGGTTTCTCCATACGAACAAGCCAGTATTTTGAAACCTGAGGAGGGGAGGCCTCTGATATTGCCACTTGATTGCCATTGTTCAAGTTGGATAGATTACTAAAAATATTAAAACTATAATCCCCTTGTTTACTTCCCTTGTCAGTACTATAGTCTTTGTTGGGGGATTCAATGTCAGAATCGGGCCGAACAGACAAAACCTCAGGCAGACCTACAGAAAAGACTCGAATATCTAAATTAGTGACAAAATTCATCAACCAATTACAATCTTTAATCAATTAAGTACCTAAACATGTGTAACATCTAAGGAATATTGTTTCAGCAGAGTTTTTTTTTCCTTTTTTTAAAAGACAAATGCATAGGAACACAACCTCTAATCACTAGATCACTAAAAAATGACCATAACATCAATGTTGGAGTTAAATTACTAATGGGACGATTTAACCTATCAACCAATCCCACCCCCTCACCCGCGGGCCTTTCATTTGAAAAAAGGAATGGATTAATGCGCATGTCTTTTTTCTAAGCACGCTCAAGCCACAAATGTAGTATCTTTATCAGTGAATACAGCAGAAACTGATCAAGGAAATCCTGTAATGGACAAATAGAAAACCTAAAAGTTAAAAATTAAGAGTGAGCCTAACATTAACATCCCATTAGATCAAAATGTAAAAACTCATCTATTATTCTTTCTGAAGACAATCACATTGCATCCCAACTTGGCACAAAAAACAACTCTTGAGTGTCCAGAAAACTACAAAATTCATACCAACCGAACCACAACGATTAAGATAGCAATTACACTTCAATAGAACACTGTTAGAATAAAAAAAAAAAAACCAACAAAGGCTTACTAGAGAGTTTGGTAGAGCTCTCCTCATCGATAACACAACAGAACCCGAAATGGGTTTGCCATGAAGCATCATAAATACACATCTGAGCTTCTTTCTTGCTGCAAAACCAAAACCCATATTTCAAATTTCCTGATTGAATCATTCAATAAACAAAAAAAAAAAAATGGTAAGGAGAGAGAGAGAAGAAGGCCACCTCCCCAGAACCTCGGCTAGGGTTTCGACATAGTAATCGATGACTTGTGCTTTAGAGAGAGCCCCATTTTGTGGTTTCTCGACAACAACTAACCAGTGGTCGCAGAAGGAAGTTTGAGGAGGAAGCAGCTGAGGAGTTGCAGAGGCACGGATGGATGAGGGTTGGGTGGAAATGTAAAGGGTTTTCTGAAGGGTTTTGGGTTTTATGGGGCAACAACCGAGTCTAGGGTTTCTAAAAATTCTTGAGAGAGAATTGCAGGGCGTCGGAGTAGGTGGGGATAAAGCTTGTAAACTGAGGCGAGAGGTGGACATGAAGCTCACCTCCATACATGCATACACCACTTTCTCTATCGCCTCGTTCTTCCGCTCCCGCGCCGGATGCTTGGGTTCAGGATATCAGATGTACTATCCAAGGGTGCGGTTTGTATAGAGCCGAGGCTCTAAACAATCAGAGTGAAGCGCACCTTCAATATTATCAAGAATCTCGTTTCAAATTTTCAATATCGGAAATCTTTGTCATAGCCTTAAAATGTATTTTTATATTTAATTATAAAATTTAAAGTTTTAAAATTAGTATACATCGAGCCCATTTATAAAAACTTGAAAATTGATAGTTCAAAAACTTGAAAAAAAATTTCTTGCGTCCTTGCATTTTGATGTCGAAATAATTAATTTGAGGACATTTGAGCATCAAAACAACCTAATAAATTTTTTGAGGGGGGCTCTAATTTGATTGTTTAGAACTTCGGCTTCATATAAATTTTTTCCATTATGTCCAATGGATGAAGTTTCTACAGGTTTTAAAAAGACAAAATAAAACCTCATCTCAAATCCTCGTGGGGAAATCATTTTGGGGCAACATAAATCTATATGATAACTCTAAAATTAATTTTTAATATCAACAATAAATTTTAAAACCTAAAAAATTATACGGATCTTGCCGATATATGAACACCTATTTTTAGGGCTAAATAGACGGTCTAGATAATTTGTTACAATATATATTATTTTTAGAGTTTGAAATCTTTTTTTTATTTAAAAAAAATCTTATTTTTTTTATCATAGCCATAATGTTCAAGTTGAGATAATTAATATAAAGCCTTTCGATGCTTGAATTGAAAATTTCAATGAGTTATGAGATTACTCTTTATTTACTTATTTTAATAAGGTTGCAGCCCTATCAAAATCATTTTTCTTATTTAATAGGTAATTATGCCATGCACAACCTGTGTGGGGTATATGGTACGCGGTAAGAACGTATCTGTTGATCACTATTGATAACATAGGATGAATATTTCTTGAACTCGGAATGGCTGACTACGCTT
The DNA here is from genome assembly GCF_000471905.2 of Amborella trichopoda. Next base: position 592,479 of record NW_006494904.1, read on the forward strand.
AAGTTTTTATTTCCATTGATGAAAGCAAGCCAGTTTATGAGTTTTAAATTGGGATTGTACACTACAAGACTACTTATATTTAGTATAAGGAGGTCATAGTCTATCAGCCATCAGATCTGAGATATGCCTTTGAGTTTGTTGCAAAGGTTAAATAAATTTCTTTTTAGACTTTGAACCAAGTCCATAAAGCACTCATAATTACCTAATTTCGTATTTAATGGTTAAGGGTGATGTACCAAAAAAAAAGGTTTTATTATATATATATTTTTTTAAATTTGATAATTTGGATTATCGTCAACATTTAATGGTTAAAGATGATTGTAACCTCGCTGGGCATATATAACCTTCATGGATACATATGACCTTCTAGCAATATATATATATATATATAAAATAATGATTTCATGCAACGGTTGCATCATACTATAATACAACAACAATTCTAGAAAATCATGTGTTGTGTTATTTCTATGACCCAAAATTAGGCATACACACTCTCTTCATCTCAATTGTCAATCCGAAAAAAAAAGAGTTCAATTTGAAACCCTAGATATGGTCAAAATGAGTCCCTTCCAAAAACGAATCTAGACCATTCATTTGGTGAATTTCAAAATCTTAGCTTTTATAAATTCAAAATCATTTTTTTTTTTTAACATTATTCATCTGATGATAATAAAGTCATCTGAAAAGATTGGAAATGAAAAATTCCTTTTAAGGCCTAGATCTAAGCATCTCACCAAAATGAATGGCTTATGCTAATTTGGCTAAAAAAATACTTTTTAGGTTGTGTTTTGAATTATTATTATTATTTTGTGATTGTTTATTAGAATGAAAAGGGTGTATATTTCAAATTTTCGATTAAACAAATTGCCATAACATAGGTTTTTAAAGTTGTTGCATTATATATGATGCTAACTGT
>NW_006494904.1:596690-626874 GCF_000471905.2 Amborella trichopoda
AAGTAAGTAGTAAGTAAGTAAGAGTAAGAGAAGAGTAGAGAAGAAGAGAGAGAGAGAGAGAGAGAGAGAAGAGAGAGAGAGAGAGAGAGAGAGAGAGAGAGAGAGAGAGAGAGAGAGAGAGAGAGAGAGAGAGAGAGAGAGAGAGAGAGAGAGAGAGAGAGAGAGAGAGAGAGAGAGAGAGAGAGAGAGAGAGAGAGAGAGAGAGAGAGAGACCTGGACCCAAGGGGTATAACCGATCCCGATATGGGTATGGGTCCAAAAAATTGGACCTAATGGGTCAGGTGTGAGTTGAAATCTTGGACCTAAATACCATTCTGGTCCAGGTCCAAGTCCGGTCGGGTGTCGGTGCGGGTGTTGGTCCAGTAATATTTTTTTGGGTCTCAGTATATGAAATATATTTAAAGAGAAATGCTAGCGTAGGCCAGTGGACCTACATCTACATATGAGCCAAACGACCCATATTCAATCTGATTTGACGGACACGATCACATTTTGTATTTTAATTTTAATTTTTTTTTACAAATCCAAATCACGTGAAATTTTAGGCATTTATTCTTCTCCTCAAGGCGCACTTAATACAACTATTTAAAAAATAATTCACAAGATATAAATTGATCGAAATACCTCTAAAAAGTTTCTAGAGTATTTTGGTTAATTTATTTCTCATAAAATATTTTTTTGATATTTTTATTAGATAACACACGTCAAAAATTTCAAGTGATTTAGATTTATAAAAAAAAATTAAAATTAAAATATGAAATGCAATCTGATTATTGGATCAGCCCAAATTCAATATGGATCGTTAGGCTCATATGTAGTTATAGGCTCACTGGCCTACGTTAGCATTTCCCATATTTAAATATAGTGAAATACATAAATATTTTAATTTTTCGATTGGGTCAAGGTCCTGGTCCAGTGAATTCGGGTCCAAGTGCCATATTATTTTTTAGGTCCGGCCAGACCCGGTCCTGACCCGACGCGTTGCCACCCCACGTTTGAAATGTTAAAGATGAAGCGCAATCATTCAATGTCTACTTTCAAAACGAAAAACATGGGAATCACATCAAATGTCGTAGGAATTCAAATCACTATCTCAAATCTGTAGTGGAAAGCTATCTATTGAAAAAAAAAGTACATAGTAGAAAGGTCGACGGATCCGTGAAAGAATGTCGACGGATCCGTGAAAGAATAATGTCTTATCATTTTTCATAGAGCAAGAATATTTTGCAATTTGTGCAAAGGGATTGGTGACTGGATATTAGACCGATTAGATAAAGTGGGAACATCTAATAAATAAATATAATTGTATACAATGAGACCATTTACCTTTAATACTGTGAGAAATAATCTTTATCTATATTCAATTAATTGAATTAAACTATAATACAATTATAGATTTATAGAGAATATACATGCAATACTTGTTAAAACTATAGGATACAGTTTCTATATATGTATAGCATACAATAGATACTGACACATCTCAATATCCAGTTGCCATATATATTATAGTTGTCATATTTGTTCACACTCCCCCTTAAACTCGAGATGATTTGATAGGAATCATGGAGAGTTTGAAAACAAATTGTGAGAACGGATGCAGGGGATGAGACTTTGTGAAAAAGCCGGTGAGTTGTGCTGTTGTAAACACATATGGTAATGAAATTATGCCTGATAGATATTCTTGTCGAACATAGTGGCAATCGACTTCAATATGTTTCGTGCGCTCATGGAGTTCCAGATTTTTTAAAATATATATAGCACTCTTGTTGTCACAATAAAGTGGAGTAGGGGTAGATATAGTGACACTCATCTCTTCGAATAGCCAATGTAGCCAAACAATCTCGGTGTTGATTTGTGTCATAGTCCGGTATTTAGCTTCCGTAGTTAATTGAGCAATTTGTTTATGTTCCTTCATTTCCAAGAGATAAAAGAATCATCGAGAAAATGCAGAATCTTATGGTAGATTTGCAATCTTTCGGATTATTTACAAAATCAGACTCTGTATAGGCTCGGACCTCAAGTGAGGTAGAAGAGGAGAAAAATAATGCTTGGTGATGGGTATCCCTGATATAATGAATGATGTGTAAAATGACAACGAGATGTACAGAACTCGAAGCACTCATAAACTGACTAACCATATGTACTGCATAAGCAATATATGGGTGCTAAATTGTCTGATATATCAATTTCCCAACCAATTGCTTATAAAAGGTTGGGTCAAGAAGAGCTTCTCCATTGGTAGCTCGAAATTTGACATTGACCTCAAGAGGGGCATCAACTTTCTTTGTATCATCTTGAAGTCGAGCTTGAAAAACAATCTCTGAAAAATATTTTAGTTGTGACAACAGATAGCCACGAGGAGAATAGACAACTTCTAATCCAATGAAATACTGCAAGAAACCCAAATTTCAAAAGGTGTTATTGAACTTCTGTTTGATAATGTGAATTGTGACTATATCATTATCAGAGATAATCATGTCATCTACGTATAGTAACAAGAGAACTCGTCCTTTAGAAGTTTCAGACACAAAGAGGGTTGGGTCATGATGACTTTGTCGAAATCCAACTGAAAGAACTTCATTACGAAATTTCTCAAACCAAGCACGAGATGCTTGTTTGAGTCCATATAAGGCCCGTCGAAGTTTACACACTCATTTTTTAGAATCCACAATGCTAGAAGGTAACTTCACATATACTTTCTTATCAATATCATCATTAAAAAAACATTTTTGACATCTAATTGATAGAGGGGCTATTGCTGAACAGAAGTTACTGAGATTAGTGTATGAACTATAAGCATATGAGCGACATGTACAAATGTTTTTGCAAAAGTCAATGCCATATTGTTGATTGTAACCTTTTGCCACTGGGCGGGCTTTGTATCATTCAAGATTGCCATCTGCATTGGTTTTAATTTTATATATCTATCTACAACATACAATAGTTTTTCCTTTTGAGAGAGGTGTCAAGTCCCAAGCATGCATACGCTCGAGAGCATTCAACTCATCAGCCATTGTTTGTTGCCACTCAGGTTGACTTGTAGCGTCTTTATAAGTTTGACGTTCAAAAAAAGAATGAACAAAAGCAAAGAGTGCTTGGTGCTGAGGTAAGAAGGTTTCATAGTCAGTAAGTTGAGCAGGTGAGACAGATACCTGGATGCTCTATTTAGGAGCAAGAAGCGGCAGAAAGATCAGTAGGTATAGGGTTATGATCAGGACTGTCAGCAAGAGGTGGTGGAGTTCCTTCTTGGGCTTCAGATGGAGGGACACGGTTAGGATAACCAGAGGAATTGGGAACAAAATAAGAGAAGGTGACCAAGAAAGAAAGGTGAGAGGATGAGGTATCATTTTTATTTTCAAAGAATGGAATGTGCTCAGAAAACACCACATATCTGGATACCCAAAATCTTTTGATCACGGGGTAATAGCATCGATATCATTTTTGATGATCAGGGTAACCTATAAAGCGACATTTGAAAGTTTTTGGAGATAACTTATCTGTTTTTGTTAGGGGTAACAAGACAAAAGCAAGTGTAACCAAATATACGGAAGAGGGAATAATCGAGTGATCGTGTAAAGAGCTTATGAAAAGGTGTTTTGCCAGATAAAATGAAGGATGACATGATGTTGATGAAAAAGATTGATGCACAAATAGCTTCTACCCAAAATTCTTTTGGGACTGATGTAGACAAAAGAAGGGATCTTGTGGTTTCCAAGATATGACGATTTTTACGTTGGGCAACACCTTTTTATTCTGGTATATAAGGACATGTTGTTTTGGTGTTCATTATTTTTATTAGCCAAAAACTGTTGGGATAACCCACTGATATATTCCCCTCTAGAATTTGAGCGTAGGGCTTTTATCTTAGTGGAAAATTGGATTTCTACATATGAATAAGATTGGGTGAAAATTTTATAAAATTCAGTGTGATTATTCATAAAAAGACCCCATTTATAACGAGTGTGATCAAAGGTTACAAAATATCAGAACCCTCCTTTAGATAGAATCGGTGTAGAACCCCATACCTTGATATGAACAAAATCAAACATAAAAGATGAAATAGAAGTACTTCGAGAAAAAGGTAAATCATGAGATTTAGCGAATTTGTAAGTTGTACAATGTTGGACATCAGTAAAAAATTTATTTTTAATAGTACCAAGCACACTGCGGGAAAATAAAAACTGTAAACGAGAACCAGAGATGTGACCAAGACGTTGATGCCATAAAGATACGTCATCAACAGTGAAAACATCACATAAAGATGAGGTTGACATATATAGATAGTCCAAGTAGTATAAATTTCCAACGTTACGTCCAGTCCCAATCGATTTCCCTGACTGCGAATCCTATATGTACCAAGAAGATGGAGAAAAAATAACATTACAGTTCAAACGATTAATTTGACCGACATGCAATAAATTCATGGCAAGGGAAGGAAGATGATCAACATCAGAAACCCTTAATTTACGAGAAGGGTCAGATGTAAGAGATATGGAACCCATTTTTAAAACTTCCATAATGGCTCCATCAACAGTACATACATTGGAGGTTATATGATGGGAAACTCCTGGGTCGATCAGCCTAGTGATAGAAACAGAGTTACATGAGAAAGAGGGGGTAGGTTCAGAGGCTAGATGTGACTGAGAAAACATAGACTGTACTGGTTCAAGTGTAAATGTTACAGATGGTGAAGCAGGAGTGAGACTAATATCCAGTTTGAGTTAGTGGTACTTGAGCAATGATTGACTTGTATCGCAACATTAGCGAAGATGAGTTTCTTTTTCTTGGGGCATGTGTATTTGGTGTATCCCAGTTCGTTATAATAATTATATTTGACAGATGACATGTTCTTGGGAGGGACATAATATGAATTACGCTGATGTGGTTTAAGCACATTTGATCTTTGAGTCTGGGTGGCTGCAAAAAGTGTTTCTCCTTTAAAACCTGAGTTAAAAGATCTAATCTTGGTTTCTTCTACAATTAATTCAGAAAGAGCTTGATTCAGAGTGGGAAGAAAGCTTCTGTGGGCAAGGCTATTTCTGACACTTTCAAACCTTGAACGGAGTGCTATTAAAAATTTAATAACTTGAAATTCCTCTCGATAATTAGCAATTATTTCTGAGCTAGTACCATCTTCAATCGTAGAGCATCCCAATGTGTCTTAATGGAAGAGTAGAAGTCCTGATGGACTGCTCTGCTTGTCTGAGGGAGCGAAGTTCATTTACTAACTGCTACTGGCATGCTTAGTTAGTCTGATTATAAATTTCCTCAAGAAATTTCATGTTTCTCGAGCAGTTTTGAAATTGCTCAGATTAATCCCTATATTACTTTCTGATGATCCCACCAGCCATGTTATAATTCTACCATTATTTATGCCCCATTCTTCTATTTTTCCTAGCTCATCATGTTTCTTCTGGGTTCTATTTATGTATTCGATGAGTTCTTTTCCATGAATGACATTCTACATAACTGAGGCCCATAATGTGTAGTTGGTACCATTGAGTTTAATAGGTACAAGCTGGAAAGACTCCTATTTTTCCACTGAAGGGAAAAGATGAGAGTGAGAGAGGAGTCAACAAGGTAAGTGAGAGGGAAGCATTAACGCAAGCTTGGAAAGAAAAGATAAACAGGGAGTGAGAAAATAGAAAGAGAACATAATAATGTATATAACTATCTCGGGTTTATCTACAAAGAGACTATTCATCTTTTGTATATGGAGGTTCTTTTTTTCCCTTAAATTTCAAAATGGATGGTTGTAAGAGTGTCATTGAATCGACAGAAAGTTAAAAAAAAATCATTTTTCGGACTTCGTGACTCATCCCAAGCTATCTAATTTGATATCTAATTAGTGAGAATGATTGTGACCTCCATGTAAAAAAGATAAATATACTCTTTGTAGACCATCCCTATTATGAAAGGTTTGATCCAAGAATCAAGGTTGCTTCATTGGAGATCAAGCAGCAGATCTAGTCCAACTTATATTCATTGTTAGAGCTATATTATAAGAAGGCCTTTGTTGCTTTGCTTACCAGAGAGTAGAATGGATGAATATTGTGTAGTAGAACAAGTAGCAGCATGGATAGACAAAAGCCTTGTAATTAATTCAATATGGAAAAGGGAAAGTGATGCCCCTCATTAACTTAATTTGTGATAAATAAGCAAACATTCCAGTCCTTGAGGATTGATAACTAATATGAGAACTAGGCATGTTTAAAGGATGAGTTTAATTTTCTTAAAAATGTTGATACTGATGGAAATTGGCAGATCTGAATAGAAAATCGTCGGGGATGAACTGGTTCCCACAAAATATCAGGAACTGGCAGGTTGCCCCCCATGACATGGCCAGTTCTCTAGTCATGTCAGAGAACTCGTAAAAATCAGCCCCAATTATTATTATTTATTAATTTTTTCCAATTTTTATTTTTTTAGTAATCAGTTCGATAGACCAGATTGTCGATCCGTACTTCTAAGTGTGTTATTTAATAGGGGATCCGAACATAAAATAGATAAAGCATAGCACCACGTTTACTCATGGCGGGTAAACTTTTTATCAACACTTTGTAACCTTGGGATACAGTACAATATGAGATCATTTATTTTTTGTCCTAAAAAGTATTAATCACTTTTAGCTATTAGACGTGAAATTGTATGCTAAAGATATATTACAAAGTTGAAGAAAGCATTTTTAAGCTAGCCCGTAGTGAAACCGAGCTATCCAATTTGTCTAATGGTAAAAAAAAAACTGATCATGACCTTTTTGTACCAAAGCTAAATCTAGTCTTAATGTATTCCTTTCTATTATGTACTATACATGCATAAAGAAAAAGAAAAACTAAACAAAATAATCTGCACAGATTGAGGAGAATACTTGTTATTCTTTGGACAATAATGAGTATGCTGCTATTGATTCTCCACTGATAATATTTTGTTCTTTGTCTCTTTTTGGTTTGGAATTTTCCATTTAGTGGGGAGCCAACAAACATGGTAGCCTCCTAAAAGCTATATCATGATTGTTACAATGAAAAGAGAAAAAGCTTCATTCTTTACTGAAACTTACAATTCCTGTTACCATGAAATGAAAAAAGAAAAAGCTTCATTCTTTACTAAGACTTACAATTCCTATCCATTCCTTTTATGATTTGTCTCTATCCATTTGAAAGCACTCTACTTTCACAATCAAAGGCTTCCTTTTTGAAATCCAAAGCATCCACTGCAACAAAATCAAGATCTGAATCATTAGTTTTGATGAATCCCACACACAATGAGTAATTTTCTTGGGGGATTGGGCACCAGGTTTGAGTCGTTTCGTTGTTGACAATTGCAGCACTAAATCCTGGTTTGGAATCCCATTGGAAATCTGGCACTATGAATTTTCTCACACGGTTGGAAAGAGAAGATCACTTAACCCAAGCCATGACCTGAAAAAGATTTAGGCACACATGTGCAAATAGACAGAGACTCACAGACCCAAAGGCAGAAATGCCTGAAAAATTTGGCACAGAAGGGAGAGAGAGAGAGAGAGAGGCTGCAAAAGCCTGAAAAAATTGAGTCACAGAATCATCCCAAATCCTTATTCAGTCATTTCCTGGAAAATTTGACTGCTAACGTCTATCTCAATTGCCATGGATATTTCATCTTTACATGGTTTCCTATGAAAAATGCTGAACTTGACCATGAATCATAATACGCTATCAGTCTCCGAGATGCTACCCAGTGCCGGCTTCCAGGCACCCACCTGACCTGATAGGCGCCTTCTATGCACCCTCTGTGTGCCTCTCTCTGGCTTGGATTCACTCGTCTCAACTTTTGGCCTATTAACCATGACATCCTTGCCATTGTCATCATCACTGCTTCGATAGCTACTACTGTTCTCATCGTTGTGGTTGTGGCCTCGGCTCCGGTTTTGATTTGGGTTTTGGCTGTGGCTATCGTTCTTCGGTGTTTTGTTGTTGTTGTTGTTGTTGTTGCTGTGGCTGTGGTTTTGGCTATGAGTGCTGTTCTTGGGCCTTCTGTGAAGGGTATAAGCGGGAATGAGAAAATAAATCTTACCTTTGCGAAGGAGATGGTCAGGATGCACAATGGAGCTCTTCTGAACAAGTCCCTGACATGTTGGTTGAGCCAACACATGTTTGGGATTGGCCTTCATGACTTCGCCGGCCGTTATCGGGCCTCTGTACTCGTCCACCCGGCCATCGGCATGCAACACGCGCACCACATCCAGAGCTCCGCAGGGCAACATGCATGCTATGCAGCACCTCAAGCTATTTCCCATGTCTCTCTCTTTCTGTACTTATTTCTCTCTCTTTCTCCACAACCATGGCTATGGAGGGGGGAAGAAAGAGAAGCAACGGCGAAAGGGCAGGGAGAACATGCCTTACACATGGAGGGGGCGTTGCGTGCACCCTGCAGGCCTTAAAATTGACAAAAAGACAGGGGCTTTGTGTCTTTCATGGGCCCCTTTTGTTGCTATTGGGCCCTCTTTTTAGGCTCACAAAAGTTGAGTTTTGAGCCACTTTTATTTATTTCTTGGCTTATCCCAAGATGATGGAAATAGTTGCCAAAATGGACCCACTTCCAAGGCACAAATAGATATGAGTACTCATGCATTATTGTCCCGGCATCTGGGTATTTCTCTCTAAGGAAACATACATAAAAGGACTCATGGTAGATGTACCTACACATGAAATACTCATGAGTAAAATATGTTATATGGATACATATAGATTACTAACATAAAGGGCTTTTGTTTGAGAATATCAAAAGGGAATTGCTTTCCTCATCCACTAAAATATGTCTACATTGATACTTAATGCTCACCATTATCTCTCAAAATTGTAGGTGACTAAAGGTGCTCCAGGGTTTTAGAATCGTTGAACTGATTTAGGATCGCCTGACTCAGCTCTAATTTGGTGGGCGGGTAATTTTAGTTTGAGGAACCCTAGAATCATCTGATCATGTGATCCGAGTCGGAATCCGATTTTTAATACTCTGGGCTATGCTTCTAAATACAGCCATCAACATAATATTAGGTCAAAATTAGGCTTGAGCTAAGGATCCCAAATTCATTTACCATTTTCCTCCTCTGCCCAACTTATGCTTCCAAATAAGTCTATGGCTAGTAGCCAAACTTGGTGCACCAAGATAAATATTCTGATCTATGAGGGCCAGGTCCAAATACTAGCCGAGCACAAAGATCCAAAAAATAGGGCTACATGGCAAGTGTTGATAGGTCAAAGCAAACTAACCCGGGATTTGCTGCACACAAGCACAGGCTCCTAACCACTTCACTAGCTGCCAGCAATGACATGGTGACAAATTTTGTTCTCCCAAACTTACTCAGTTGAATAAATTCCATTAACTATTTTCCATTGACTTTGGTAAATACAATTGAAATTCCTAAAGGACAGAAATAATCAGTTGGCAATTCTGAAAAATAAAAGATGATTCTAAATTGATATTGACAAAGAAGAAAACAGAACTTCTCCTTTCCATAAAACACATGTTTCTATGAACTTAGTTTTCCCTATTTATAAAGGTTTGATTTTCCGATAAATAAATTTTTAAGATTGAATAGTTTATTAAATGCAATAAATATTATAAGTTTTTATTAAAAAATATGCAGCAATACTATTTAGCAGGTCACATCTTGAAAAAAGGAAAAGTACGGGGGGTCGGCACGATGTGGACGCTTGAATAGTAGACAAGCACCCTTCCAACAACTAAAATTTAGTCCGGAGAATCGAGGCCTACAGATAGCTTTGATTTAGTATTTTCGACTTTTTCACACTTATTGTTTAACTGAAAGTTGGGGCATAGATTCATTTTATACGGTGTGACAATAAAAAAAAGTCGCATAAAAAATTGATTAAAATACCTTGAATGCTTTAGTGTTATTTCGTTCAATTTTTTTATTCATAATATGTTTTATTTGATTCATCATTTTTAGATGTATAATTTTCACAGGGATAACATTTGTAGAAAAATAAAATCAATTTATAGCCCTTGGATAAGGCAAGTTAAATTTGAGCTATTAGAGGGTGCTTGTGCACCAAGTGTTCATGTCATGTTTGAGAAAATATTTTTCCAAAATGGTCTTATAATTCGTGTGCAAAGAAAAAAGAACAAAGAAAAAGAGAGAGCATTGGAACTCTGAATCACAATGGGTGAACTTTTTCATTTTCAATGCCTGCTATCCCCGGAAAGCAATGTTAGACCTTTTATAGAGGTCACAATAATCACTTTTCCAATATAAAATTCGACAATTTGAATACGTTACAAAATTCGAGAAATTTTCTTTCAAAAATCGAGTTTGATCGATAGTATAGTTTTGAACACCCAATTTACATTTAACAGTCAAAAGGGATTATGACCTCCATACACGTAATCTTATTCAATAGGTCTGTGATTATGACCTCCATACACGTAATCTTATTCAATAGGTTTTCATTATAAAGAGAGAAGACAATCCAGCCCACCAATCTATCTAGCTTGTAGTCAGGGGAGGCAACATAATGGAAGAAAAGGATTGCTTTTGCATCCATACTTTTGGTAATAAAAAACAAGAGTACCTGACCTGTTTTATATTATTACCACCCATGTTTTGTGTAGGGAAATGAAAAAAATGGGCTAAATGAGCAAAAACTCTTGGTTCACATTACAATGCCTTATAAAATTAGGGGTCATATTTATTTAACATATCCTTGTACAAACGAGGACTCGTCTCCACCAATATCCATGCTTGGAATTATCAGGACACGCCAAACGTTGCCGGAAAATTTTCTACCGGTTTTGTAGGGATTTGCTCTTAAAGACCCCTACACTCTTTCCCAATAACATAAACTAAGATCAAATTACAGTATAAAGGAAAAGTATATCATACACAATTAAGTGAGATGATTCTATGCTTCTGCAGGAGCATATTATCCTTTCTCTCTAATATAGTTCAATTATGAATATTTTTATGACTCTAAATTTTGGGGATGTAAGCTCTTCAACTTCTCGCTACTACCTCGAACAAAGAAAAAGAAAAGGAAAATATTTCAAACACATGTTGTACTGTCTCTGAAAATAAGGTAAAACGTAAGATTGATTGGTTGCCGTTCGATTTGAATGTGAGATCCGAATTAGCTCAAATCGTTTTTCTTTCTTTTCTTCAGTGAAAATAATCATATGATTATTAGGGAATCCTAATATTTTAAATTGAAAAAATTCCTCGGTAGCAATTCTGTCTAAGAGAATTATGTATACAAAATGCACACACATTTGAAATTCGCATCTAGTATATGATAGACAATGTCCTTATCGTCCGAATCATCGAACGACGGACCGTTAAAATAAAAAATGGATGGTAGATGGCTTATGGTTTAGTATACACCACAAACATTGGTGCAAAAGTACTACAAGTTGGTGGTGCATGGTATAACTCTCTAATAAAAAAGCCTTTCATCTTTTGAAAGAACCTTATGTTAAATAATTGTACATAAATCATCATGCATTAAAAATACTAGTTGGAGAATGTATGTGGGGGTTTTAAGAAAGAGGATAGGGCTTACTTGTGGACTCACATTGCTCAAGAAAAGGCATGTGGGTCTCTTGGAAAAGACTTTTTTTACTTGAGATAGAGGAGAGTGAGGATAGGCCACGTGAACTAGCACGTGGGGTTCTTCTTATTGGGCCTACGGAATACCCTAGCTCCTAGAGAAGGCCTTTTTTTATCTTTTTAGGACCCGGTTATTATGAGTTCCCCGACTCATATTATTTTCATGCGGGCTCCTTTGAACGCTCATTATTTGTATCGATCTTGGATCCAAATTTTTAGTGATCCATGATCTACATTATAATGATCATGAACATAAAAAAAATATATAATAAAATAAACTTTTAGAATATTTTTATTAGAATATTTTTCTATCAATTGGATAGGAATATTTAGTTGTGGATGTTCATCTTAAAAATAAACGTTTGTAATCGTGCGGGCTAGTGAGTTCGCTGACTCACAAAAGGCTTTTTTTTTATTTATTTTAATGGCTCCCTATCTGCCTCTTGTTCCATGAAGTTCTTTTACCTGTGCTAGGTGTTGACCATTGATTCCTCCTATTGTGTTTAGAGGTTGTCTAAGATGGTCAGTGCCTAAGGAGTGGGAGAATCGAACTTCACATCATGGCGTCACAATTGTGTGAGAGAATCTGATGTATTTTATGTTGGTACCATTAGGGATTATGTGGATAATTACAAATTCACCTATTTGGGGCCATGTTGATATACAATAGTGAATGAAGTTGAGGCAAGAGCTCTTTTAGAGGGTTTAAAGATAATAAAGAACATCAAGGGCCAAAAGATGATTGAAGGTAATTCAAGCAATCTCATTGCTTGAGCAAAAGGAGAAATGAAGCCACCTTGGAGATTATGTAGCATTTTCAATGGAAACGTTTTCATTTTAAATAGTGGTTCTTTTGAGTTAGCTCATTGTTTTAAAGAGGCTAATATAGAAGATGATGCTTTAGCAAAGGGTGGTGGGCACCAACATTAATTAGTGGTTACATCATTTTCTTCTTGAACCTCTTTGTAATCGTTCATGGGTGAATTGATGCTTTAGCAACAGGTTATTTTAGGTTCTTTAGGGGTTAGCTTGCTTTATTTAGAGGGTGGTTTTCTTTATATCATGGCAACTAGTTCAATTAACAATATATCCCAGGATCGGGAGGTGTTGATATGATCTATACTAAAAATATAGACTATGATCTATATGGGCTTAGAGTAAAATGGTGAACTAGGATTTATGTAGCTAACTCCAAAGAGTTATAAAAAAAAAGTATAATGATGATGAAAATGACGGTGATCTATATGGCCTAAGATATGTGCCATGTAATTCAACAGTTATAATAACAACATGATCATGTGAATTATCACCCTCTTGTTTGGAAAGTAGTTTAGGGATAGTTTCAAATGGCTAATTTCGCTTTTCATTTTTTGTATAATATGATCTATATGGTGATCATAACAATATGATCTAGAGGTCATCAATGTACCACCGGTGGGTAGGAAGATAAGGGAAGGATTGGGTCCCACTAAATGTCATTTTATCTTTAGATTTTGGTGTTTTATGTATGAGAAATGATCTAATAAGGCCCTCTCCCACCCATGTGTGTAGACCCCAAAGATCACCATTAAAGTTGGTACTAGTCTCTAGAAAAGTCAAATCTCACACTCATGTGATAATTTTTTTGAGATCCATGCCAACTTTAATGGTGATCCTTTGAGGTCCTACACGCATGGGAGGGTCCTATAGGATCATTACTCCTTATGTATATAAAAAAAGAAAAATTTATTAAAATACCTATAAAAGATGAATTATTTGGCATTTTATGATCACACATTGATAAAAAGACTACAGATATGTAGAAAAATGGGCCAACAATGGAGTGAATGAGATAAGGCAGATCATTTGAGGTGGTTTTAGCGTCAATCGCTTGCCTAGATGGACAGGGTGGGATTCGATTGGCTGCAACAATGGCAGATGAAAGCAAGAAAGAAAGAGAGAATCAAATGGGAAATGGGGGAAGAGAGAATCAAATGGGAAATGGGGGTAACACTTTTCCAATAAAAGTAGGTTTTGCAAAAACGGCTGTATGCCGATTCTAGGTTTTTTCTGGAATGCGAATTTTTTAATTCTTGAGGGGTTTTATGAATATGCAAAACCTGGATAACGAGACATGTTTTTGCGCCAAACACCTTTTGTCCCTCAAAAACCAAGATACATAATAAAACTTGATTTTGCATGGATGTCAAATTTGATGGCTTGAGGTGAATCACGAAATCTGATAATATTTTTGGAAAACTTTTGTCTATTCAATGACACTCTTACAACCACAAATTTTGAAATTTAAGAGGCAATAATGATTGTGATCTCCTTATACAAAAAGTAAGAGATTTCTTTCTATACTTTTCCTATTATTTTTATTACCTACTAGGATTGCCTTTTCACACATATATACAAATATGCATACATGTGGAAAATGTTGAGATTAGCCCACTAGCTCATATGAACATATGAGCCCAATGAACGAGATTGAGTCTGGACCGATCTAACAGCCATGACCTCATTTCGTATTTAAATTTTAATTCTTACTAATCACTTTTTACTTTCAACAATATGAAAATGGTACCTAGCATTTCATTTATTTTTGTTCTTAAGTCGATGTTACTCTTGGCTAAATTTCATAAGAAAAAAGAAATAGACATCGTGAATAACTCAGTGAATGTCTTTTGTTTCTTTCACGAATAACTTAAATAGATAACGTGAATAACCAAAATTTTTTGAATGACACATAGGCTTTTTCAATACATCATGTTCTACTTTTCTTTTCATTTTTTCCCAAGTAACCTTAAACTCTTGTTGCATGAAGATTTTTGCTTTTCATTTTTTCCCAAGTAACCTTAAACTCTTGTTGTATTAAGATTTTTTTCCCCTTTCTATATAACACACATGTTGTATAATATAACCACCTCTGTATACATGTATAGGATTTTCTCCCACAAGTCCAATATAAAAATAGAGATTTCTCACATGATATCAAAGCTCTGTCCTGATTCATCATATATGTTCCATCTTGCTCTGTCGATTTTTTCGACAAAGTCATTTCTAGTGGAAAATCAGCAGATCTGGTGGTTATTTTTCAAAAACCTATAATATTCACTTCTTCAATAGGCTAATGAAGTTCTCTCATCCAGATTCGAATGACTCCATATAGGATCAACAATCCCTCATCTTTTTCAGTCGTTTGGTTTTCTCATATCAAATTTGTTATGTTTCTCTCTCTTTCACATTTTCTTGTGACGAAACAAATTAAAAAAAAAAAAAAAAAGCTTAGTAATCAGCTTAAACGCGCTACCTGATATCTCAAAACTCAATAAAAATCCATCATACATAAGAGAGAGAAAAGGGGGGCCCTCTCTTTGGATTCTAGTGCGAAAGGCCTAGACGCTAAGTGTAGGGTTCTCGAGAACCCCTTAGCGTGCGGAATTAGGAATTTCAAATACCAGGATCCCACCCAAGATCATGTACTCAATTGGATAAATGCGAAGTAGATTAATACAACTATAAATCAAGTGCGAGAAATAAAGCAAACATAAAAAACACACCACAACAACACACAATTTACGTGGTTCACCCTGTAGGACTACATCCATAGCCCCAGCAATTAGAAATCCACCATCACAATGAAGATTACAGTTTTGGGTTACAAGAGATAATACCTATTTTTAAAGATCGGTAAAAGACCATCACCGATCTTCCCTTCTAAACCCGCTTTTCCGACCAAGCAACATCGCCGATCAACATCTTCTTTCCCACTGCAATACCGTTATCAGAAAGATAACCTCGAGAGTAGCATAGATATTTTCTCCATCTAGAAGTGAAAGTTAACCAACCAAAAACTTATAGGAATACCGCTTCTCTCTCGAAGACCATGTCTCTCTCTTGAATACCCCTCTCCATATTGAAGATCCATTATCATAACCCCCAAAGGGCTGAGCCTCAAAGAATGAATATTATGTCATCATTCACTTTCTTATAAAGATATCACTTTCTTGCTTATCAAGAAGTCAATTTTCTATTTTCCATAATACCCTAATCTTTAGAAAAGGTATGGTGATTTAGCTATCACCAAACCCAAGAATCTCCACCTTGATAGCAAAATCACTATAATTGCCTTGAGAACCTTCATTGAATAGATTTCTTGATTTCTTTATACTTGCTTCCATTGTGAAATTTTCACAAACACTTTACTTCTATATTTCTTCACCTCAAACCATGTATCCATTAAACTCCATTATTCATCATTTTCTCAATGCAAACCTTAGCCCCGTACACACCTTATGCTCTGATACCAATTGAAGGGATCGCTAGGTAAAAAATCAGTAAGGGTTTATAACATTTATGGCTATTATGCATTCATATCAATATAAATAAGCAATGGAAACTATACAATATCAAAGCAAGAATATGGAATGAAAAATCCAACAATATTCAATCCACAGAGCACAAAGATTTAACGTGGTTCGGTCACAAATCGTTACCTACATCCATGGGAGAATGATGCGAGACTTTACTTATTGATTTGGGAAGATTACAAAGTGAAATCGAGCTCAAAATATCAGCAGTCATTTCTCACTGTAAACAGAACCCAAAAATAAGGCATCAAGAACACCAAAAAATGGGTTCTCTTTAACACTTTCTCTCACTAAAACAAGATAGACAACAAACACACAATGGAGTTCAAGTCTTTTGCTCACTTTCTCTCTCTAAAACAGAGCATACTAAGTTCTCAAGAGAAAACCCAATTGCAACCCAATCTCTCTATCTTTTTCTCACTCTTTATCTCTCTAAACAAAAGGGGTTTTAATCCTTTTAAAAGAGTAAAGTTCCTACAAAACCACAACCATTGGATTAGATACAATCTAATGGGCCAAACTATAAGAGAGAAAAATTAAATAAAATTTCTACGTATGTGATTTGTTTTCATACGTGTAACACGAAAGAGGAACTACTACACACTAAGGGGGCATTATTGAGGGAAGGGCTCACCCATTAGGTCTTATTTGAAGGGAGTTTATTTTTAAAGTTGAAGCACTTGATATTTTGTGAATGATTAGAGGTCCTTATCTTATTTTGAAATGGTAATTATTGTAGACGTTTCGGCACCACCCTTGTGTGCTTGATATTTTCTTAAAACAACCCAAAAAAAAGGATGCATTACCGATCAATCTATCGTATGACGGTTGGTATTCAAGCAAATTGGTATAACACCACAGACAGTTGGTACTGTTTCATCATTAATCACTCTTATAATGAAACACCTTCAGTTGTTGATCGCACAATCCCTATTTTTAACAGATCTACATCTGTTTTTTTAGGTGATATCGTTTCAACTTCTTGGTTAATAGATTATTGTGTTTCTCGTTATATGCCAATGAGTTTTATCTTTTTTACGGTAAACCTTGTTCTGATACTATTCTTACTGTTGATGGTACTGCTCTGAAAGTTTTAAGGTTAACTCAATTACATTTTCAGATCCTTCTGGTAAATTGAATGCTTCTGGCATTTAATATGTTCCGTCCATTGCTATGATTCTCCTTTATGTTGGTTAGGTTACATGCTCTAATTGTAATGATGTGTTCCAATTTGTACTAGATAAAAGATTTTTATGGCATCGATATCTGGGTCATATTGCTACCTCCCAGTTATAGTTTGTTTTTTGTGGTGTTATTGATTCTATTTCTTGTAAAACTCTTCTACCACTAAACAATGTTAATCATGTAAAAGTAAATGGACAAGAATGTTTGTCACCTCCTTATACTAAAAGTAAATGGTCATTTTTTATACTTTTTCCGTTATCATTTGGGGAATAAATACAAAAGTTATTGTTAAACAACTTTGGCCATGGCAAGCTTCTTAACGCACTACCATTCACAAAAAGAAAAAAGAAAAAAGAAAAAAAAGGCTTCATAATACATTCTATCTTGAGTACTTTCTCTCTCTACAATGTCTTCTTCTCTGACACAGCCTTCAAACAAGTTCCTTTACCTCTCTTTAATCTCCCAAATTCTCTCAACCATTTAATTTTCTACACCGCTCATGCTTCAAGTACCATTGTATTTGTAGACCATTTTTATGAAAGAGAGAACTGCTTATTTGAATGTAACCTTATCCTCATTAACATACTTAACCCTATTTGATTTATACCAATCCACATAAGACACATGTAATTATTTCAACCTTTGAATAATTTTTAGAGTGGAAACTATTTGAGGTAAATCAGCGGGAGATGGAGTTGGAGGGAGAAGATGACGAGGATGGGGATTCTATCCCGATGCTATCGTTGGATCGTTCGGTGGTACTTGGTTCTTTATCGAAGTCTAAGCTTTTTGTAGTGGATTTATTTTCTCCTTCTTCTTGTGACATCTTTGGTCTAGATGATTGGGCTAGAAGGAGTTGGGGCCTAACTTATGCTCCGGCCGTGAAGATATTAGGAGCTAATAAGGTGGCCTTCATATTACAGTCAAAGGAGGATGTTGCAAAAGCTTTATATCACAGGTAAAGGTCTTTGGATTTATGGAAACCTTCAATGCATGAATCTCATATGATTAAGGAGGAGATATGGATTAGACTTTGAGGCATACCTCTTCATCCCTAGAATCCATATGTTATCCAAAGAATTGCTAGATTATGTGGAAACTATTGTGATGTTGATTGGAACTTAGTGGTCGGATTGGATTATATATTTGCTAGAGTTAAAATTTTTATCGTTATCCTAAAAAAAAGTCGAATTCTAATTGACCAATTTCTTTTGAGATTTCTGTTTCGATTGAAGGGGATACTTTGAAAGTTGGGGATAAAGGAAAATCTATTGTACCAAAGACAATTGCTAAGAACTATGAAGAATGGCAGCAAGTTCTTGCTCGAAAATGTAAGAGACCTTTTGGTTGTGGTTTGACCACAACTCCACTTTCCGGCAATAGGGCTCAGAAACGACAGTCCCGAAATTTAGGAAGGAACAAAAATCAATTACGTTTCAAGAAATTGCGAAATTTGAAAATCACTCAGAGGTGGATTCCTATGGGACGGTTTCCTGATCTTATGCCTATGTATTCGAAAAAGTTGGTTTCTAAGGAAGGTTATGGCCCAGTGAGCTTTAGTGATTACTCAGATTTTCATGGTTTTGATAAGCAGTTATCAATGAGCAATCGACCTTTTATTCTTTCTGTTAACTCATCCACTTCTCTTAGGTCAACTTTGCCACAAATAGACCCTTGAGACCACCAAACAGGAAAGTGGATTTGGAAAAAGGCGGTGGGGAGATTTTCTCAGGTGTGCGTGTTCAACCTCTTGGCAATGATGGTTAGGCTTTGGAAAGTGACACCTTGGCCTACTATGCCTTGGTCCCGTCTCATCAAACCCATTCTCTTAAATTGCCTAAGAAAGCAGAGCTTGCCCTTACCATATAGTTTTTAGTGGTGGTAAACCTTTGTGTTTTTTTGAGTTCTATACTTTCCTACTAGTTTCTGGTGGTTTTTGCCTATGTGAAAATGTGTCCCTTGCCTTATCACGTGGCAGCTCTGAAGGGTCAAGGAGGTCGATCTAGGACAAGGTTTGATTCGCTCTCTATTGACCCTTTAGCTCTGGTTGATGGAGGATGATGTGGTTCATGAGGGTTAGGGGTTTGAGGATGCTATTGACGAGATTGCAGGCTTGGGGAATGAGGTGATCGACAATATTGTAGAGGAAGAGTACCTCGATAATGTAGAGGATAACAATGCTTGTGTTTTCTAATTTTGCTCTGGTTGAGCCAGAGGAGTATAGTCTTCCTCTGCCGAAGCAAATGCCTTTGATGTTGTCATAGAATGCTTATCCCCTTGCAAATGTGGCTGATGAAGAGGCTGACCAAACGAAGATGAATGTGGTTGATGAAGAGATAGATAAAATGAAGGTAAGGGCCATGATGGATGATATGGGTATGGATGCTGAGGTTCTTTTGGGGTGATCTTAGATGAAATAAAGGCAAAAAGGAAGCTAAAATGACAGAAAAGAACTATGTTATTGATGAACTTGATGCTTCTTCTCTTAAGACCTAAAGGAAGAAGATGGAGAAGCCAAAAAAGGCAGTGGTCTTCGGTTCGAGGTCCTCTGCTCGTCTGGAGTCCAGAGGTATTATCAAGAGCACCCTGAGGCCTAAGAAGGTTTCCTTGTCCTAGACAGAGATGGTGGACCTAAGCAGAGCTTCTGATGTCTCTGACTCTGCAGCTTTGGAAGAGGCTCTGATGTTAGAAGAAGCTTACTTCAGACCTTGTGTTAATGGTCCAGGTTTGACCTCTAATATTCTATTTAAATGTTATAATGTCGTGGAATGTAAGGGGTCCGGGTGACCCTAGACAAAGGACTGGTTTTTAGTTTCTAAATTCAGACATGATATTTTGATGTTGCAGGAGACCAAATTGCTCGGCCCGATAGTTTTTGGGGTACAGTAAATTTGGGGCTCAGAGGCTGTTAACTTTTTGGGTATAGATTTAGTAGGTGCTTCAGGGGGCTTGTGGGTTTTGTGGGACCCTTTGGTTTTGCAAAGTTTTATGTCAATTGTCATGGATAAGTTTTTGTTAGTGGGTTTTATTGGACCTTTGCCGATGTTATCTTGGGGTTTGTTGAATATATATGGTTCGAATTTACCTATCCTTAAAGAAAATGTTTATTAATGATCTTTCTTTTCCTCTTCTTTTTTGCTTGGGGGATGACTTTAACCTCATTTGTTGGCTAGATGAGTCTTCCTCATTGCCCCCCTAAACTCTTACATAAGACTGTTTCATGGTTTTATTGAAAGGCATCTGTTGTTGGATCTGCCAATTTCAGGAACGTCCTTTACTTGGTCAAATAATAGTATGGTCCATCTTGTTATGTCCAAATTGAACAGGTTTCTATGGTCTCAAGAATGGTCGGAAGCTTTCTTTTTGGCTTCTGTTCATGCTCTTATTAGACTTTCTTCAGATCATACACCATTGTTGCTGGTTCTAAAGTTATTACTGGTGGTTTAAAAACTTTTCGTCTTGAAATCAGTTGAAGAGAAAGAGGTTGTAGACCTCATTCGTCACTCTAGGGAAAATACCATTTTTGTGGGATCAATAGATTTTCAGTTGCATAAGAAGCGCTTAGAGATTAAGAAAAAACTGCTTGATTGAAAGAAGGAGAATATATACCTTGTTAAAACCAAAATTGATGAGGTTTTATTAGATATAGAGATGATGGATCTTAATGTTCAGCATGAGGGTGTCTTGACAGAAGAGATGAGAGTGGATAGAAACTCTAAACTTAAGTCTCTTTTTTACTTAAAAAGATTGGAAGTTATTGGAACCAACGGTCTAGGACGAAGTGGCCGAAAGAGGGGGACCATAATATTAAGTTCTTTCATACTATTGCCAATGCTTGAGAGAGACAGAATGATATCTCAGGCATCACCATCCGGGGTGTTGACCCTGATGATAGTCAAGCAATGGAGAGGGTAATAGTTGACCATTTCAAGAAGGCTTTTACCTCTGAGGTGTCTTTTACCTTGAGGCTAAACAAGGTACCTTTCAAATGCTTTACACCTGGACATGTTGCTTAACTTGAGGTTGAGGTAATGGTGGAGGAATTAAAAAGAATTGTTTTTGGTTTACCAGGCGATAAGGCACTGAATCATGATAGTTTCCCTTTAGTCCTTTTTCAATTTTTGGAGTTTGACTTTTTTGGGATTGCTTGAAATGGTGAGGGGACTTTATTAGAAGGGGGGAGTTATTTAAAGGAGTCAAGTCTATGTATATTGCCTTGATTCCTAAAAAATCTGTGATTGTTGGTCTTGGTGATATAAGACCCATTAGCTTGCTTACTAGCCTACATAAAATGGTGGCAAAAATTCTGACAAAAAGATTAAAAATTGTATTACTGTGGTTGTATCAGGCCCACAATCAACTTTAATTCAGGATAGACTTATCACAGATAGTTCTTTGATAGCATAGAGTGCATATATTTGAAGTTGATTAGCCAAAATTCAGGGGTAGTTATTAAACTAGATATGGAGAAAGCATATGATAGAGTTGAATGGGGGGTTCTCCTAGAAATAATGAGGAAGCTGGGTTTTGGGGAAAAATGGAGAAGTTGGATCTTTGGATGTCTCCCTTCTGCTCATTTCACTGTTTTGGTTAAGGGTTCTCCCACTTGATTTTTTAGAGTGTCGAGTGGTTTAAGGCAAGGTGACCCACTTTCATCGTTCTTGTTCACCATTTATGCCGAGTGCTTCAATTTTATACTTAAAAATATAAAGGTAAGGGGGTACTTCAGTGGTTTTTCGATTGTCGTATCTGATATTCAAATTTTGCACCTACAATGTGCAGATGATACCTTGATTTTTTGTGATGCAGATGCAGTGCAAGTTAGTAATATTGCCACCTTTTTCAATATTTGTGAGGTGACGATTAGTTTGGCAAAACATCATTGGTTGGTATCAACAGTAGTGAAGAGTTACTTCAGGTTTGGCGAAGGCTTTGGCATGTTAGGTGGATCATTTCCCAATCACTTATATGGGCTTGCCTATTTCGGATAGAAGATTATCTATCTCTGCATGGGATTTGGCCTTTCGTTGTGTTCAAAGTAAGTTGGATCTCTGGAAGCCAAAATATGTGTCTTTAGGTGGAAGGGCTACCCTGTTACAGTCGTGTTTAGCAAATCTGCCCATCTACCAAATGTCTTTCCTACAGATGCCTGCAGCTGTTTGTAAGAAAATAGAGAAGATGATGCGGGACTTTTTGTGGGGCTCTTATGGTGATGATAGAAAATACCATCTCCTGAGATGGGATAGAGTTTGTACTCCAAAAAGTGAAGGAGGTTTGGTGATCCGGAGAGTTAAACTAATAAACCAAGCTCTATTAATGGTAGTAGCAAAGTCTCCTCTAAAAAGATCATTTATGGTTTAAAGTTTCAAATGTAAAATATGGAATGGATAGCCATGGTATGTGGTTAGGAGTTGGTAGGGGTAGAAATGCATCTTTCTTTTGGAAAGCTATTGCTCAATGCAAACCTCTCATCGACAGAAGTATTAGATGGATAGTTGGTGACGGTTCTCACATTTCCTTTTGGTATCATAAGTGGGGTTCTTTGAAGCTATTATTTTATGACCTTTTTGAGAAGGTTACCAATCCAAATGCCAAGGTTGTTGACATTTACGATAGAGAGGATGACCATGTCTTTTGGAATGTGAGCTTACCATATAACAGGCCGAGTAAGGATCTTATTGTGCAACTATCTTCCCTCTTGAAAATTTTGAAAGGTGTTTATATTTCTTCTGCTTCAGATGATGAAGTTATAAGGGAGGAGGGAAGTGATTGGATGTTTTCAATTAAGTCTTGTTACAGACTTCTCTTCCATGATCAATGGAGGTAGGCAATACCTCAGTTGTCTCAGATTTAGAAATGGTCAATACCTTATAAAGTCCAGATCTTCATTTGGCTTGCGGCACAAGATAATATTCTAACAGTAGATAATCTTATCAGGAGGGGGAAAATTCTTCCAAATATTTTGTTTGATGTTTAAGGAATATGGGAAAGCTAGGCGTCACCTTTTTCTCCATTGCCAAGTTGCAATTAGAATTTGGCAATGGTTTTTTGTTATGATGGGTATTAGTATGCCTATGCCCCAAAATCTTCTTGGTATTATAACAAACCTCTCTATTTCTGGCCTACCAGAGGTTAGGAGAGTTATTTGGAAGATAGCTAAATGTGTTATTATGTGGGAAATCTGGCTAGAATGTAACAGACACACTTTTGAAGGGGAATACCTTCCCTTTAAAAGGTTTTTTTCTAAAAATCAAGCATTTCCTTTGGTATTGGCTGGCTGCAACAAAGGAAGGATGGAGAATATCAGAGGTAGATGTTATGATATAACTTCACAATTTGATGTCTTTGGGGTTGGCGAGGATTAGGGCGATGATTGTGTGGTGTCCACCTCTGCTTGATGTGTTGAAGTTAAATTTTGGAGGGAGCTCACAAGGTAATCCAAAGGAATTATTGGGGGAGTTGTTCGTGATTCAAATGGAGTTGTCTTTCTATCTTTCACAGGTCCAATTGAAGAAGCTACTGCTAACTTTGCTGAAATGGCTTCTCTTTTACAAGGTTCTAAACTTCTTTATTCTAATTTTCGAGGCAGACCTTGTATTGTTGAGGGGATTTCGTAAAACGCCATTAAATGGTGTAAAAAGGAAATAAAGGTTCGTTGGGAACTCAAATCTCTGTGTCTTTCTTCCCTTACTATTTCTTATGATGTAATCCCGTTCGGGTAACTTCATTTTTTAATAATATTCATGATATTTGTCAAAAAATAATAATTTTTAGAGTGATTTATGTAAGGACCTTACTTTTTTTTTCTAAAATACAAAATGCTCCATTTATAGGTGAAAATTACAAAGAAAGTGGGCCAATCCACTCTTTAAAATTTTTTTTATCAAAATTACCCATTGGTACGAGGACATCCTAGGACCAAATTTTTATTTTTATTTGATTTTGTTAGTGGGGCATTGCTATAAACCTTCGGGGCATGGCCCAACTAACAAAAACTAAAAAAAAAAAAAAATTTAAAATTAGGACCAACCATCTTTGTAATTTCTACCTATAAATGGATAATTTCATATTTTAGAAAATATTTTAAGATCTGTATGTAAATCACTCAATTTTTAGTATCCTCAAATATTTTAAGATCTGTATGTAAATCACTCAATTTTTAGTATCCTCAAATATTTTAAGATCTGTATGTAAATCACTCAATTTTTAGTATCCACACATGAGATGAAATGATTATTGTGTCGTAGTGCACATATTAAATTACAGGAAGTTTCCATCGAACAAAAATATAGTAAATCATAAAAAGCAGAAGAATACATAAATGATAATAGGCGTTGTTACACCATTTTGCCATAAAATGCAATAGACATTGTAGTAACGATCACTATGAAATCTCTTCCCTTATGTAAGTTTCTCCACCAACTTTTAATATTTCCAGGATTATAGCTTAATTGGTTTATCAAGTTAAATATATTTTAATCTCTCTCTCTTTATATATATATATGGGATAACATGCAATTGCCCTCTCTTCTTCACCAGGATTTGGGAAGGTCAAGTCAAAACATTAAAGTGGGCAAGTCCAAAAGAAATGAATTAAGCATCTCACATTCATCTCTCTCTAATGACCCATCACCCAACAAACCTCTCTCTCCCTCTAGACTTGTTTGCAAAAGCTCTTCTTTTTCAAAGATCATCTCCCTACATGTGATTGCACTGGTTTGAAATGGAATCATGTCTTCTATATGTGGCATATGGGAAGCACTCATAATCCTAACAGCCTCTTCACTTTCCATTGCAAATATGGATCTCCCCACTCGATGAGGCCGTGGCTTGACCACTTTTAAAGGACCTTCAGTTATGGTTTGTGGGTTGAAGCCAGGTGAAGAGTGTCCTCGAGGGTCTACCACTTTTGTTGAACTCGCATGCATAGGTTGTGACTTTGATCTCGATGCATGCTTCCTTTTAAGGTAAGTGTTCCAATAGTTCTTTATCTCACTATCTGTCCTGCCTGGGATTGTTTTGGAAATCGATGACCATCTGCAATGCAATCTTTCAAGATTGTCATACTATACGGTTGCTCATTTGTTAAGTTATAAATCATCCCAATTATAATCACCCATAATAGTTAGATTTGAAGTTTTAAGGCTAAGGATGTATCATAAAGTTTGAGAACCCTTTTTTTTTTTTTACTTTTAATGAGATCAATGACACATGCCAAGACTCATCATTGCACATTAATTGTTCAGAATAGCATTGAAAATATTGTATCCAAGATAAATAGTCTCTTTGTTTTGTTTTTTTTGAAACATTAAAAGCACAAGTTTGAGAAGTGTGCGATGCAATGCGTGCGGGTGCAAGCAAATTATAGCGTAAAAAAGCAAACCAACGAATGCCCGTAGGCTTTCGATCCAGCAAAGATACGTAAGCTTTCGAGTTATAGTTTGCTTGGCGCTCCAGATGTGAAGAAAAAAGAGTGCGCTAGTGCTACGGAGAAAACAAAGTGCATTAGCGGTCAAGTTGGCTTTCGAGCCAGCTCGGACACGTAGACTTTTTAGGTGAAGAGACGTAGGTTTTCAAGCCAGTGAAGGCACGTAAGTGTTTGAGCCTATGCTTGCTGGCTTTTTGCTCTTGCGAAATGTTTGAGGGCAAAGACTAAGATAATAGTTTGACCTTGCTACCTACCTACCTGTTATCAGGACTTGGATGCTAGGAATTCTTAAGCTCATGGGAGAAGCCAATTGATGGAGTCAAAGAGCCCCGAAGAGGCAAAGAAGGTGTGAGCTCTGTCTCAGCTATGGTTCTGAACGAATTGAAGGAGTTCCCACTATGAGGACCATCCTGGGCTAAGATAGAATATTTGAAGCTTAGAAGGTACTACCAAACAAGCTAAAAGATACTCTGACTTAGATAGACCTGTGAGAAAATAGGCTATAGATTGAGAATGAGAATTCGACTAATGACGTAGAGGTGTCAAGGAATGGATTTGGAGTAATTATGCCTTGATTGGAGTGAGCCAAGGTGAAAGGTCAATATAAAAAGAGAATCTAAAGTGTATAATGAGGTTAGAGATATGGTTTGAAGGGGGTCCGAGAAAATCACATGTATAGAGAGTGTTGCACATCCAGTGAGAATAAGCACCTTTTATTTAACATAATTTGAAGCTTCGCTTTGCGCAAAGAAAACATGTGTGTTAGCTCTCAAGTACGATTTTGAGCCAGTGAAGACATGTAGGCTTTTGAGCCGGTGAAGACACGTAGGCTTCCGTGCCAGTGGAGACACGTAGGCTTGCTTTTTGGCTTTTTACTGTTGCAAAAAGTTCGCGGGTAAATAGTTTGACCTTGCTACCTACCTGCAATGCAATGCCATAGTAGCGAGTGCTTTGACCTACTATAGAGACATGGATGCTAAGAATTCTTAAGCTCATGGGGAGAAACCGATTGATGGAGTCAAAGAGCTCCAACGGGCCGAGGAAGGGGTGAGCTCTGTCTCAGCTATTGTTTGAATCAAATGAATGAGTTCTGATTATGAGGGCTTGCTTGGGCTAGGATAGATGTTTCGAAGCTTAGAAGGTTTTGCCAAGCAAGCTAAAAGGTACTTTGACTTAGATACAACGGTGAAAAAGCAAGCTATAGATTGACAGTGCATTCTAATGAGGTGGAGGTGCTAGGGACGTGATTTGGACTAACTATGTCTTGAATGGAGCGAGCCAGGGCTAGGGATCGATAGAAAAAGAGAATCTAAAGTGTATAAAGAGATTAGATATATGGTTTGAAGGGGTTCCGAGAAAATCACATGTACAGTAAGTGTTGCACCTCGAACGAGAATAAGCGCCTTTTATTCAACATTTTCGCAAGAAGAAAACGGAAATAGGCTTTTGAGCCAACATAGACATGTTTAGAAATTATTTTTTTATCAAAGAATGAAGCAAACCTAGAAAGCATGACCAATGGTTCATTCTATGATTACATGAAGAATTCAGTCACTTGAGGGTGCTAAAGCATTTGTTTCGGTGCGGGCCCTTACATCTGCACCTCCTATTTAATTTTAATAGTTTATGCCTGACCCAATATGGGGTTCAAAATTGATCTGCATTGTTGAAACTAATGAACATTAGATGTCCACGGCTGATGCATATAACACTTTCCCTTACATGAAAAAAAAAGAGTATTTGTTTGAAATTATTCCACAATAACGTAACGTTTTTTATTTGATTGGGAAAAAAAAGGGTTTTCATTTTATTTTCCCAACAACTATTCGTGGAAAAATGAGGAGGATTCTTTTGGAAACTATTCAAATGCTCAAGAGAATACTAAAGTCAATAAAGGATTGATCTCCTTTATGTGGCAAAGAATGAACCGAAGTGTAAAAATTTGTGTGGCAAAAAATGTCCACAATATAAGTTGACATGCTTATACAAATTGACTCGTTGGATATAGATACTTCTCTAACATAGATTTATTTGATTATTTGGAAGCAAAGAAATTATGGGAGGTATTATTGTTGTATAGTCAACTTAGTTTTTTTTTTTTTTTCTTGATTCATAATTTTTTTTTAAAAAAATGGTACAAGGAACTAGTGCTGGGCTAGCAATCTAGGCCCAAAATGTGCCATGCATTTTCTCTTATTCTTTTCCCTTTTTTTTTTTTTCTTTTGAGTCAATTAGGCCCAGCCCATCCAAGATTGGAGCTAGGCTCGGGGCTCAAACAACGCTGGCCCAATATGGACCGGGACAGGACTTGGGCTTGGCTTGGCCCAACCGTTGCAACGAAGTTTGAAAGTATCCCCATGCCTTAACAATTTCAACATGACCACCTGATTTAAAAGGGTGAGGTTTTGGTTAGTGTGCGGTTTTAAACAGTTGCATCTCAAAATTTTCAAAAAACTCTAATCCCGAACCCAAAAGTAGTGGCATGATGCGCTTTTGAGAGTAAAACTTGGTGTTCATGCAAGTCTAATGTATCGTAATAAATGATGCAAGATGGACAAATTTTGACATCAAATTAGCCAATATTTTTTTTAAAAAAAAAGTTAACGTTTGTTGAGCTGAAGATGATAGATATATAGAGGATGTGAGTCGGGACATATTTTTCCCAAGGAAAAGTATGTGATGAGATTACTTACCTTTTGTATAAGGTGGTCACAATTAATATTG
Source organism: Amborella trichopoda (assembly GCF_000471905.2). Next base: position 624,982 of record NW_006494904.1, read on the forward strand.
ACCATTGGATATGATATTGGGTGGCTGCATTTATTTCATTGACCCAGTTTAAAGGTCAAAATAAATTTTATCGAACTTTACGTCACATCCAAGCTATCAGATTTCACATCGGATGGTTGTGAGTAATTGTGACCTCTCTATACTAAGGTAAATAGTCTTATTGTATACAATCCGTTTTCCCAATGAGATTTGGGTAGGGGTGGCAATGGGCTGAGTGGCTCGATCAAGGCCCTTAAAAACTATAGAATCAAATGCAAGAAAATATGAACAATATGCATATGTTTTTATTTCATATAATATGTTCAATATCTTTTAAATTCATTTTGCAACAGTGCGATCACTATTAGATTGATAAAGTGGCTGATCATGTCAACGGTCATTACTGATCATGCCATGTGATTGTCGGGTTTTCAATAGTCACAATCTAACGGTTATCAACCATTGAAAAACAAATCAACTGCTGGCACGTGCCTATGTTCACTTTTCATTGACATAACATTTGGGGGTTTCCTTGGATAATGGCTCCCTTATTAAGCACAACATTCACAGTTTAAAGACTTGATGGCATGATCATCTACGCCCTTATACATTGATTTTCATGGTGAAGTACGAATGTGGTCCTGTAGGACTGGTCACTATAGACTACTCACCACAAGAACTACTCAGACACTGATATTCATGGCGAAGTACGAATGTGGTCCCGCAAGAATAGTCACCGTAAGAACTACTGCGGTCCAAAAAGAAATCCTTTTGGTTGTGTTTGATATGAGTGACGGAATGTCTACATCAACAAGCTCACCCCTCTTTCGCGGTGGCACTTTTAAAACTTTTACTTTGTTTGATGTGGATGGAAACTCCGAGTTGCCGATACCAAACAAAGGAAGAGGGTTGTGATAGGTAAGACAGCCACAAATAAAAGAAGAGGGTTGTGATAGGTAAGACCGCCAGCATAAAATTGTCGCATCTTGATTTATGTAGCTATCTTCAAGTAGTCAGGATAACACTAGGATGATGATAATGACGACGACATTGTTTTATGCGGTTGGGATCCTGCCTCTTGCCTCATAGTTAGAGCGTGAGATGACCTCAACACAAAGTTATGAGGTTTGAATGCCTAACTAACATTCCAAAAAAGAATATAATAGGAATGATGAGATGTAGGAATGGATTCTATCCAATGGTTTAAAAAACGGATCGGTAATCCAGATCGGACATCCAAAAAACCAATCCGGATCGGCGAATCGGCGATCCGGATCTGGAATCGGGTGAATCGGTCAAGGTAAAGCTTAAAAAAAATCCGAAAAAATTATTAAAATTCATTATAAATATTATTTTTTAGGAATTCAATAAGAAATGAGGGTACTCCATTAAGAATTTTCATGTTTTTGAATGAATATGCGAATATTGATATGTTTTTTCCCTGCATGAACCGCCATTCAACATTTAATTTACATCACACAAAAGGAAAAACATAGAATTATCATAGAATAAGTATATCAATATACATGGACTACAATAAAGCATAAAATTAGTAACATATGATCTAAAATAAAATGATAGACGACGTTATTGTTCTTCTTGGTCACGCTGATGCCATTGATTGAATTCGTTTAACAATTCATTGATTCGATTTAAAAACGAATCATCGATATTAGCAGGCGTCTGACTATTCCCAAATCCATGAGTGTTAGTGTTTTGTTGTATTCCCAATCCAAAATCCCCGAAGCTTGTCCATCCTTCATGCTCACTTGCACTGTCGTGCTCATCCCTACACTGTTGCTGTTGGGACTCGATATGTGAATAATATGGCTGGGATAGGGTGGCCTCAAAATCATCATCTCTCTCATTTTCTCTTTGAATAATATGGATTAAAAAAAAAAGTAACAAATTTTC
>NW_006494904.1:627196-642517 GCF_000471905.2 Amborella trichopoda
GGGTTACAAAAAAAAACAAAAACAAAAAATTCGATCATGGATAAAAAAAATAAAAAAAAATAAAAAAAAAATAAAAAAAAAATTACTTTTCTTCCGTACAGGACTCGTCGATTCTGTACAGTGAATCGTCGAGTCACTGTACAAAATCGTCCGGTTCTCTCTAGAACCGGACGATTCCCGTTTTTTTCACCGATTCGAACAGTCCATGGCGATTCCCGAGTCAAACCGGGCGAGTCCTGTTCGACTCGGCGTTTTTTTAAACACTGATTCTATCTTATGATTTTATACAAGTTTTTGGTGAGTTCCTTGAGTGATTTTTTTGGCGTAGGTTTTTGGGGTTCAAAAAATACATATATATATATATATACCCACAAGGTAGGGCATATTATGATATATTTGGTGATAGAACATAGTGGCCAGATATATAGGCTAGGAAATTTGGTATAAATATAATCATGATTTAAAAATGGTATAATAGGTATTTTCTTTGATATGTTATATGTGGGAAAGGAGGGTAGGATGTTATATTTAGGAGTCAGGGACTCAAATGATAGGGCAATGATTTGAACAATATTGATGGCTTCACGGAGAGTGATTATTTGAAAAGGATTGTATATCATGACACCATTTACTTTTAGTACAAGGAGGTCACAATCATTTTTAGTTAGTCGATATAAAATCTAAGAGATTGAATTGTATCACAATATTGAGAAAATTTATTTGGGACTTTCTGCTTAATCAGTAATGTATCTTCAACCACCCAATGTCACATCAAATGGTCAATAATGATTGTGACGTCCTCGTATAAAAAATAAATGGTCTTATATAATACATTTTTTGAGATGCATGTCTTGTGTCGCGACTATACAAAAAGGGCTCTTAATTTTGATGGATTTAACAAGATCTTTCCCCCACCTAAGAAACTCTCCACTCATAAATAAATACCAATAGATAAGGTCCTCATAAAGTACGAAAAGTATTAAGGGTCTACACACGAATGTGGCAGTAGCTAAATAACGCAAGATGCATTGACACTTACATGGTGTCATTCGGTGCCAATGCATCTTGCGTTCATCAGGAAAAACATATGCCACAATAGCTCAAAAAAAATTCAGACTCATGATCATCATCACTGTTGAGATTAGCAAAATCTAAAATTTTGGATCCACAATCTATTTTTAAGATGGTTTTTGGAGAGAAGTAGTATAAACATAGGTGAGTTGGTTGATTCACCAAATACGGTTTTTTATTATTTATAGAGACATCTCCATCAAATATATGAAGAGAAGACGCAAAAACATAGATGAGTCGGTTGATTCACCAAATACGTTGCTCTCCTTTTTATTTATTTATTTATTTATTTATTTATTTATTTAATGAATACGTTCCCCATCCGAAATCAAATATATAAAGATGAAATTTAGAAGTATATACATGATGTAAGTCGACTGGGTCCTTTGGAGACATTGTTCTCTCCATCTTCCCAAGTATACACAATTTCAATTTTAATGGTTCCACCTTAATCAAATTGGGAAGATCTTGTTTTTGGGGGAAAATGGATTGAATATAGCTACCATAAGGTGTAATTACTGGGCTCGGGCTTGGAACATCGGCTGTGCTTGAGTTAGTAACTCAAGCATAGTCTGAGGGGTGTATGAGCTTAAAAAAGGAGTAAAATAAAAAATAAAAACAATTTTTCCAAATAAAAAAAAAAGTAAAAAGCACATTAACATTCCATGAAAGATGGAACTAATATAGAAAACATGGAAAGAATTGATTATAGCCGGTAATAATTTAAAAAAAATCCAAAAAGGAAGAAAATTAAAACAAAGGATAAAAAAAACTCACAAATCATTGAAAAATATCAAATATAAAAAATATTTATGCATTAATTAAAAATAATAATTTTTTATAAATTTTTATAACTTTTATATAACTGAGTTTGTGCCTTAGAACTCTTACTTAGCAAGGTGCTGACTCTGAGTTGACTCACGAAAATTAAAATCATTTCAATTTTCAAATGAACCTGGCTAGATTTGAGAACAAGAAAGGTTTTCTAAAAGATCTCGTGTGAATGTACCAGAGACCCATCTCTTTGCTTTGGCTAATGTTATGGTGATTATAATTCACACTCCTGGCATAAATATATAAGGTTATGAGTCACAATTACTTCTAACCGTTAGATATTAAACTGGATGACATAGGGCATGTCACAAAGTTTGAAATTATTTTTTTGAGTTGGGTGGGTAAAGTGGAGATGTATATCAGGTGGGCAAAAAAAAGTTGTATACGACAACTGTAATACGAGCCATACTTAATGGGACAAAATGTTGGGCAGTCAAGAAACAACATATCTATAAGATGGGTGTAGCTGAGATAATGATGTTGAGATAAATGAGTGGTAAGACAAGAAAGAATAGAATTCGAAATGATTACATTTTAGAGAATTTAGGTATAGTTTTAATAAGTTATAAAACAAGGAAAAATAGACTTAGGTGGGCTAGCTATGTGCAACGTATATCTAATACAACATCGGTTAGGAGGTGCGATTTGGTTCAAGTGGGAGGCTCTGAAAGGACAATTGGTAGGCTTAAAAGGACATGAATGAAAGTAGTGGGAAAAGATATGGTCACATATGGACTTATTGAGGGTATGACTCTTGATAGAACATAATGACATAGTAGAATTCATGTAGCCTACTCCAAATAGTTGGGATAAAGATTGGATGATGATGATGATCCATATATCTCGATGTTGACATGATCTACAATTTAAGGTGTCAACCTCATATAAACTTTTTCCAGTAATCTTTTTGTTTTTGGAGCATTATAACGAAGGACCACAATTAGGAAGTCAGGGAATAATAATATATCCACGAATCAGACGAACCAGAATATCATTAATAGATCGGTTTTGTTTCAAAAAATTAGAGAAAAAAATAAGATAAAATATAGATTGTCAAAAAATAAGTAGTTATGGAATCGTGAAAATATTTCGGAATTGTTTGAAAAAAGCAGGGTAAAAAAAGTGGATACGTAAAGAGGACATAATATAGGATTATGATTTGTAGTTATTGTGCCTTATAGAGTGTCATTAAAATAATACTTGACAATTTACTCTTTAAATTTCTTTTTTTTTTTGAAAGGAACAATTTATTCTTTAACTTTCAATAACATGAACAATGCTTACTCTGTTGTTGCAACATAAAACATATCATAGATTATTTGGAGCACAAAATAAAACAACTGAAACAACAACAATAATACTTAACACAAGAACTATATTAGTAATTAACAATAACTATAAACCAACGTATATAATTGTCGTTCAAAGAAAAAAAAGATAAAAAAGAGCCTTGGCATGGAATTGCAGTTAACTAAAATAAAACTCAGACCCAAATATATATAAAATAGTTTTCCATCTATAATTTACCCCAATGAAATAAAAAATAAAAATATGCAATGAATCGAACTTCTTTGTGCATAAAGAAAGCAACAAAATGCTCAAAAAAATTTGAATCTCGTACTGAATTCTTAGCTCTAGGTTAAAAAAAAAGAAAAGAAAAAGATTGATTATTGGGTTATACATTGCTTGTCTTTTTTCGCACACTTGTTTTTAAGGGAACTTATTGGTGAAAATTTTGTCGAAATTTTACTCTAAATGAAGATTCTTAAATTTACTCCCATTGTTGATGTATTTGTATTTAAATTAAAATTCAATAATATTAAGTTAATGAAGAAATAAATTTATAGAGAAGAAGTTTTTTTTGAAATTTTTTAATGATCTTTTGAGAAACTTGGAGTTCTTCACAGTTTTTAAGAAAACATAGATCTTTTTTAAAAAAATCGTGTTTTAAACGGAGACTTGCTCTTATGCAAAGGACCATACTTGTTACCGAGGAGCCTATGGAGCCTAAGGAGGAGGTCCACTTCGTCAGAGCTGAAGTTTCCATGCTTGATACAGGGCCTAAGGTGGTTCTTCCATCTTAGCCTGTAGCTCTTATGGCACCTTCTTAGCCCTGCCATCACGAAATATTTTACGTTGAAAATATTTCACTCTCTTTTTCAACGTAAAATATTTCAATCTCTGCTTTTTGTTTCTTTTTTAGCAAATTATGGATACTACTCAGGGAGTTGATTACCATTTCATGTCTCATTTATTCAAAATTATGATCATCACCTTTCTATTTTTTTATTTATTATTTATTATTATTTTTATTATTATTATTTTATTAAGTTTTCCCTCTTAGGCAATACAAACACCAAACAAATGGAGAGTTTTTTCTTTTTTTCTTTTTTTATATATTTTTTTTATTTTTCTATAGTATTTTTTTTACTTTTTATAAGTTACCTTTCTGGCAATACAAACACCTGACAAAAAGCTTTGCGCACACTCAATTGCCGGACCGCTCTTTCTCCTTTTTACTCACCGTAAGTGTTTGATGTTTGTATTGCCGGACCGCTCTTTCTCCTTTTAAGTACCTTTCCTTTTCAATTTCAAATCCCACCCCTACTTCCTCACCTACACTTTCTACTCATCTCTTCTCTCTGTGGAAATTTACCCTTTTACGGTAAGAGAGGCGGTACAAAACCTTGCTTTATAACAACCGGAATTGAAAGGTAGTGTAAAACCAGAAGACCCATTAACCGAATGGAATGGCATTCTTCAAGACTATAGAAAGGGTGACAGAGCGATTTACATGGATCATCAAAAAATAAAATTGAGGAGGTTATTGTCAAAAAGCTGTATGGTCTTCAAGACCACACTATATCATTGTAACCCTTGTTACATTTTGTATTTCAAATGCAATAAAGAAATACTTTTGAATTGATACTTCCTCTTTACCCCTATTACATTCTTTGCTATTTTTCGATCAAATTATTATACAACACTTCCGCAAATTTCCAATATTTGCTATCAGAGCCTGATTCGTGCTTCCTAAAAAACTCTTTTACCTATGGCATCAACTTAGGGCATGAATTATACCCAAAATCCAATACCCATCTTAGATGGAGAAGATTACGACTCAGAGTCTCCAAATGAAGACTCTTTTTGTCTCACATGATTTGTGGGATATTGTTGAAGACAGTTATTTAGTATCTGAAGATGCAGCAACACTTGATTCGTGGTCACAAGCAAAGCAGAATGAATTCAAGGAAAACAAAAAGAGAGATGCAAAGCCCTTCCCTTCATCCAGCAAACTGTAAGTAAATCTATCTTTTCTAAAATAAAAATTATGTCAAAATCCAAAGAAGCTTGGGATATTTTGAAAATGAATTTCAGGAAGTTGTTTAGAACTTTTTTACCAGAGTTGTTGGAATGATAAATCAGAATAGATGTTATGGAGATGATATTTCTGATAAAAAAATTATTCAGAAAATTTTGAGAAGCTTGCATGAAAAGTTTGACCATGTTGTAGCTACTATAAAATAATCAAAATATTTATCTGAAATTTCATTACAAGAATTAAGCGGGTCTCTTGAAGCACACGAGCAAAGAATGAACAAATTTTCAAACCAGAATATAGAGCAAGCTTTTCAATAAAAAATGACAGTTTCAAAAAAAAAAAATATTGAAGAAATAAAGAAAGGGGGCATTTCAAAATTATCAAAGTGGTCGTGGAAGACAAAATTTTTCTAGGGGCCAAGGAAGAAGAAGAAATAATTTCAATAGCCACAGAAATCCATATGGAAAAGATAAACCTAAATTTTACTATATTATTTACAAAAATATCAGAGCATGAATCCAGAGATTGCATATATAAATGTCAAAAATGTAGAAACCCCAATAATTCTTACAGAGATTGTAGGTTTCAACAGAAACATAGTAATACATGCCATATGTTTTATCTATGTATGAATGTTCAAAAGAATTCACATGATATTTGGTATCTGGATAGCGGTTGTAACAATCATATGACATGAAATCGAAGCAGCTTTCTTGAGATAGGCGAAAAAGTCACTTTTCAAGTCAGGCTCGGCAAGTTCCAAAATGTTGAAGAAAACGGATTACATTAAAACCAAACGGAGGAAATCCTAAATTCATTTCCGATGTTTTTTATGTTCCTGACTTGACTCGAAATCTTTTGAGTATTGGTAAATTAATGAAAAAACAGTATTCGGTCAATTTCAATAGAGATGAATGTGTGATTTTTTATAAAAAAACTAAATAGATTATAGCCAAGGTGAAAATAACCACAAATAAGGTTTTTCCTATGGCGATGTTGTAATGTAAAAATTATGCATTACGTTTTGAAAATATTGATAAATCTTACTTGTGGCATTTAAGATTTGGCCATTTAAATTTTCAAAGTTTGAAATTGATGAATAAAAAAGGTATGCTAATTGGACTATCATCACCAAATAAAGAAAGAAAATATGTGAAGGGTGTATCTATAGAAAATTATATAGATTGCCATTTTCGGAGTCATCTTGGAGATTAAGTGCTCCATTGGAACTGGTTCATGCAGACATATATGGACCGACCAAAAAACTTTTAATAAGAAAATATATTTTCTTTTAATTGTTGATGATTACAACAGAATGATGTGGGTATATTTCTTGGCTAAAAAATCAAAAGCATTTTAAGTTTTTACTCAGATTAAAGCTGATGTAAAAAAACAAAGTTTTTTTCCATTAAAAGCCTTGAAAACAGATCGAGGAAGAGAATTCACATCAAAAGAATTTTGGAATTTTTGTAAAAAGAATGGAATCAGTAGAGAGTTGACAACAATATATGCACCACAACATAATAGAGTAGCTGAGAGAAGAAACATAACAATTATCGAAATAGCTCGGAGTATGTTGAAAGGTAAGAATTTTTCTAATAAATTTTGGGCTGAAGCCGTCTATACTGCTATCTAAATTTTGAACATGTCTCCTATAAAATCCCTAAAAAAATAAAATACCTTTTGAGGCATGGTATAAGAGAAAACCAAAAATTAAACTCTTTCAGAGTTTTTATATGCATTGTTTATAGGAAAAGTACTTCTCAAAATAGAGAAAAATTTGATGAAAAAGGTGAAAAATATATCTTTGTTGGATACAATGAAGGTTCAAAAGCTTATCGTCTTTACAATCCAAAAACAAATAAATTAGTAATTTTCAAAGATGTTATCCTTGATGAGAAAAGTAAATGGAACTTGAATGAAAATTCTGGCTAAGAAACAAAAATTTTAGAGAATGATGATTCAAATAAAAGTTCAGATCCAAGCCCTTCAAGTTCAAGTCAAAAAAGTCCAAGACAAGGAAGTCCAAGTTCAAGTTCTTCAGATTTAGAGATGCTTCCAAGAAAAGTAAAGTATCTTTCAGATATTTATGAATCATGTAATGTTGCTTTCTTTTCTAGTGAACCACAGAATTTTGAAGAAGCGGTTAAAGAAACAATTTGGGTAAATGACATGAATGAAAAAAGTTCTATCATAAGAAAAATAATACATAAAAACTAGTAGATCACCCAAAAGGGAAAGAAATAATTGGTTTGAAATAGATTTATAAAACCAAATATAATGAAGATGGGTCCATTAAAAAACATAAAGCTCGTCTAGTGGCAAAAGGTTATTCACAGCAACCTAGAATATATTTCATTGAAACTTTTGCCTCTATTGCCAAACTAGAAACCATTCGAACTGTTTTGGCCAAACCTGCCCAATTAAAAATCCTAGTTTTTCAGTTGGATGTAAAATCTGCTTTGAATGAGAAACTTGAAGAAGAAGTATATGTTGAACAACAGTTGAGTTTTGTTGAAAAAGGAAAGGAAGAAAAAGTTTATAAACTGAAAAAGGCATTGTATGGGCTAAAACAAGCTCCAAGAGCTTGGAATAGTAAAATTGATAAATATTTTCAAAAAAATGGATTTGAAAGAAACCCAGGTAAACCTTCATTTTATGTGAAAATGGGAAAGGGAAATTCCTTCCTAATTGTATGTCTTTATGTGAATGATTTGATTTATACTGGTACATGCCAAAAAAATGTAGAAGAGTTTGATAAAGTCATGATGAAAGAATATGAAATGATTGATTTGGGAATTATAAAATATTTTTTTGAAATCCAAGTAAAACAGTCAGATGGAGTAATTTTTTTCCCTCAAGAAAAATATGTTGAAGATCTCTTGAAAAAATTCAAAATATCAAATTGCAAGCCAATGAGTACTACAACGGCAGTGAATGAAAAAATTGTCAAAATATGATGGTGCAGAAAAAGTTGATGCATCGATTTATCGAAGCTTGGTTGGTTCTTTAATTTATTTGATAAACACAAGCATAGATATTGTGCACGCAGTCAATATTATTAAAAATGTTTCTTTTTCAATAAATTTAAAAAACAACTAATTTTTTTGAAAAGTATGTCCATACCCATTCTTTAACTTTCTATAAAATTTTTTATCAAAAATATCCTTCGCAGTTCGATTGGAGCCGTAATGGTCCGACACACATCTCTCACCTCTCAAGTTGTTTTGTAGACCATCACTGTACTTATAGGTACACGATGGTTCAACATCCTTTTCTAGACCATCACAGACCATCAGCCACTATTAGGTACTGTGATGCTGTCATAGTCTATAAAATAGTATGTTCCCTCACATATTAGTAGTATGATGGTCCAAAGAACCTTGATTCATTATGGCGCTAATAAAACCGTGGTGGTCATTTTAGGACATTGAACCATGACGGTTCTATGAGTATTGTTATGTTCTTTGGTAAAAAATATATATAGAAAGTTAAAGAATGGATAAGAACATAGATTTTAAAGAATTTGAGCATTTTTCAAATTAATTGAAAAAAAGAGATATTTTTATAATTACCCTGAAACTTAACATGACAAAAAAAAGATAAATTTGAAATAATTGTCACTCGAGTTGTAAGGAATTTAAAACGCATCGAAAAAACCATAAGTGCAAGTGGCAATTCACTTTCAAGAATATCTTTAGATGCTTACACTCTATTGGATATTGGGTTTTTGTGACCATTAAAGGCTTTATGAAAGCTTGTATATAAACATTTTATATAATAAAATATAAAGACATTGGAAGTGTGGCCCTTTGTAGACCATACCAGGCAAATGCTATTTGCTGATACTCAAACTAAGCTTGATGTGTTAGGCTAGTCGAATTGAAAAACCATGGTACCTAGACATAGAACTATATCAATGAGGGTTTTGTGAGTTATTCTTTGATAAGGTTGGAGTTGTTGGGATTAGTGAGCCAATAGACTGTGTGACCCTTGTGTATGATGGTTGGCCTTTAAAGACGAGGGCCAAAGCCTCATCTTCAAACCATCACACAACATTCATATGATAGTCATATCTGAAAATCGAACCATCTTTCGAGGTGAAACGGGTATAAGTGCGAGAGATTACCCCTATGCACCATAAAGTTGTGGTTGCATCAAGTCAAGGTAATGAATTTTGGTTAAGTCTTGTGATTTAAGACGTTCGTCTATTCAAAAGAATAAGAGATGATCTTCATAAAATAAGAAAGCATGAGATTATTTTTTATATTCAATTTTTTATAAGATTAGGTTTAGAAAACTGGAGGATAAAGTTCTAGCACCTTCAATTATGATAGCTATTCTAAAGAATGGATGACTCATATCTCTCAACCCACAACTTTTTATGATCAATGGTCCAGATTTAATCTCACGAAAGATATCTAATCCTAAAAAAACCCTAACTCCTAAAAAATATATAAATAGGAGACCCCTCTCCCATATTCTCTACATATCTCTTCCTTCTCTCTCTACTCTCTCTTGAAGGCACGTTCCACTCTAAGAAATCTCCTCTTTCTCCACCTTAGGCAATTTTCTCTCTCTTCAAGATCTTCCTCGGTCTCTCTCTATCATATGATCTAAAAGGGGGTGCCACACCCCACCTAGACTTAGAAAGGGGGCACGCCCCATAGCTAAGAGAAGTGAGTTTGAGCCCTTGGCCATAGAAGTTACATATGCTCTCAAGTTGTAGGATTTAGCCTTAAGCTTTCCCATATTTAGAAGATTTGAGATTAATCATTGATCCCGAGCGCTATTGTCATTGAAGGAGGAGACTTGGTGTGCGATGTACTAAGTCCGGTTAAAGTAATCTTTAACATTTTTACTTTTGCTTTGCTTTATTTATTTATTGTGTTTTTCTTATTCTCATAAGCAATGTGTCAAGTTTTGTTTATTGAATAAAGAAGTTGTATTTAGTGGTAGCAAGTGAGAACTATTTTTATTGCTTATTTGCTTATTTTAAAATGATCTTTTATTATACTTGGACCACTGTAAGTGATCTAGTCGGTGAAAAAAAAAAAAAAAAAATTAAAATTTATATACATCGTGCTAGATCACGTTGTCCAACTTTCAATGGAGAGTTAGATTACAATAGAGTTTCTCAAGCCTATTTGCTGGTGACATGCACCCGTCGTTTGCATGATGCAAAGCAAATTATCCGCTCATGGGTCAATTGGATTGGAGAAAAATCCAAGCCTACTCATTTTCAGAATTCATGATTTTTTTAAAATTACTTGTACTTGACTCGGAATTTTTCGTGTTTAAGCGTAATTTGATAATTCATGAATCTCTTCCAAGTGTTCATGTTCATTTCTTTTGTTTGGTAACCAATCAAATTTCCACCAATGCTTTGCCGTGCATTTAACTAAAAAATTTTCTTGCAACAAAACCATAATATAAAACAAATTTCATAATTATGTATAATTCAAACCAGCGTACCGAATAATCGGGAAAAGTACTCGCCACTGGTCCGAGGCAAGTTGCATGACTCGCCCAAGTAATGATGAAACAGTAAATTACAAAAGTAAAAATAAAAGGGATTGTATATAATTGGGGTGCGGTTGGTATAGAGCATAGGCTCTAAACAATCAAATTAGGGCCTACTTTCAAATGGTGTCCAAAAATGTGGTTTCACGACTAGAAATTTTTATGATAGCCTTAAAATATATTTTAATATTTATTTATAAAGTTCAAAGATTAAAAAATAGTGTAGATCGACAGATCTATGAAAACTTGAAAATTTTGAAAATTGACGGTCTAAAAATGCGTTACAAAATCACTATTTTCAAAACTGAAAATCCATTTTTTTCACATGTTCACGTATCTTGATGTCGAGATGATCGATTTGAAGTTATTTGGGCATCAAGACAACCTCTTCTAGTGAACTTTTTGATGTAGGCTCAAATTGATTGTTTAGAGCCTCGGCTCTATATATAAACTTTTCCCTTTTACAATGAGACTATTTACCTTGTACACAAAGTGGTCACAATTACTTACAACCATTCTATGTGATAGCTTAGGTATATCACAAAATTCGAGAAAAATTCCTTTGAACTTTGAGTTTAGTCAATGAAATAAATGTACCCACCCAATTTCATATCCAATTGGTCAAAAGATTATTTGGTATAAGGTGGTCACAATTAATATTGACTATTGGATATGAAATTAGATGGTTGTATTTATTCTTTTGACCATGCTCAAACTTCAAAAAAGAATTTATCAAAATTTGTGACACACCCAAGCTATCAAATTTTACATCGGTTGTTTTCAAGTAATTACGATCTCCTTATATCAAAGGTAAATAGTCTCATGTATAAAATCCCAAAAAAACTAAATAAAAAGGTACTTGGTGGCCACATGCCCGAGAGAGAGCACACGTGGCCAAAGTGTCGCACTCTTTATCTCCTCGATCTCAAGATCTCTATCATTCTTTATAGTCTCTCTCTCTAACCTCCGGAGCTCTACCTTTTTTTTCTTTCTTTCTTTATCAATTATTCTGTTAATAAAGGAACGCTTTTTTATTTTATTTTTAAACATTCACACACAACTTTCCATTAAAGTAAAAAAAGGTTTACAAAATATACAAGAGAAACAGAACACCAAAATTTAGTAGACATTAACAACCAAAGAAGCATGGTTGACACCACCCTGAGCGTCTGTTAATAAAGGAAAGCTTGAAGTGATATAATATCTCTCTTCCCTTGCTCTCTCTCTAGAGTAGTTTGTGTTTAAATTTTGTAGAAAAGTATACCATAAGACCATTTACTTTTGATACAAGGTCGTCACAATTAATTTTGAACATTAGATGTGAAATTGGATGATTGTATTTGTTGGGTGAGTGTGACCATTAAAGGCCTTATGAGTGCTTGTAGAAATGATATAGAGGAACATGAACTTAGTGGGAGTGTGATCCATCGTGGACCATACTAAGCAAACAATGTTTGCTGATACAGGATTGAGCTTGACGAGCTAGGCCAGTCGGTTGCTAAAAACCTATGTGACCTGAGCATAGAAAACTATCCGATAAGGGTTCTAATAAGTCATCCCTTGATGAGGTCGGAATATGCTTGGATGAGTGAGCTGAAGAACTGTGTGACCTTTGTGTGTGATGATAGCTTTCAGAGACGAGAGCCAAAACCTCATTCGCTAGCCATCACACAGCATGCATAATGATAACTGTTTCAGGAAAGTGAACAACCTTTTAGGGTGAAGCTTATGCATGTGCGAGAGATACACCTATGCACTAAAGGAGTTGTAGTCGCATCAGATCTAGGCGACATTAGTACGTCTCTAGGGGAGAACCTTAAATCCACAAACTGAGATTACGACCCTTTGGCTCGTTGGCCAGAATTTGATGACCCACTAATGAGCCGCTACATGGACTGTTGATCATGAAAAACACTGGGTCGGTTTGATGAAGTAAGTGTGGACCGTAATCCACAGTTGAAAGTGGAGTGGCCCAACGTTTATTATTTAATTCATAGATCATATGGATCATTTTCTCATCTAATTACTTTCATTATATTTGTTTTAATTATATATGATTTTTAAAATTATTATTTTAATTTTTTCTAAATCTATGAATATTTTATTTAACAAATTTAGATTTACAAAAATAGAGATATTAATTTTATATTGATTTAAATATTCAAATTTGATTATATGGATGTCTAAAAATCATATAATTAATTTTAAGTACCGCCTAGGGTGGTACACCCCACCCTAATGAAACTTTCCTTGTGTTAGTTTAAGATTTGGCTTGAAGAGAAAGCTTTGAAGTGTTTTGATAAAGGAGTTCATAGTTCTATTAGAGGGTTTGGCCTAAACTTGCTTTCTCGGTTGAGATTGAAGGTTTATCGTTGATCCCGCGTCATCGGATGGTGGTGACTCGGTGTGGAGTGTAATAAATTCGATCGAGGTAATCTCCAACACTCTATATATTTTTCTTGTCATATTTAATTATATTGGCTTTATATTCCCAAGCATAAGAATTGTGGATATTTATTTATTTTTTTAAATAAATTAGTTTAATGGCATCTAGGTTTTTAAGATCTTGGATTTGCTAGTTTTATTTTCTTTGAAGTAAGAGTTATTGTAAAAAGACTACTTGTAAGTGATATTTGCCAAAAGAAAAGAAAAAGAAAAGAAAATGGGTGAAAGAAGAAGAAGAAGAAAAAAAATCCCCCCCGGTAAGATCACATTAGTCTTTCTTTTAGTATTTATTTCAATAACTAAGCTCAACCTTCAAAAGAAATTTTCTCAAACTTTGTAACACACCCAAACAATCAGATTTCACATTGGACGGTTATAAGTAATTGTCACCTCCTTGTATCAAAGGTAAATGTTCTCATTGTATGCAATCCCTATTTTTCCAAGTTCATGAATGAACCAAGTAAATTGCATTTTGCAGTAAAAAGGATTTTGAGATATATCCAGATAACAAAGAAACACGGTATCAAATTTATGAAAAATAATACTAATCTGGTTGGATTTTTTTATAGTGATTAGGCAAGTTCTATTGATGATCGAAAAAGCACTTCCGGCTATATATTCTATATAGGAACAAAAGTGATATTGTGGTCATCAAGAAAACAAAATATTATGTCTTTATCGTCAGCAGAAGCCGAATATATCTGAGCAACAAGAACATCATATGAAATTGTTTGGCTCAGAAGAATTTTATCAGACTAGCATCAAATGCAGGATACCCCCACAACAATTTTTTGAGACAACATGTCAGCCATTGCAATGACAAAAAATTCAGTATTTCACCGCCGATTGAAGCATAATGAAATACGACATCATTTCATCAAGGTATTGACGGAAACCAGTGAAATTGAGCCAAAATTCATCAACACAAATGATTAGGTTGCCGACATTTTCACGAAAAAACTTTCAATAGATAAATTTATCAAATTCAGAGATATTATGAGAGTAATAAATTAAGAGAGATGTTAAAATATTAATTATGCTAGTGCCAAATTAAAAGAAGGGGTGTTAAAATACTAATTTGTCTCCATTCACCGCCATCTCATCTCTTCTCTGAATTTTCCTTTTTACAATAAGAGGAGCGGTGCAAAATTTTGCTTTGTAACTAAGTAAATGAAAAAGTGGTGAATAACAACGGCATTGGAAAGTTGAAGGTTGTAGAAGGGCGGTGTAAAACCACCATGGAAGACCCATTACCTGAATGGAATGGCGGTCTTCAAGCCTCTAAAAAGGGGTGATAGCCTACTTGCATAGAGAATTGATCCTCAAGAAAACAAAAATTGGAGAAGACTCATGTCAAAAAACTCTTGGTCACACTATATCATTGTAATCCTTGTTATACTTTGTATTTCAAATGCAATAAAGAAATACCCTCTTCACCCTATTACATTCTTTGCTATTTTTTAATGAAATTATTATACAACGTTTCCACAAATTTCGACCAAGGGAATGGCGTGGAGTTGGGTGCACCATTGGTTTGGGCACCCACTTTGGGTGCAGAAGGGCTCAAATTAGGGGGCAATCGGGTCAATTCCAAGGGTATTAGGAGGTTAGAAGAGGTAGCAACCTATACGGTATTTGCATTATTAGTAAGGGGGTAATATAAAAATAAAAAAAAGGCCACAGCGGAAGGGGGTGATTTCAGGCAGATATCAAATGGTAATTGACCCCCTTTAATAATGTCAATACATAATTATTATTTTTTTATTTTTATTTTTTCTTCTCTCTCTACTTTTAAAGTAAAATGCATTTTCTTTAATGGTTTTTTTTAAAGGAACTTGTCCACGGAAACTATGACCAAATTCTGAACTCCTCCATAAACAAGCATAAGAAGGAGAGAGAGAAAGAGACTCTGCTCAAAAGAGACAGAGAGAGAAAGAGATTACGTTCAAAATAGAGAGAGAGAAATAGATATTATGTTCAAATAAGAGAGAGAAACAGATATTATGTTCAAAATATGGAGAGAGAAATAGATATTTATGTTCAAAATAGAGAGAGAGAAATAGAGATTATGTTCAAAATAGAGAGAGAGAGAGAGAGAGAGAGAGAGAGAGAGACTTACCTCCTTA
>NW_006494904.1:658384-679952 GCF_000471905.2 Amborella trichopoda
CTCGAATGGACTCCATTCGAGAATCTGACTGGTCAGGAATTCTCGAACTATGATGGATCCAGGTTATCCCCTCACTAATATTTTGTTCATTCATATATTTAATCTTATAAATTGTTCTTGCCCTTACAATGCTTTTTGCATTTTAATCCAGCTGAATGGTGGGAGATATATGGTACTGATGCACCTCACCTAAAGAGGATAGCAATCAAGGTGGTCTCCCAGACATGTTCTGCTACTGGCTGTGAGCGCAACTGGAGTACGTTCTAATGGTTACACACTACTAGGAAAAATCAACTCGCTTCTAAGAAGCTTCATAAACTAGTCTACATTCATTATAATTTAAACCGCCGAGAGCGACAAATAAGAAGGAAGCTTGAAGACTATGGGCCGATAGACTTAGACACAATATTTGTTACAGACACAGCAGACCAATGGGTAGTAAAAGAGGTGGAGCTAGTGTTGCACAAAAGGCGTTCCTTGAGGCTATCGGTGAGGAAGATCTTGAATAAGGTGATGAGCATCATGAAAGAGGAAGCAGTCAGCCAACGTATCCACAATTCGTCGGAGATGTCAGTGATATTACACCTAATGAGGAAGAGTGAGAATGGGGTCTAAGGGAAAATGAGAGAGATGATGATTCCGAGGCCACCCTATCCCAGCAATATTATTCACATATCGAGTCTCAATAGCAACAGGGTAGGGATGAGCACGACAGTGTAGGTGAGCATGAACGATGGACAAGCTTCAGGAATTTTGGATTGATAACACAACAGAACACTAACACTCAGGGATTTGGATATAGTCAGACGCCTGCTAATATTGATGATTCATTTTTAGATCAAATCAATGAATTGTCAAACGAATTCAATCAATGGCACCAGCGTGACCAAGAAGAAGAACGACGTCGTCTGTCATTTTATTTTTAGATCATATGTTACTAATTGTATGCTTTATTGTAGTCCTGATATACTTATTCAATAATAATTCTATGTTTATCCTTTTGTGTGACGTAAATTAAATGGTAAATAGTAGTTCATACAGGGAAGGAACATATCAATATTCGCATATTCATGCAAAGAAATGAAAATTATTAATAAAGTACCCTTATTTTTTATTGAATTCCTAAAAAAAAATATTTATAATGAATTTTAATAATTTTTTCGGATTTTTTTGAAGCTTTAATCTGACCGATTCACTCGATTCCTGATCCGAATCCGGATCGTCGATTTATCGATCCGGATCGATTTTTGAGGTGCCTGATCCGAGTCACCGATCCGTTTTTTAAAACCATTGGTATTGGGTGAATTTGGATAAGTTTTGAAGGGGATACGGTATGGGTCTAGCTAGTTTGGAATACATGCATAAAATTGTACCACAGGGTCTATTAATTTTGTTGTGTTCCCTAAGACTTAGAACCAAGATTTCTGGAAATCCTATCGGCCAAACACATAAGTCCAAAGCTCAAGTTCAAATTCATGATAAGCATCCCTCAATGCCCCAATTTTGGGTGCCAAGCTTGTGGACCCAGTTCGTAAATTTCTTCCCTTCTCCAAATTTCACCATCTTTTCTTGCTTACTCTGATTTAAATTTAATTTTCATCGACTCTGAACGGTTTTAAGGTGAGATCTAAATCATTGATTTTTTATTCCCCATTAGGGAATAAACAGTTTGGTGCCCATCATATGGGCATGGTCAAACATAGGCTTCAAAACCATCTAATTTACAATGGTTTGTTGTTCTTGACAAAAGAAATTTCTTCGGACCTCAAGTGTAACCTTAGTACTTTATGCTCATGAGACAGCTAAGGGTGGCAATGGACCCGGACTTGACCCGAGACTTGAGGGGTAGATCCGATCTGGTCCTGGATATAGATACAAAATTAGACCCGATAGGTTGGATTCAGGTTCAAATATTGGACCCAAACAATATTTGGGTCTACGTCTGGGTCCAGTAATATTTTTCGGGTCCCAATATGTAAATACATTTAAATATAGTTAAATACGTAGATATTTTAATTTTGGATGTGGTTTATATAGAGCCGAGGCTCTAAACAAGATCCTCTATTTTCAAAACTTGAATATATTTTTTTTCTCATTTTCATGCATCTTGATGTCGAGATGATCGATTTGAGGATATTTGAGCATCAAAAGAACCTTTTCTAGTGAAATTTTTGAAGTGGGCTCTAATTTGATTATTTCAAGCCTCGACTCGATATAAACTATTTCCTTTAATTTTTTAGTCGAGTCGGGTTTGGGATCGAATCCCACACTATATTTTTGGGTCGAGGTAAACAGAGAGTATATTGTCTATGATTCCACGGATGCGGTGTTCCTGTGTACAAATTGATTGGGTACGTATGAAATGTGCATTATTACATGAAAAAAATAAAAGATGCATTGAATTCAAAATATACGTTGTTTGCATATGGAATTTCTACCATTCCATTTTCATGATAACACAACAACACTTGGACATTTAAAATAGGTGTCCTTAAATCCCTCGCATGAACCATCGATTCCAACGTGCTTAAAATTTACAGATATGGTCCATTTCTTTTTAAACAATTCCACATAAGTCCAAATATTTTAGTTAGAAAATATCTTACATATGGTTAAGGTGGTCCAATCATCTTATTTAAAATTTTGATTGTTGTTTTGCAAGTTTTATTTTATTAAGATATTTTTTAAAACAATTTATTGAAAATGACCCAATTGCCACTATTCAGGATTAAAATTTTTGAACAAATAAAAAATCTTTGTAACTTAATCCACTTAGGGGGCTTGAGCCAAATGACCATAATAACTCTTACTTGTTCAGGATCCGCAACATGGAACAAGAGTCTAAAACTACCAAAATTGAGTTCCATAGTACTAACTGGAGGCATTAATGTAGTTTGGCAGTTCCATATCCCTAATCTTCGACAACCGGGAATATTCTAATCATTTAGCTCAGGCCACTTTCGTAGTGCCAAATTTACAAAAATACCCCTAGCAATTTAATCATATTTAAATATTTTTGAGGTATTTAACTTGAATGAAACTAATAAGGTAATCACCCAAATATTGAACTACTATAATGACTTTGTAAGGTTGTTTGCCGATTTATTTATGATTTCAATTTTAAGAATTACAATTTAAAAAAGAAAACAGAACAAGTGTTGATTTATTTAATTAAATTACACTTAGAATAGATTATTGTTTCAAAGTAGTGGAGTGATTTCATATAACGGATTTAAAGTAATATAATGAAATGCCCCTTTAAAAATCATATTACGTGCATTTGATTGGCCCCAGTTCTAAGCATACAACTCTCATTATTTTGATGAGCATTCTCTAAAAAAAAGAAAATCAAAATTTAGAAAACACACCTTAAAAAAAAATTTTAACCCAGTACACATAGGTTATCTATTAGATGGGATGACTAGATCTAGGAGTTAGAGGGATTCTTTTTTAACCCAAAATTTTTAGATAGCCTTATCAACATAATTTAGAAAACAAATGAACAAATGGATTTTTATGTTCATAAAGGTCTAGATCTAGATGTCAATGTTCATTAAATAGAAGATATGGATTCAATGTTGGAGAGCAACTCGTTTTGATCTCTTCATTAGTGCCAATTCAATTTCTTCTTTTTAGATTGATTTTTGGGATAAAAAGAGTGTTTGTGTATATTATGTGGTCATACAAATGCCATGAAAATGATTTTTTTAAAAGAATAACTTGGTTAAATTTCAATGAAACAGTGAGGTGAAATCACTCCCCAAATAAATAAAGCCAAAAGATATTTTACTCCCTCGGGAGTAGAGTGTTCATTTACTCCCTCGTGTAAAACACCATTAGAATTAATTTCAGGACCCCAAAATTTGAAAATATAAGCTCTTCAAACCATAGATTTACCTCAATAAAAAAAATCCTAATTTCACCTTCTATGCACTTGAGAAAAACTTATGTCTCGAGATAGAATAGAGACCATCAAGTTTTTAGATGGTGAGATCTAAGATTTAGAGGGCTCAATTTTATTTTATTTTTATTTTTGATAAAAATCATCCAATAATTCTCAAGTAATTACCAAATTTTCAAATTGAAAAAAATCCTTGCAAGTAGGTCTTCTAACGAAGGGAGTTACATGCTCATAAATAAAATAAACACCCATAATTTAACATTTCGAGATATAATAGAGACCATCCAGTTTTTAGATAGTGAGATCTAAGAGTTAGAGAACTCAATTTTTATTTCACTTTTTCACAAAAGTCATCTAATAATTCTCGAATAATTCCCAAAATTTCAAATTGAAAAAAATCCTCGCAAGTAGGTCTTCTAACCAAGGGAGGGAGTTACATGCTCAGTAAACACCCATAATTTAACGGCCTCTAAGCAATAATAGAGATAGAGTCCCCTGTGAATGTGACCAACCGTATGAAGAGCAAATGAGCGTGACGAACCTTGGAAAATCAGCCTACAACATTGAGATTTTGATTTAGGTTATTATGGTCATGTAATGACAAAAGTTTAGCCAATTTGTAGTAGATAATGCCAACCGTTGGATTAAAACGTGGACATATGGTTTAGTGTGAGCAAGCCTCATTTTGGAAGAAATTTCCTATTCCTGTCAAGTATTATCATCATCAAACCCTTCAGCTTTATTCTAACTATTTGATGTCCGTTTTAATAAAATATTAATTATAATATAAAATAATAATAATAATAATTTTTTATGTTCTTGTGCCATCAAAAGAAGATCATACTCTATTGCCTATGAAAGATTACTTGAATATGATTGAGATGATAAGTACATTATTTTGCACAATAAATGTATTTACAACAATGGGACTCAAAAGCCAGATGGGAATCCATCCTTTCTAGCATCACTCACAGCAGTAAGCATGCCATGAAACACT
The DNA here is from genome assembly GCF_000471905.2 of Amborella trichopoda. The sequence continues at coordinate 663,283 of NW_006494904.1, forward strand.
CGATTTCGACCAACCGATCTTCGTTTTAACATAGCAGTAGTTGGGCGCCGAAGATTGTGAACAACCATTTGGCATATACCACCATTTTCCATGGCCTGTAGTTCATGACCTCTTTTCTCTAAAAATAACTTTGCTTCACCAGATAGCTCATAGTGCTCCCCATCAAGCACAGTCCAATTCTCATATGACACCTCGTTAGGTATCAGCTGAAAAACCAAAAAAAATGCAACATCAAGAAACCAAGCATTATCAGAGCAACAACCGAAAAAAAAAAAAGGCTGCGAGCCAAAGTAAAAAACAGCGAAGAAATTAATTCAGGGACCTGGTGATAGACTCGCGGATGTTGGACAGCAGACAGAGGATCCATTCCAAAGATGAAATGCTTGATGAAAACCTGAACCACTGCAGGAATTGTGAATATCCCATTGCTACCTCCTATCACTCCAGCTAGTTGGCCGTCCTATTCAAAATTTTCATGGACAAGTTCACAGGGTCAGGGCAAAATATCAAATGATAGATTTATTGATAGAAGAAGGAATCATGCCCATTGTGTCAAGAAAGAAGAAGTATGTGAAACACATTTTGGTGACAAAAAGTCAAGTAAAATGAAGTTCACTTTCAAGTTGCGTACAGTTTTTCATCATCAAATAATAGTGCCCATATTTGCGGAAGGGTTAATCCTGGGAATGGAGGATGCCCCAAATGTGTACCACATATACCATTTGCAGGCTGTCATGCTACAACATTTTCATTTGTCAATTGTAGTTACTATTAGAAATTTTCAATATTTGACATACCTTGAGAACAATAAATGGGGACATGGATGACAAGGGTCGTTTGTTAGGTGCGATAAAATTAGCAGGAGCCGGAGGAAGATGATCAGGGGTCATCTCAGTGGGTGTTGAGAAGTCATCCATCTCATTGTTAAGCAAAATTCCGGTAGATTGCGAGACCATGCCACCTCCAAAGGGAGAATTCACAGTGCTAGTCATTGAAACTGCATTTCTATTGGCATCTACTATGCAAAAATGGCTTGTTCCATGGTCTCTGAGCTGACTCCACCTGCAATTAAGGACCGACTGTTAGAAGAAGAAGAAGAAGAAATAAAATAAGAGGGTAAAGAAAGTGTTTTCTCTCACTGGTTCATGTAATAGTCGGGGGGAAATGTGGTGTTATCGAGAATTCTCTCACGAATTTTTGATGCAAATTCTGAGGAAAGCATATCAAGCATGCAAGATGTAACGTTGACAAAGTTTGGATCTCCCAAGTTCATTCGGATAGCAAACATGTGTTTCATAGCTTCGATTAGCCGGTGGAGGCCAAGATCGCCCTTTGCCGCATTGCTATTACCATAACTGGCAAAAATGTTCAGGACCTGACCAATAAGGGCGCAAGAACAAGCGCATCACAGACAACAAAAGCACAGCTGTACATAAGAAAGAATGAACATGAAGAAAGACTCTCAGTTCTTAATCAATGTAACTAATTAACAGACAAAATGGAAGGGGATGAGAAGCAGGGAACTGGCATTCCCTTTCCCTGTGAATATTCTCAGAAAAATGAGAAATGGTGTTCCATCAATGCCTCTAACCATGTAAACATAATCCGCATATGCCTATCTTGAAACTAAATAAGAAGCAAAGGAAAAATACCAGAGATAGCCCCACAGCTCCACTAGAAGGAGGCGGCATGCCCAATATCTCATGCCCAAAGGCCTCGAACTTCACAGGCTCACTTACTTCAACCCTGTAATTCCTGAGATCATCCATCGTTATAATCCCTCCAGCCTTCTTTACGTCCTCAACCAACATCTCTCCAACACTTCCATTATAGAAAGCAAGAGGGCCATGATCTGATATAGCCTGAAGCGCTGCCGCAAGCTTCTTGTTATAACAAATCTCCCCTGTTTTTAGAAGCTCTCCATTTGGTGCAAAGATACTGCGTAGACCAGGGTTACCCATAATTTTGCTCTGAAATACTAGAAGCTTAGAGCCAAGATATCGAGCAATTGGAAAGCCATCTCTTGCCAATCTTATTGCTGGTTCTACAAGTCTCTTCCATGGAAGCCTGCCATGTTGAAGCCATGCTGTGTGAAGGCCTGCAAGCTCTCCTGGTACTCCCACGGCAAGTGCACCATATTTCTTGGCTTGCTCGTTGTTGTTGTACATGTCCTGGTTTAAAAGAACAATGCTAGTGCATCAGCTCAAGATCCAACCACATGAGCATAATCAGACTCTAAACCAGCGACGATCAGACACAAAAGTATTCTGAGAACTGGGAATTTGATCACTGGTACGCATTAAGGAACAATACAATCTGAAGTGGAGTGGAGAAATTTGTATGATGGACAGATGTGATAATGTTTTCTTTGTTTTCTTATTTGTTGATGTGAGATGGCTTTCAGTTTGGCAGAATTTTGTCATAGTGAGCTTAAATTCAGATTCTCTCTTTCACACACACACTAAGCCGGGCCAATAACACATTGCAGGGAAGAAAACAATATGAGGCATATGTAGTATAAACAGTACACTACTTGCGGACTTTACATCTGGTTCTCAACAAGAGATGGTTGAGATCACCCAATCTTACCAGTATGTGCTTCGGAGTGTTCTTCGTTTTGGACAGAAAAATGAAGCACTTCAGTTTTTTGAAAGATTAAGAGGAAGTTTTCAGTTGTATCTTTTTGACCAACAATTTTGGAATCCAATTTAAGAATCCTCATTATTTTCAAAATATGGAATTAAATTTTGAGGGTTTCTTTTTTTTTTGGATAATTCAACGGCGAAGACAAACCCTACCCATTTTTCAAATATAAAATTCAATTTTAAGTTCTGCAACACTTGTCAATTTCCAAAATTGGAAGGTCCCCTATTCAATGTGGGATGTTACTTAGAAAGCCCTACCTACATCTTCTAGCTACATAGAGTGCATTATAAATTATTTTTTTCTTTATTGGATGTGGATGTTAGTGACTAGGTTAAACATGTTACATTCCCAATTGTTTGCTTGTTTTTTTTTTTTTTTTTTTTTTTTTGACAACATACTTCCCCAAAATTTACATCTTAAAAATACTCCTAGACTATTGTATAATATTTACAAAAATAATATATGTTTATATAATATTTAATTCATATATTAGACAATAAATTATATTTCAATAATATTTGCTAATAATATAGAAATAACATTTTATATAAATAATAGTTTATTTTATATTCTATTATATTATTTTAAATTATATCATATTATATATTTTATTATTAATATATTTTTTATTATAATACATAATATTTAATTTATATAATCGATAGTTAAAATATATTATATTATATTATGTTTCATATTTAATATAAAATAATATTTAAATATTTACTGCTAAGTGTTTACATTTTTTTTTTTTTTGAACTATAACGTACGCCTTATCATTAACTCATATGTAAAATACAAGATGTTCAAACAAAGACACAATATTACATAAATGAAGTAAGCAACAGAGAGGGAGTAAGGACTCCTCCTTTGGCAAGAACATCGGCATCTCCATTCACCTCTCTATAACAATGTTGGACCTTTGGAGTAAGGACTCCTCCTTTGGCAAGAACATCGGCATCTCCATTCACCTCTCTATAACAACGTTGGACCTTTGCCTTAGAGGTCGATAAAATATGCCAAATTTGATAAAAGATAGTCCTTAATCTCCAATGAATATGCGCATTTCTCTTACTCTAGGCTTTGCCAAGTCTCCTTCGATAATCTTGCCCCCTTTCAAAGTGCATAGCAATTTCAACCCTTCTAATAAACCTTGTGCTTCCGCCTCATTTGCTGTTGTGATACCACAAGGACCCGAGTAAGAAAATATAATGTGACCCAAATTATTTCTGATGAGTCCACCATAGCCAACTGGCCATGGATTGCCAAGTGAACTTCCATCAAAATTAAGTTTGAAGGAATTCACTTGTGGTGATATCCAAATAACATCACTACGAGTGTTGGTGGTAACACTCATAGTCGCCACTACCACGGAATTGCTAATGATAAGACTTTTTGGAATAAATCCATTGTTCCTATGTGCAAGGAACCAATCAGCTGCAACTGTCAAAATATTCGATTTTAATGTCGACAGATCTGTACTTATACTATCAAATACTTTTTTATTTCTTTCCTTCCACACATTTCACAGAAGGCTAACCCAAATAGATCTCCAAAGAATAGTTCCCATCTTTGAAATATCAGTTGTGATCCATTGATTAAGAAGAGCTCCGATATTTTGGGGCAAAGGTGATGACAGATTGAGGCACTGTCGAGCCCAATCCCAAAGATATGTAATAAAAGGGATAACTACTGCGAAGTTTTATCACTGTCTTTGCATAAGATACATACCTTGGTAATAATAGACCCCATCTTTCTCAAGTTATCAACAATTGCTAATTAATCTTGACACATAGATCCATAAAAATAACTGTGCTTTAAGAGGCACATGCAATTTCTAATAGTGAATAAACCAGTATTCAAGTTTCTCCAACGATCAGAAAATAATAGATTGTAGGTTGACTTAACCGAAAAATCTCCCGAATGGGTAAGATCTCAAATAAAGCTATAATCCATATTTGGAGTCAAATATGTGTCATTCAATAATTTCAACAATGTCTGATACTCCTCAATAAATCTGTCTGTACCTCTCTTGTACTTGCAAGGAATGGACCAAATAACATTAGTGTAAACGCCCCCGCTAGCCTCCTTGACAGATGTTAACAGGTTTAAAGCTTTTGAGAAAACCTCAGGAAAAAAATATCTCAACGGGTCATCTCAAATCCATTTATCAAACCAAAAGAGAGTGGATTCTCCATTTCCCACTATTTTTTGGAATTATCGTAGATACACAGATCTCTCATATTCAATACCTCTCTAAACATATGACAAACTTGTCTTGTTTTGGACTTTTAATGAGGTCAAAGTTCAAATCCATTCCATATTTATCTCTCAGAACAAGTAACTAGAAAGACTCATATTGTATATGGATCATTTACCACAATTTCATTCTCCTAATACCCAATCCCCCCCCGCCCCCTCCATTGGTCTTCAAACTTTTTCCCAACTCAACGGATGAAATCTTTTCTTTCTTATGTCATCTCCCCTTAAGAAATTTATCACAATTCTCTCTAGTTGTATTTCAACTTCTTTTGGCATCTTAAATAAAGACTTAAAATACACTGCGAGGTTAGACAAAGTGGATTTAATCAATGTATATCTTCCCCCAATAGAAAGAGTTTTAGCTTCCGAGTGTCCAGTTTCTTGTCAAATCTCTCCATTACAAGATCCCAAATTAATCTTGAAGGTCTCAAATCCACTAGGGGAATTAACAAATAAGTTCAAGGTAAGGACTCAACACCACAACCTAATAAATGTGTCATTCTTGATATCACTATTTGCGGACAGCCAATACCAATGAGCTTGGTTTTACTCAAATTAACTTTAAGTCCAATAGAGATTTTCCACACTTTTTAATAAAATCCATAGGCAAGTGATTTCCTTAACCGTGGGATCACATGATATAATGGTATCGTCAACATTATGTAAATCTGATACTATAAGACCATTATTACTAATATTAATGCCTGATATGATCCTTTGTACTATCAATCCATTAAGCATGACACTAAAGCTCTCAGCTACCAAAGTATATAAAAATGGTGAAAGAGGGTCCCCTTGTCTCAATCATCTTGATCATTTGAGAAAGTCAATTGCTTTGTCATTAACAAGAACTGAAAAATGGGTAGAAGACAGGCAACCATTAATCCATAATCTCCACCTTGAACGAAAAGTCATTTTAGCCATGATATTTTATAACACGCCCCCAATCAACCTTATCATATGCTTTCTCAAAGTCTGTCTTATAAATAAGACCCGGTTTGTCATCATTGATTCTTGAGTGGATATATTACTGTGCAATCAGAATATTATCCATAATTTTTCTATCTTTCAAGAATACTGATTGTGGTCTTTTAATATCCATGTGAATCACCTGTTGCAGTCTATTAACTAAAATTGTTACTATGATTTTATAAAGACTACCAATAAGGCTAATAGGCCGAATATCTTTGATCTCCGTAATGACATTTTTCTTTGGAATTAAACCAATAAAAGTGGAATTCATAGCAATATTAATTTTACCCCTCCAATAAAATTCTTCCAATAATTGAACAATATCGTCTTTCAAAATATCCCAAAAAGGTTGAAAAAAAACCATTGGGTATCCATTTGGGATAGGAGCCTTATCTCTACCTTGGCAAAAAACTGCTTCTCTGATTTATTGCTCTTCAAACTTTCTCTCCAACCACTGAACTTCTTCTAACAACAACCTAGTAAAAGGTAGATCTTGAATGGATAGTTGAATCTCACTATTGTCCTCATAAGACTTCTTGAAATGATCAACCAGGACCCTTTCAACCTCTGACATGTTGTCACAGTGTATTCCTTCAATACCGAGGCTTTGGATTGAGTTACTCATTTTCCTTGCATTAGCAATAGCATGAAAGAATCTAGTATTTTTATCGACATCCTTGAGCCATTGTACATGAGATCTTTGTCTCCAATAAATTTCCTCCAAATTAAGCAACTGTTTATACATAGCCACCCATAAGCTTCTGTCTCTGAATTGATCTTGTGTTAGAGCACCTCTCATAAACTGAATACTATCTAACTCCTCTATATGAGACTTTGCTACCCAGATTTTAGATTGTAAATCTCCCCAAACATTCTTTTTCCATATAATAATCATTTGTTTCAATAATTGAAGCTTTTTTAAAATTTAAAAACCTTTCCAACCATTAACAATAGTATTTTTCTAGAAATTTTCAATCAGGCTGAGTAAATATCACTCTGATAGCCATGCCAATTCAAATCTAAACGAGGATGGTCTAGACAAAAAACCGTCATAGTTAAGGAGAAGAGGGCCATGATCAGAAGAAATTTTTGGTAGGGCTTTCACACTTATTTTTTGGAAACGAGTAACAAACTCATAAGAGACAAGAAACATGTCTAATCTCGTCAAAATAGGATCCTGTAAATTATGATTGGATCAGGTATACTTAGCTTCAGTATAAGCAAGATCAATCAATTCATGGTGCTGTATAAAACCTTCAAACATTCTCATGCAATAATACATAGAAGGAGAAGATGTAGAACCAATTGGTCATCTAATAATATTAAAGTCACCACAAACCATCCAAGGCACATTCAAATTTAATTAAATATTTGCTAGTTCTTAAACAAAAACAGATCTGTCAACAGCTCTGCTAGGCTCATACACCATAGATAAACACCAATAAAATTTATCTAAAGGCCCCTGGAAAACAATAGAAATATGTCTACTGGAAAGAAAGTTTTGTGAAGCACTCAAAACCAAAGGGTCCCAAAGGACCCAAATACCACCATAAGAACCAGAAGCATCTACTCCCAAATAATCCAGGGAGCTATTTCTCCAAACTAATATGATAGTATGAAGAGTCAGAGCCTCCAATTTAGTTTCCTGAAGAAACAAGAGATCGGACATTTCCTTTCTGCAAAAAGAAAGAACATCTCCCTTACGTTGAGCACTATTGGGGTCCCTGACATTCCAACATAATACTTTCATACATACTGGTGGTAACCATCTCTATGTTTGGTGACCCTTGAAGGACTAGCAAACATAAGCAGCAAAGCTTTAGAGTGAGCACGAGGACAAACATTTACCTCACCGTGATCATAGTTAATATGGCATACCAAATTGTCAAATTCTCTTTGAAGCCTTCCTTTCTTCTGAATTTTACTCCGAACAAGTCTTTCCTCTAGTTCTTTTCTATGCTCCTCCTTTAGGGTGTCTGTAATGGCATCAAAAGAGTCACCATAACGTACATTAATTGCATCCAAAATTGTACCAACTTCCAAAATGTCATATCACTAAGGACACGCCATCATTAACATTGTCATAGTCATCATATCCCTCAAAATTATCTACTACAGGAACTTCATCATCAGCATCATTACTCGATGGTCTCATAGCAATAGGAGGAACTATAAGAGGGTCTTCCAGCTCGTGTTCTTTAAGGCTTCGACTAATGCTATCAAGAACAACACTTTCAAGATTTTTCCAAAGTTTATCACTATAGCTAGCAAGAGTATATATTTCTTCTCTATCTTCGTCCTTACTTTCGACATTATAAATTAGCACTGGTTTTTCAACAAACTTCCCATTATTTTGCGTATTTAGACTCCTAAATAGACTCCTCTGCTGCATCTTTTCTTCTTCAGATTTCCTCTTTATTCATATGAGAGAAAGAGCCAACTTGAAACTCAACAATGGTGTTCTTTTAGGTTACTTGTGGGATGAGAGCTTTTTTTTTAAGCTGCAGAATTTTCTTATCTTTGATAGAAGTTTGTGAAAAGGAATTAATTGACCACTTGTACAAACATCCTAAGGGAAACTTTGATGCAAAGTGTTTACATATGTAAATATTTTCGTGGAGAAACATTTACTTACCAACAAAACGTGCCTTAACATATTTTTCGCTAGAGAGAGAGAGAGTTGAAAACAAGGGTTCCCCACAATTCATACAAAAATTTGTTGTTCCAAATACAAACCATCATTAGTAAACTGGTAAGTTCCAAATACAGACCATTATTCGCATAAGTCTACAAAGGCTAAGCGAATTTGATAAAAATAATATTTAAAATTAGTGTTGTGAATCTTTCTCTAAAATAAAATTCCGAATGGGACTGACTGTATTGGAAATAAAACCTCAATTAAAACATTTCCTTTTTCCTTTTAGACATTATTAAGCAGCAAAGGCCTTCCTCTTGCCCCTACTGTCCATTTTCTTTTACCTTTTATATTGGTAAAGAGTTAGAGCTTTTGAGACTATTGGGCCCTGGCAAGAGATTCAACCCCACAAAAAGGGAAAAGGGGTTCCTTATTATTGTTTGTTAAACATGTTGGCTTATGTGGCTTTTAAAGGCTTTATGAGAGCTTGTAAGAGTGTTTTATATAGTGAAACATAAATTTAGTGGGAATGTTGTCTTCTTGAGGACCATACTATGCAAATGGAGTTTGTCAATATTTGTTCTAGACTCAACGTGCTGGGCCAGCCGGGTTTGGAAAAACCCAAGATACTTGGGCATAGGGATCTACCGAGAAGAGTTTATTGGGTTAGCCCTTGATGAGGTCAAAGTATGCCCAGATGAGAGCTTTTAGAGACATGGCTAAAAACATTATCGTTATATCAACACATGACATGTACATAGATAGCCGTATTGAGATTCACGAATGAGGGTAAAGCATATACATGTGCAAGAGATTACCCTTATACATCATAAAGTCATAGTTGCATCACGGTCTGGAAAGCCATGATTTTTTGCTCTTAGGGAGAACTTGAAATCCATAAATTGGGATTGCGTCCCCTAGTCTATTGGCTGCCTTTGGAGCTCCAATCATGAGCCCCTGCTGTGGATTGTGGGTTATGAAAACTGCTGGGTCAGTTTAAGAAAGCTAAATAGATTGTGGTTCGCAGTTGATGGTGGTGTGCTCTCGTATATTGATAAATTCCTAGATCTAACGGATCTGATTTCTATCAGAATTATTTAGTTTTAATTAATTAATTTAATTAATTTTATGATATATGATTTTTAGAATATTTATTTGAATTTTTTTGAATCTTCTGATATATTATTTTTGACATTTGGATTTATAAATTAAGATAAATTAATTTTTCAATGTTTTAAATAAAATATAAGATTTAAAAATTTTAAATGCAAAATAAAATATTTTCTAAAATTTTATGGACCCCCATAAATATGGGAACCAATTTAGAACATGTGGGATTAGGTGAAGCCCACATGACCACCAAAAGGCGTCACACCCCACCAATAGGGATTAACTTGTTCTCCAAGATTTGGTGATAGTTATCTTATTGTTTGTTATGCTTATCTTTTTAAGTATAGCTAACTTATAAGATTGAATATTTGAAATATTTAGTAAATCGTTGATCCAAAAAATAAGGATTGGACAGACTAAAATATTAGTTTCCTTATTTAAAGATTTGATGGGAATAGATCTAGGAAATGGAAGATAAGGTTATAGCTCATATCTTTTAATCTTAATGGTGGATCAATATGACTCAGATCTCTTACCCTACTAGTCTCCCTAGATCGACGATCAAGATTTGTACTATGAATTGAGGCAAACCCTGCGACGTAGAAAAGATATATAAAGAGTCTCTCCCGCCTCATAAAAATAATTTTTTTCTTTTTTGGAGAGTTCAGTGGTAGGAATCGACCTTGAAATAAATAATTTTCCTTAAAAGAATTGATCTGCTTCAACAAATTAGTTGTTTGCAATTTATTAAGGGTAAAACAAAGATCAATATCATCAAAGAGCAAGCTATCGTTTATTAAACGATGAGAAGGAAAAGGGGATTCCTTCTATTGTTTGTTATAAACATTTTCTCCCTAATTTAGCAATTGAAATTTTCTGCCAGTCTAGGAAGCCATTTAGTATTCATGTAATTTGGTTCATTGAACGTTTCTCCCTAACTTGTATGTTTTTTTTTTTTTGGGGGGAAGGGGGAGGGGGAGTTCAGCAGTAGGAACCGACCTTGAATGACTAATTTTCCTTAAAAAGATTATTTTTATGCTCCGCTCCCTCTACTGCATAAAACTTATGTGCTTCCCCTATGCAATTGTCCATTATGAATGGATGGCTGTAATTGCCCCAATTAATGTTACATCTCTACACTATTTTATTTTTAATTTCTATTTACAAATTATTTTGACACTAAATTTGGGCATTCACTCCTCTCAAAACGTGGCACCTATAAAAAAAAAATGTAAAAACAATATTCTCAATAAAATAACCAAAATACCCTTAAAATGTTCAAAGGATACTTTGGTTATTATATTTGATCAAAAATATATTTTCAGTATCTTTTAGATACACCTTATTGAGATGATAGCACCTGTTAAATTTCATATGCATATAGTTTATAAAAAAAAACTAAAAATAAAACACTCTAAGACATTAGATCTAGATCAAATGGTCAATGACTCATTTGATCTAAATTTTATGGATGGAAAAGGAAGCAAACATTTTATATACACGAGGTGAAGCATAAAAACCTTTCCCAAAAGATTAAACAAGATTAAACTGCTTCAACAAATTAGTTGTTTGAGTTGTTTGCATTATATTAAGGGTTAAAAAAGATCAATATCATCAAAGAGCAAACTTACACCACCCATATTGCTCACCCAAAATCCATCGAGTGGTTATAAGGGCCCGTAGAATATTTTCACCCATCTTCTGGGTGGAAATAGGAAAACGAGGGTCAGATTTTGTCCAAGTCCTCTAGGCATTTAAGGAAAATGACAAAAACTCGTCCCTCTTTCTTTTGAAAATGATTAGAACCCAAGCTCAATGAATCCGACCACAGGAACCAAAACAAAACGAAGTTTTTATAGGGCCTAGGCTTTATGAAAACAAAATAAAGCTTCATCTCAATTCGTTATTCAGAAAGCACTTTGAGCATCAAAAATCTTCATAATGGCTCTAAAATCAATTTTCAACACCAATAATAAAATTTGAAAGGCAAAAAAATAATACAGATCTTGCGAACCTGTTTACACTTATTTTTTGGGTGAAATGGATGGTCTAGATGATTTGTTGCAATATACACTATTTTGAGAACTTGAAATCCGGATTTTTTTTCACAACCATAAAATTCAAGTTGAGATCATTGATTTGAACGTTTTCCAGCACTTGAATTGGAATTTTTAATGAATTATGAGGTGAGGATTTATTTATTCTGATAGGGCTACAGTACTAACAAACCATTTTTTTTAATAGAATCTTTTGGGTATGGCTTGAAAATTAGGGAAAGTATGTAACGAGTCTATTTATCTTTGGTACAAAGTGGTTACAATTAATCTTGACTATTAAATGTGAAATTTTGTGGTTGTATTTATTCCATTGATCAAGCTCAAAGTTCAAAAGAATTTTTTTCAAACTTTGTGGTACACCCAAGCTATTAGATTTGATATCAGATGGTCGTAAATAATTGTGACCTTCTTATACCAAAAATAAATGGTCTCATTGTATACAATCCCTGAAATTTATTTTCAATGTTATTTAAAGTATCTTCTCAATATTATTTGTCGATGTTTCTACATAGAAAATGCATAAAGAAAAAAGAGAACGCATTACCAAACTCCAAAGAGGCACTAGCTAGCTGTAGCTCATTTTAATAAGAGCAAGTCCTTAAAAAATGTCAACAATCAAAAAAATAAAAGATCCTTAAAAACTGTGCCTTAGCATCACGTCGCTTTCTTTTTTAAGAATCTTTTTGTTATGTGAAGTGAGGTAACAGAGAAAACTACGGGGCAAGATCACAGTCAGAAAACTGAGGCCATCTAACCGGTAACTGCTAACCGCCCGGTTAAATCCAAATTGGCCACTAATACGTTCCAGATGAAAAAAGTTTATATAAGGATGCAACCTTAAATGTAGAACTACGGATGCACCTCAGAAATCATAGAAAAAGGTAGTTTTAATGTTGAAAAACCCTTTGATTGATCATCTCGACATCGAGATATATGGCCAAGAAAATAAAAAGATTTTAAATCTTAGAAATAGTGCATTTTACAACATATTATCTACACCGTCAATTTTCAAGATTTCCATATGGTTATAGATCTATTTGATTTTTACCATTTTTGAAATTTACAATTTTATAGTTAGATATAAAAATAGATTTTGAGATAATCCTAAGAACATTTTACATTAAAATTATATACCATGATAAAATTTGAAGGTGCACCTTACCTCTACAACTACGGATGCATCTGTATGCCAACCTCATCCGTTCCAGTTTTGAGCAATTTTGGTGATCAATCAGTATTTAAAAAAAAAATTCAAAAAAATATATATATTATGGTAAAAATTAAAATTTGTTTTGGCAATTAATACTCACTTTTATATTTTTCCCATCTTTTTCTGAAAATTTAAAAAATACCCCTAAGCACAATCGATTTGTTAAAATCCATTTTTTTCATTAATTGTCAACTTCATTTGAATGTGTTTTATTTTAATCATTTTTTATATGTTTTTCATATTTTAGTTTATTCTTGTTTTATCTGTTTTATTTTTTCAACACTTTTTTGACTGTCAGGGACTTGTCAGGTTAGAGCACTTGAATCAGCCGATTTACCGGTTACGCCGATTAAACTGTTTCCATGTCCATGTGTGGTTAGCCGTTCTAGTTCGATTTTTCGAACACTGGGCACGATAAATATGTCGAACTGTTTGGTGCAATGTGTACTGCACATCTGTATTCGCCTCGAGAAGGGCACGGTCGATTGGATGGTTGGGAGGGAGCCTTGAAACCCGAATTTGAAAACTCAAAGACGGATCAAGTGAATCGGCCTTCCCGAAATCTGGTATTGATTGATGAATGGCCGAGTTGAATTGGCGAACTGGACTAATTCTCGAGAATTGGCCTATAAAAATAAACATAAAATTATAATATATGGGAACTAGACAATTTGGCCGGTTCCGCGTTCCCCGACCAACTCACTCTGTTTCTTGATGAGACGGGCTAAGTCCAAGGAACTGGACCGATTCCATGTTCGAAACCGGGTTGGTTTGGGCTGATACCGAGTTTAGACTGAGTATTCCCGATCCTAACAATAGTACTTGAAACAATGTTTCATTTGTTACCATCAGCAGCGGTTGTTAACATGTCACATAGTTGTCAATTCCCTCCCCACCAATGGATCAGGATTGAATGGATGGATATATCTATGAGCATGTAAATTGTAGAGAAATTTAATTATGAAGCTAAATTAATTTGTGGAATTAAATATATATTTGTTTGGCTTTATATTGAGGCTAAAATTTTGAACTTTTTTTTTAATGAATTATAAATTGGTTTCATGTTGGACCTTTGTACCAAACAAGTATGTGGATGTTTTAACAAGGAAAATGTTAAAATAAGGCGAAGGCTCTATAGAAAACAAAGTAAATCCTCACTTAAAACTCATCTAAATTATAGTTTAGGTGTTGAAAAACCTTCAAATCGATCATCTCGACCATGATCATTATAGTTGTGAAAAAAATTTAAGATTTTAAGCCTTAAAAATATACTATTTGTAGCAAATTATTTAGATCGTTCATTTTCAAGTGTTCATAAATCTACAAGATCTACACCATTTTTTAAGCTGCAAATTTCATAATCAGCAATGAAAACAAATCATAGAGCATGTTAAGGATTGCTCATGCCTTGCATATTTTCCAAGCAAGATTTCAAGGCGACGCTTTACTATTTTCTTCACAAAGCCTAGGCCCTATAGAAAGCATTTAAATAAGAGATTGTATATTACGAGACTATTTAATTTTTGGTACGAGGAAGTTACGATCACTTTTAGTCATTGCTTGTCAAATCAAATAGATTAAAATTTTATAATTAGATATAAAAATAGATTTTGAGATAATCCTAATAACATTTTACATCAAAATTATATACCATAATTATATACCATCTACATGCCAACTGCAACATTACATAAAAGGTTAACAGATAGACTATTATATGGCTATTTCAGCCTTTAATAGTTGGATGTGGGACTATTCGTGCTTAGTTTTCAAATGCGATGGAAGACATATTTGGACCTCATTTATAAGGGGGTGGTTTCCATAACCTTAAACAATCCATTTAAGGCGCACTTCCAAATTTCATTGTAGCATATAATTTTGATCTAAAAATATTATTAAGATTATCTCAAAATCTATTTTCATATCTAATTATAAAATTTTAAAATCCAAAAATGATTAAAATCAAGTAGATCTATAAACATACGAAAATCTTGAAAATGGACGGTCTATAGTGTGTTGTAAGATGCATCACTTTTGGGATTCAAAATCCTTTCTTTATTATAGTCATACATCTCGACATTGAGACGATCAATTAGAGGGTTTTTCAATACTAAAATAACCTTTTTCGATAGATTTTTGAGGTGCATCCGTAGTTCTAGATTTTAAGGTTGCAACCTTATATAAACTTTTTCTTTTTTCGGTATAAAGGCTTAGTTGGACTAAGGCAACTAATTTCTTTTAGAACCTCAATAAACACTATTTTTAAATATTCATAATGATTTTTTTTTTAAAATATTTTGAGACAATTTGTTCATTTGGCCGATTCTCCCAATTTATTATTAAATTTTTATATTTTTAAATTAGATGATATTATAAGAAAAATTTTAAATTTATTTTTATTTGTATAGTAAAATAATGATAAAATAAAAAAAAAACATACCAATAATTCTAATTTTAATGTATAACATCGTCTTTAATCAGATTTTAATAAATATTTGATGAATATTCATACAGAGAACGAAAATCTCAATATTCCCATATTGATGAAAAAAATGAAAGTTAATAATGCAGTACCCCCATTTTTTATTAGATTATTAAAAAAAACATTTATAATGAATTTTCATAATTTTTTGAGATTTTTTTAATGCTTAATCCGACCGATTCGGCCGACTCCCGATCCGAATCATCAATTTATTGATCCGAATGGGTTTTTTGAGTGCTCGATCCGAGACACCCATCCATTTTTTAAACTGAGTGGTCACAACATTCAAAATATCATATTTAATTTTGTGCCCAAAAAATGATAGATCCTCAGCCATATAATTTGACGTCGTATAAATAGTCGTATACAAAGACCTCTTTTTAGTTGGTAAAGTCAGCCTCCTATTTTTAAAAAAAAATTCATGTAAACCGTGCGCCCCTAAACCCAAAAACAAAAGTGCCCCAAAATTTAGAAATCAGAACAGCCATTTTTACACGCAAATAATAAAAAATTAATAATAATAAATGTTCATGTGTTGCAGAGAGAGGGGAAAGGGGAGGCTGACCTGAGAAGCAGCTGCAGGCGCTGTTTCACGCATGTCGAATGCCTGGGAGAGGCCGGTCTCAGAGCTGCGATGGAGTAAAAAAGCTCCGCCGCCGATCCCACTCGCAATGGGGTTGAGGACACCGAGGCAGAGTGCAGTGGCGACTGCAGCATCCATCGCATGGCCTCCCTCCCGCAGGACATCCACCCCTACAGCGGCGCACCTCCCATGGTCTGCCGCCACCACGCCTTGCTCTGCTTCCACCTCCTTCTTCTTCCCCTCCTCATTTTTTACTGGCGTTGGCTTTTCTTCTAGGTTGAATTCTAATGAAATTCCCTCCCTTTGTTGTTGTATTAGAGCGTTCTGTTGCCTTCCACCTACTACCCACACGGCTGCTAAAACTGTAGAGACATGGCATATCAGAGAAGAGAAATTATCTCAGAGAGAGAGAGTAGAAGAAATCAAAGGTTGAGGAAAGAGATTGAAGGATAATATGGACGATGAATAAATTTTGGATGGAGAAGTAAAATACTTTGAAAACAAAGGCAAGATACAGAAGCATAAGAGAGATGATGCCAATCATCTAAAAAACACACCAGACAGAAAATAAACCATCGATCAAACTTGATGAAGAGAAAGAGAAAGGGAAAGGGAATAAAAGATCAAAACAAAAGAGAGAGAGAGAGAGAGAGAGAGAGAGAGAGAGAGAGAGAGAGAGAGAGAGAGAGAGAGAGAGAGAGAGAGAGAGAGAG
>NW_006494904.1:680684-693543 GCF_000471905.2 Amborella trichopoda
TAAGAGAGAGAGAGAGAGAGAGAAAAGGACGAGGAATGATAAGAGAGAGAGAGAGAGAGAGAAAAAGGGAGAGGAGAGGAGAGACTCACCTATGAGTGCGAAAGCTACCCTGCACGCCCAGGATTTGGAGGGTGAGGCGCCATGGATGAGCAGAGGGGAGCTCAGGCTTGGCTCCGCCATGGAAGCGGAGTGCCGAGGAAACGATGTGGTTGTGCCCAATGCCAAAATATTTCTGAACCCTCCAATTGTATTTTTGCTTATTTATTGTACGGGAATCAATTAATGGGCTCCATTTTATGCGAGTGTCATTCGCCGAATCTGAATCTGAACCTCATTTCGTCTTTTTCCTCATCGCGTCATTGATTACGTAAAATAATCGTATGATTTCAGTATTGAGCAATGATTGATGGTTGTACTAAGATGTGATGACCTTATAATATCAGGCGAGTTGTTTGATTCAAAAATTTTGAAATATATATTGTTTTTCATTTTGATGAACAATAAAAAATAAAAATAAAAAATATTAAAAACACAACCTATAAATATTTTTTTTAAGCCCAATTAACATAGACCGGTTATTCTGGTGAGATGCTTAGATCTAGGTTTTAAAAGGATTTTTTCATTTTCAATTTTTTTGGATGGCGTTATTATCATTAGATTGAACAATGTTAAAACAGAAAAAAATGATTTTGAGTTCATAAAAACTAAGATCTTGAAATTCACAAAATGAATGGTCTAGATTCGTTTTTTGGGGTGACTCATTTTGACCATGTCTAAGGTTCAAATTGAACTTCTTTTTGGGCCGATTGATTATTGAGATGAAGAGTGTGTGTGTGAAAAATTTGAAGTCATACAAATACCACAAACATGGTTTTTTAGAAGTGTCATTGCATTATACTATGATACAACTGTTGCATTAATACTTCCTTCTTCCATGATTTTAACAAGAGTGGACGGCATACTACTATTATTAGAGGTTTCAATGAACCTAGACCCAACTTGGAACACAAAGGGTAGATACCACCTAGGTCTGGGTATAGGTCTAAAAATTGGACATGACTGATAGGGTCTAGGTTCAAATCTTAGACCGCAATATCATTCAGGTCCGGGTCTGTGCCCAATTGAGTTTGGGTCCTATATTATATTTTCGGATCTAGGTCCTTAATAGAGTAGAATGGTGAACTAGAATTCGTGTAGCAGATGTTAAATAATTAAAAAAATCTACAATGATCATGAACCAGGAAAAAATCCTGTCCATCCTTTAGTTTTAGAAAGGTCCCTGGGTAAAAGTAAGGGTGACAAGGGGTCTGGGCCAGTCAGACGCAGGCCCTGACCCAAAAAGTATTTGGGTCCAAAATTTGGACCCATGCCTAAACCTGTCGGGTCCCGGGTCTAATCGAATCTATTGCTAACCTAAGACTATGAACTATTATTATTATTATTATTATTTTGCCTTTTGTTTTTTACCATCATATACCCTATGACTGTGAGTCATTGTTTGAAAACGGCCCTATGTAATGGGTAACCGCTCGGTTAGATCGGAACCCGCCCCTTGCCGGTCTCGGTTTCGGGTGCTTTTGGTGATCAACCAGTGTTTTAAAAATAATAATTCAAAGAAATGTATATAAAATCTAAAAAATAAGGAATTTGATTTGTAATACATTTTTTTATATTTTTTACATTATGGTAAATATTAAAAATTGTTTTGGTCATTAATACTTATTTTTAAAATCCATTTTTCATTAATTTTTAACTTCATTTTTCATTAATTTTCAACTTCATTTTTCATTTTTGTTTTAATCATTCTTTATATGATTTTTATTTTTTATTTTTTTTCATCTTTTATATTTTTTTCAACAATTTTTTGGCCGCCCAAGACTTGCCCGGTTAGAACGGTTGAATCGGCCGGTTTACCAGTTAGGCCAGTTAAACTGCTTCTTGCACCATGTTCAGTTAACGATTCCGGTTCGATTTTGCAAACACTTCTGTGAGCTGTTTTTTTGTTTTTTGCCAATGACTATAAATATTATACATATTACGACAATATGAACATCTAACGCGTGCCTAAAGGCACATGATTACCATCACATACCGTATGGCTACGGGTACCAATCGGGTATAGTTGGATCCAAATACGAGATCAGATATACCCGTCAGTTTTCATGTCTAGTCGGGTCCATTGCCTCCCCTATGGGCGCCGTAGTAAGTCAACTCCGTAATACGAATCTAGCTGTTTTGCGTAGCAAAATTAAGAACCCTCGGTGGTTAATTAGAAAAATAGGTATGCGTAATGAAATTGGCCTTCATCTCGTGGAGAAAGAATCATCCCAACACATTTTTTAGCTTTGTTTTAAAAAATATAAAATATTATTTAAGAGGATAAAACTATTAGTACTTATTCTTTTTTTTCATTTCACTTAGATATATCTTCCTAAAAATAGAAACTTTTCAAAATTGCACTTATTTTGCATTGGCATGAGGAATAGAATTATTTAGGGCATTTCGGTAAATTGACCCCAAAAGCCCAACCAAATAATAAAATTGCCCTTGATTTGTCCTCTTTACAAATTAAAAAAAAGGAGGAAAAACTAAGGTTATTTTTATCATTTGGCATTAAATGCCTTGCATGCATCAAATGATAAAAATACCCGCAGTTTTTCATCATCACTTATATTTTTTTTTTTTTAATGAGGAATAATTAAGGGATTTTTATCATTGTATTGGAACCTCTTGCGGTCAAATTACTTCTATAGAATAAAGACAATTTAGAAATTTTATTTAAAAATTTTATTTTTTTAGGACACACCAAAGTGAAATGGAAATACAAAAAAATAACCCCTCAAATATTAATTAGAATAATTTGACCTTTTTAATAATCTTACAAGGGGCCTACAACCCCATTAAATGATTTCCCTTTTAAAAAACGAATCAGTTGCAGACTTGGTTCATTCAGATGGGAAAATTGGCATAATAAACTTTGATGCGATGCCGATTTAGGGACCAAAGTTACCATGCATCCCCTTTCGAAGGTCCAATCCACCTTCACAATTAATAGAACTCCACTCTTGTTAATCCTAGTGATTATATTGATCCAAGCGTTGAAGAGTAGAGTGGCTTCATATTTATCCAAAAAAAAAAAACACTCATAATGGAAATGAGGCCCTTGGACTAACATGCGCCATTGATAACACGATCAGGCGGAATCGGCCTTCTGAAAATTAGATCAATAGACAGGCAATCCGGATCGTGAATCAAAGTGATTCTCTAGCGTGAGAATCAGTCCCAAAAAAAACTTAACAATAATTTTTATTTTAAAAATAAAAAAAATTTAAATTAGTAATAAAAAGTAAAATAAGTGGGAATCAAGAGATTCTCTCGATCCAGATCGTCAGGTTCCCTCACAAACCCACTCAGTTCCGTAATAAAGCCAGATGAATCTGTCAAAATCAGACTGATTCCTAGTTTCGATTGTGAGCAAGGTAGGTCCCCATTGAGTTTTGGTTTGAATGAGCATATTTCCTTATCAAATCAGCAAATTTCAACATATTTAGCCCTTTGAGATTAGTTAACCCAATTTAAATTAGGTCCATGATTAAGACTAGGTAAAAGATTTCATGCTCATGTGAGTGCGAGAATCCACTCTATTTAAAAGAATCCCGACACCAAAACTAGACCCAAAAGAGAAAAAAGTTGGAAACTTGGAGCTCCAAAACTTTTTCTAAATATCAAGCCTTCAAATTATTTGGATGAGGGATCAGGTTCTTGGAATCGGGTTCTACATGGAAATGTGGGGTATTGCTAAAAGGTTGTTGAAAAGGATTAGGAAGAAAAGTTCCAATTAAAATTAAGATTAAAATGAATGGGTGTTTGGCTTCTCCTGATTCAGAGGAAATAAGTGGGACCCATGCTTTGTTATCAATAATAATTTTGTTCCATTGCTCATATCTATTCACGTCCGTGATATTGACGTCTACCAAAGTTTGAAAAAAAATTTTGATTTTAGGGAGGAGGTTTTGTCACGCATTCACTTTTTTAATCATTGCTCACTATTAGTCATGCAAAATGGTAATATACATTTTTTTTATGAAAATAGTAATATACAATTTTCACCTAACCGTCCAATTCCACATCTCACAACCAATCCAAAAAAACTGAATGGGACCTTATTGTACCAAAAGTTTAAACAGTATTGTAGGGTATGTAATCCCATTTTTTTTATTCTGCCTCCAAAATGTTAAAAAATTTATCAAATTGCCCATGAGAGATGAACAATTTAACACTTTATCTTTTGAATTGTTTTCAAATACCTATTGTTTAGATGCTAATCTGAGATGAAAATTTACTGGAGGTGTGTCCCATCTTGATATGTATCCAAACTTGTTATTTAAAGAAATTGGTAAAGATGTAGGTAATGTGAAATTACGATTTATGAAAAAGTCAGCCTCAAGAGGCAGATTCTCATGTATCATCCACATAGCCGGCTTAGATCTATACAAAAACTGAAAATAAATTTTTTTAGAAACATATGGAAACACGAAAATTGATTATGAAATATTATTGCCAAGGACAACAAACAGTAAAGGAAAATAAAGAATAGAGAATAAAACATTCATAAATACTTGGAATCCAGGCCCCAGACACCCGAGGTTGGGCCCAAATGGAAGATGTGAGTCTTTGCGCCTTCATCTTTGAGTTTTGATGAAACAGATTGTATTGAACTCTCGAGAAAGCGTTGCCTAGGAATTTTCTTCTTGGGCTTTGATTGACCTAAGAAGGATTTTCTTCTCCTAGGGTTTGCTCTGAATTTGCATAGGAATGAGGAATGTTGATCACCTACGGTATCTAGGGTATAGGGGTCATGAGGGTTTCAGGTAGTGTTCGCAAAATCGAACCGGGATGGTTAATCGGACATGAGCCCGGAAGCGTTTTAACCAGCTTAACCAGTAAAATAGCCAATTCAATCGTTCTAACAGTGCAAGTCCAGGGTAGTTAAAAAATTGTTGAAAAAAATAAAAACGATGCAAAAAAAAAGTGCTAAAATATGAAAAACATATATTTAATTATTAAAACAAAATGCATTTGTTGGAAATTAATGAAAAAATAGATTTCAAAAGTGAGTATTAATGACCAAAACAATTTTTAATATTTACCATAATGTAAAAAATATGAAAAAAAAAAAAAAGTATTACAAATCATTATTAAATCATTATTAATGCTCACTATGCTTCTTTAGGGGGACTCATTATTAAATCTAATTTCAATGGGTGTATGTACAGCTGTCCCTGATTGGCGCTTTTTTTTCATAGGAGAACAAGTGAATGAAAAAGAAACAGACATATTTGACGGATAGAAACTTGAATCCCTATAACCAAATAGTTAGGAGGACAATGGTCCCATCAGGTCCGTTGGAATTTCGACCGCAGATCCGACTCTGTGATCTAGGTCATTTTCTACTAGGGGTTTTCGACCTAAGAATTTTCCGGATGTTTTTTAATGGAGCAAGTGTCGGGCTTCTGCCTGGGTTTCGTCATGCCTTTTGATTGGAGGTTTTTAAGCTAGATTGAAGATGGAACTGAATTTAGTTTTATTTTAGGGTTCCGTATCCCTTTGGCTCGTAAGGACTTCTAGAGCTTAGATAGATTTTAAAGGGTAAATTCGAACTTGGGATGCCTTAGTAAAGGCTTTACCATGGCTTTTCTCTCCCTGATTTGATCAACCTCTGCTTCAAACAATGTCCTTGAATCTTGGGACAGTGTTTTATTTTAAGAACATTTTAGAAATTTTAAAAAAGGTAGGGAAGAATTTTAGAAAAGAAACATGTACCGGGTTTTAAAAGAAAAATACAGTTTTAGAATACATCTAGCCTAAAATTTTGAAAATCCAGATGAGGGTTGATTTGAGATGGTATGAAATTAATAGTTAAAAGTTAAAACTTCAGAAATTTTGAAAAGGAAGATCTTTTTTTTTTTTAAAAGGTCAGTCTTGCCGTTTAACGGCTTCTTTAATTAAATTACACTAGAATAGATTAATGTTTCAAAGTAGTGGAGTGATTTCATATAACGGATTCAAAGGAATTGTTAAAGTTCGAGAGAGCGTGAGCACAGACATTGAATGTAAAGAGAAGAAGATAGATAGCACAAGATTATGGAGAGAGAAGAAGAGAGATAACACAAGATTTAATATTATGGAGAGGAAGTGCTTGAGGAAAACCTGAACCACTGCAGGAATTGTCAATATCCCATTGCTACCTCCTAGTACTCCAGCTAGTTGGCCATCCTATTCAACATTTTCATGGACACGTTCAAAGGGTCAGGGCAAAATATCAAATGATTTTATATAGATTTATTGATAGAAGAATGAATCATGGCCATTGTGCCAAGAAGGAAAAAGTTCGTGAATAGACAATAGATAACACATTTTCATGATAAAAAGTCTGAGGAAAATGAAGTTCAGTTTCAAGTTGCAAAGGTTTTTCATCCTCAAATGAATCTAGTGCCCATATTTGCGAAAGGGCTAATCTTGAGAATGGAGGATGCCCCAAATGTGTAGCATAGTTACCATTTGCACGCTGTCTATGCTACAAAATTTTCATTTGTCATGTGTAGTTACTATTAGAAAGTTTCAGTACCTGATATACCTTGAGAACAATAAATGGGGCCATGGATGACAAGGGTCGTTTGTTAGGTGCGATAAAATTAGCAGGAGCCGGAGGACGGCGATCAGGGGCCATCTCGGTGGGTGTTGAGAAGTCAGCCATCTCATTGTTAAGCAAAATTCCAGTAGATTGCGAGACCATGCCACCTCCAAAGGGGTAATTCACAGTGCTAGTCATTGAAACTGCATTTCTATTGGCATCTACTATGCAAAAACGGCTTGTTACATGGTCTCTGAGCTGACTCCATCTGCAATAAAGGACTGACTGTTAGAAGAAGAAGAAGAAGAAGTAAAGAAGAAATAAAATAAGAGGTAAAGAAAGTTTTTTCTCTCTCACTGGTTCATGTAATAGTCGGGGGGAAATGTGGTGTTATCGAGAATTCTCTCACGAATTGTTGATGCAAATTCTGGGGAAAGCATATCAAGCATGTAAGATGTGATGTTCACAAAGTTTGGATCTCCCAAGTTCATTCGGATAGCAAGCATGTTTTTCATAGCTTCGATTAGCCGATGGACACCAAGATCACCCTTTGCCGCATTGCTATTGCCATAACTGGCAAAAATGTTCAGGACCTGACCAATAAGGGCTCAAGAACATGGGCATCACAGTCAGCAAAAACACCACTGTACATAAGAAAGAATGAACATGAAGAAAGACTCTTAGTTCTCAATCAGTGTAACTAATTAACAGACAAAATGGAAGGGGAAGGGAAAGCAGTGAACTGGCATTCCCTTTCCCTATGAATATTCACAGAAAAATGAGAAATGGTGTTCCATCAAAGCCTCTAACCATGTAAACGTAATCCGCATATGCCTATCTTGAAGCTAAATAAAGCAGCAAAGGAAAAATACCAGAGATAGCCCCACAGCTCCACTAGAAGAAGGCGGCATGCCCAATATCTCATGCCCAAAGGCCTCGAACCTTCTTTACATCCTCCACCAACATCTCTCCAGCACTTCCATGATAGAAAGCAAGAGGGTCATGATCTGATATAGCCTGAAGCGCTGCCCCAAGCTTATTGTTATAACAAATCTCCCCTGTTTTTAGAAGCTCTGCATTTGGTGCAAAGCTACTTCGTAAACCAGGGTCATCCATAATTTTGCTCTGAAATACTCGAAGCTTAGAGCCAAGATATCGAGCAATTGGAAAGCCATCCCTTGCCAACCTTATTGCGGGTTCTACAAGTCTCTTCCATGGAAGCCTGCCATGTTGAAGCCATGCCATGTGAAGGCCTGCAAGCTCTCCTGGTACTCCCATGGTGAGTGCACCATCTTTCTTGACTTTCTTGTTGTCGTTGTACATGTCCTGGTTTAAAAGAACAAGGCTAGCGCATCAGCTCAAGGTCCAAGGACATGAGCATAATCAGACTCTAAACCAGCAACGATCAGAGAAAAATATACTGAGAACTGGGAATTTGATCACTCTACACATTAAGGAACAATACAATCTGAAGTGGAATGGAGATATTTGTATGATGGATAGATGTGATAATATTATTATTGTCCCGGTTTCTATGCGGCCTCTTAATAAATCTATTTTTGAGATGGATTTTAAGTCTTTAACTTTTAAGGACATATGATATGTAATCATGGAGATCATGAATAAGAAAAAGTAAATAAATTTTAAAAACTAGAAATAATAATTCTAGTAAGAAAACATTTAGATCGTTGGTTTCCATTGTTTCTAGATGGAACACCTACTTGCATCCATCTTTCAAATGAATGCATTACACTTTCTAGACCACATGTGTAGAAATGTGGTCCATCCGGTGTAAAACAATTTTCTATTTATTAGATAATATATACTATAACATAAGACATAATAAATATATATTATATTATAATATAATATAAATATTATGCAATATAATATATATTATTTATGCAATAGCTACTTATAATACAATATATAGTATATAATGTTTGATATTTAATATAAAAACAATATTTAGATAGTATTTGGTATATAATATTTAAATAAATACAATTATTTATTTTTAGTCATAATATTTAAATATTACATATATAGATTTAATATATTTACAAAATATATTTAAATACCAAACAAGTTACCAAACGTAACTAGTTCATTACACATTGCTTTTTAAACGCACGAACATGGTGAAAAAAAAGTTTGCAAAATTTCTCCTGCCAAGTATTTACATATTTTAAATTTTTTTGAGGAAATTTAGAAATATTTATGCAAAAAGATTGTTGTCTATAGTTGAAAACAAAAGTTCACCACAACTCGTATAAAATTTCATTGTACGGCTTGAAGGGTTGAACCGGTAAGGCCAAAATACGGACCGTTATTCGCGTCGCATACAAGAAGTCCACAAAACCTAGGCGAATTTGACTTGGGGTGCGGTTAATATAGAGCCTAGGCTCTAAACAATCAAATTACAACTTATCTTCAAATAGTGTTGAGAAATGTGATTTCAATACTGAAAACCTTTGTAATAGCCTTAAAGTATATTTTCATCTTTATTTATAAAGTTTAAAGCTTCAAAGATAGTGTAGATCGACATATCTATGAAAACTTGAAAATCTTGAAAATTGACGGTCCAAAATGCGTTACAAAATATACTATTTCAAAAACCTGAAATGCATTTTTTTTCTCATATCCATGCATCTTGATGTCGAGATGATCAATTTGATGATAGTTGGGCATCAAATCAACCTCATCTAGTGAAATTTTTGATATAGGCTCTAATTTGATTGTTTTGAGCATGGGCTCTATATAAACTTTTCCCATTTGGTAATAACAATATTTAAAGTCAGTGTTTTGTCTGGAGTTGTGAATCTTTCTCTAGAATGGAATTACGAGTGCATTTGGAAATAACAAGATTTAAAACCTCACTTAAACATTTTCTTTTTCCTTTTAGACATTATTAAGCAGCAAAGGCTTTCCTCTTACAAGAGATTCAACTCCACAAAAAGGGAAATGGGACTCCTTATTATTGTTTGTTAAACACTCTCTTCCAAATTTAGCAATTGAAACTCACTGCCAATCTTGGAAAGCCATTCGGTGTTCATGTAATTTGGTTATTTGAACGTTTCCCCCTAACTCATTAATCTACAACTCCTCTATATGCGAAATCATTTTTTCGATATTTGGGAAGTTCACTGGTAGGAATCAACCTTGAAATGACTAATTTTCCTAAAAAAGATTAAACTGCTTCAACAAATAAGTTGTTTGCGGGTTTTCAAATAAGTTATGGGAAAGTATAGAATTTTTTATACAAGGAGGTTGAATTAATCTTGACCATTGGATGTGAGATTGGGTAGCTGCAATTATTCCATTGACGAAGCTCAAACTTCACTATGAAATTTTTTTGAATTTTGTGACACATCTAAGCTATCAAATTTCACATCAAAAAGTTGTAAAGAATTGTGACGATCTTGTATCAAAAGTAAATAGTCACATTATATACAATTTGCAGCAATTTGCGACTTTTTTATGGGTAAAAACAGATTAAGACCATGAAAGAGCAAACTATACCACCCATGTCGCTCACCCAAACTCCATCAAGGGGTGACAAAAGGCCACATTGAGTATTTCACCCATGTTTTGGGTGGAAATAGGGAAATGAAGGTAGATTTTTGTTGATATTTTGAAGAAAATGACAAAAAGTCATCAACTTTCTTTTGAAAATAATTGATGTACCCAAGCTCAATGAATCCGACCACAAGAACCATAACAAAACGGCACAAAGAAGGACCCGGTTTCTACGCAGCCAGCCAACATATGTAGAAATGCAGGTCTCTTAATAAATACAATTTTGAGATGGATTTTTGGACTTAGTTTTTAAGGACATGTAATCTCTAACATGAATATCATGAATATGAATTAATTAATAAATTTTAAAAATTAAAAATAATAATTCTAGTATGAAAGCATTTGGACTGTTAGTTTCCATTATTTTTACATAGAACACCTACTTTCATCTATATTTAAGATGGATGCTTTACACTTTTTGGACCACATATATAGAAATGCGGTCAAGCCCTCATGAAGCAATTTTCCTAAAAAGAATCCTTTTGGGCATAACTTAAATATTATTCTCATAAAAAGTGTTTTGTGCACAATCACAAACATAAAAATCCACAACTAAAGATTTCTATCTAATGGATAGAAAAATATTCTAATAAATATTTTAAAATTTTATTTGATTATATGTTATCTTTTATATTCATGGTCATCATAATGTAGATCATCGATCAAAATTTGGATCCAAGATTGATACAAATAATCGTTGGAGCCCGCATGAAAATAGTATGAGTCAGGGACCTCATAAAAAACAGGGTCTTTATTCTCAATGTTATTTAAATTTTTTCAATACTATTTGTCAATGTTGATTTAAAAATGCATAAAAAACAAAAGGGAATGCATAACGTGACCCAAAAGAGCTAGCTGACATGGCTTAAGAGTAAGTCGTTGCTAACAAATTTGCCTAAGCAGCCTGTAACTTCATTTTTAAGAATTCTTTCAAAACTCAATAGTGTATTTTGTAAATAGTGTTTTGATGCCCAAATATCCTCAAATTCATCATCTCGATATCAAGATACATGGACATGATAAAAAAAATGGATTTCAAGTTTTAGAAATAGTGTATTTTGTAACGCACTTTTGGACCGTCAAATTTCAAGATTTTCAAGTTTTCATAGATCTCTCGATCTACATTTTTTTTTAAGCTTTAAACTTTTTAAATAAAAATGTAAATATAGATTTTAAAGCTATAAAAAAGATTTCCAGTATTGAAACCATATTTCTGGAGACTATTTGAAGGTAAGCTCTAATTTGATTGTTTAGAGCCTAGGCTCTATACAAACCGCACCCTTTTTTAAATGAATTATAAATGGGTTTGAATAGGGACCTTTCTGATCTTAACAAAAGAAATAAGTATGTGGATGTCATAACAAAGAAAATGTTAAAAATAAGGCCAAGGTTCTATAGAGAAAAAGCCTCACCTCAAAACTCATCGAAATTATATTTCTGGTGCTGAAAAACCTTCAAATCCACCATCTCAACCTTGATAATTATAGTTGTGAAAAAAATTTGGATTTCAAGCCTATCTAGACTGTCAATTTTCAAATGTTCATAAATCCACAAAATCTATACCATTTTTTGAGCTACAAATTTCATAATCGGCAATAAAACATATATTAGAGTCATCTCAAGGTTTGCTCATGCCTTGAGTATTTTCCAAGCAAGATTTCAAGGTGAGGTTTTACTATTTTCTTCATAAGGCCTAGGCCCTATAGAAACTCCATCATTTAAATAAAGGAAAAGTTTATATAGAGCGGAGGCTGTAAACAATCAAATTAGAGCCTACCTCGAAAATCTCACTAAAAAAGGTTGTTTTGATGCCCAAATATCCTCAAATTACTCATCTCGACATCAAGATGCATGAACATGGAGGAAAAAATAGATTTCAAGTTTTGAAAATAGTATATTTTGTAACACATTTTTGGACCGTCAATTTTCAAGATTTTCAATTTTTCATAGATCTGTCGATCTACACTATTTTTGAAGCTTTAAACTTTATAAATAAAAATGAAAATATATTTTAAGGCTATCACAAAGATTTCCAATATTGAATCCACATTTCGTGATACTATTTGAAGGTAGGCTCTAATTTGATTGTTTAGAGCTTAGGCTCTATACAAACTGCACCTTTTAAATAAGGGTGTGGTTTGTATAGAGCTTAGGCTCTGAACAATCAAATTGGACCCTACCTTCGAATAGCTTTGAGAAATGCGGTTTCAATACTGGAAATCTATGGGATAGCCTTAAAATGTATTTTCATCTTTATTTATAAAGTTTAAAGCTTAAAAAATAGTATAGATCGACCTATCCATGAGATCTTGAAAATTGACGGTCCAAAAATGCATTACAAAATACACTATTTTCGAAACTTAAAATTTATTTTTCTCTTGTATCAATACATCTTGATGCCGAGATGATCAATTTGAGGATATTTGGACATCAAAACAACCTCTTCTAATGAAAATTTTGAGATACAAAAATAAAGTCTCATTGTATACAAAGCCATCTTTTTAATTGGTGAAATTAAGCGGATGGAAGGTGTGAACCTCCTACTACTACTATTATTATTATTATTACTATTATTATTATTATTATTATTATTATTATTATTATTATTATTATTATTATTATTATTATTATTATTATTATTATTAT
>NW_006494904.1:693670-730574 GCF_000471905.2 Amborella trichopoda
TAAATACGTATATAGTATACTACTAACTACTATTACTTATTTAGTTAGTAAGTAAGTACGTAGTAGGTAGTAGTACGTACTACTACTACTACTTATTATTATTATTATTATTATTATTATTATTATTATTATTATTATTATTATTATTATTATTATTATTATTATTATTATTATTATTATTATTATTATGTGTTTCAGAGAGAAGGGAGAGGGGAGGCTCACCTGGGAAGCAGCTGCAGGAGCAGTTTCGCGCATGTCGAATGCCTGGGAGAGGGAGAGGCCGGTCTCAGAGCTGAGATTGACTAAAAAGCCTCCGCCACCGATACCACTTGGCCATGGGGTTGAGGACGCAAAGGCAGAGTGCAGTTGCGACTGCAGCGTCCATTGCATGGCCTCCCTCCCGCAGGACGTCCACCCCCACGGCGGCGCACCTCCCATGGTCTGACGCCACTGCGCCGTGCTCTGCTTCCACCACCTTCTCGTCGGCCGCCTCATTTTTTCTTTTAGGTTGAATTCCAATGAAATTCCCCCCTTTTGTTGTTGTATTAGAGTCTTATGTTGCCTTCCAGCTACTACCCACACGGCTGCTGACACTGTAGATACATGGCACTTAAGTTTTTTTTTGTAAAAGTAAAGTTTTTTTTTTTGTAAAACTAAAGTGGTCCGGGAATTTGAACCTTTTATCAGAATTTAAGTTTGAAAAAAATAAAAAAAAATTACCCAAAAAAAAAAACAACCATTTTTATGCAACTTACCCCAACCTAACTTTTTCTCTCACGTTTTTCCCCTAAAACGAAATACCCCCATGAGAAAAAGTTTATTTCTTTTAGACGGAAATGCCCTTCGCATACACAAAAATCATTTTGGCCAGATTTGACGTTGACTGCCCTAGAATCAGTAACATCTACTAACAGACTTACCGGATTGCACTTTACATAATGTTGGAGCCCTAGCAGACTTACCGGACTGCACTTTACATAATGTTGGAGCCCTATTGACGGACCGCAGTCTACACAATAGAGGAGGCCCTATTTTAGTGAGACAGAGCCCTACTGGCGGACCACACTCTACTGTAGCGGAGGCCCTATTTAGTGGGATAAAGGAGAGAGAGGCGTGGGTCTACTGTAGCGGAGGCCCTATTTAGTGGGATAAAGGAGAGAGAGGCGTGGGTAAGGTAAAAATAAGAGATGATAGTTTAGGCATTTTTTATTATTTTTTTGGTTGGGGTATTTGCATGGGAGGTATATTTTGGAGAAAAAAGTGAGAGAAAATGTCCTTGTGGTTTTTTGTAATTTTCGCAAAACAGGTGAGAGAAAGTGTCGTCTTAGGGTTTTTTGTGATTTTCAATAAAAATAAAGCGGTCCGAAAATTTCAACCTCTGACTGCAACTTGAGTTTTAAAAAAATATAGCGGTGGAATAATTTCAACTTGGGACCACAACTTAAGTTTCGAAAAAATAAAGCGGTTTGAAACTTTGAACCTCGGACCGAGGGAAAAACTTCAAAAAAAAACCGTGTGTTGATCAACATTTCTGGTAATTTTTGGCTAAAAAAAGAATATCCTTCAGTTTCATTATTTTTTTAGGGTCTGTACTTAATTAACTAAAAAAAAAAAAGGGAGAAAAAAAAAAAACTGGAAGGGGAATAATTAAAAGGAACACAAAACATGGTGAAAATACAGTAGAGAATAGGCCTTAAAAGAGTGAAAAGCAACAAAACCCTTCAATCAAAAAGTCCATATTGCATGCTAAATTACAAAAAAAACTAAACAAAGATGGGATAACGATAATTAGAGAGAGACTCACTGATGAATGCGAAAGCTACCGTGCGGGCCCAGGATTTGCAAGGTGAGACGCCATGGAGGAGCGCCCGGGATTTGCAGGGCGAGACGCCATGGAGGAGGAGAGGGGAGATCAGGCTTGGAGCCGCCATGAAAGCGGAGTGCTGAGGCAATGCCAAAATATTCCTGGACCCTAAAATCTCATTTTTTTTCTTTTTGTTCATGGGAATTTATTAATCCGTTCCCTTTTATAACACTTTCATGGGCTGAAACTTCAGAGTGAATCTTCTTCCCTCTTTTTCCCGATCGCGTCAGTGATTAGGTGAGATCCACCCTCTATTTCTGATTCCATGTTTTTAACCACGTAAAAGGCCAGGATGACATACTAACGTAGGTTTCAATGAATTTGGACCCGACTTGGAATCGAACTGTAGATCCGACTCAAGTCTAGGTATGGATTCAAAAATTGAACTTGGTGGGTCGGGTCTGTGTTCAAATCTCGGACCTTAATACTATTTGGGTTCAGGTTTTAGGTCCAATCAAGTATGGGTTTGATATTATATTTTTGAGCCCGAGTTCTTAATAAAACAGAATGATAGACTAGAATTCGTATAGCTGATCTCAAATAATTGAAAAAAAAACGGATGATGATGAACCAAGTAAAAGTCCCGCCCGTCCTTTAGTTTCAATGAGGTCTTTCGGTAGTGGTTAATTTGCATTCGCTTCTTTATTAGGGTGACTTGGGCCATTAACTTTTTTTAAGTAATCCACCAGATGCTATGGGTATAGTGAGTCAACTCCGTAATACCAATCTAGATGTGTTTTGTGTAGCAAAATTAAGAACCCTGGGTGGTTAATTAGAAAAGTAGGTGTGCGTAATGAAATTGGCTTTCATCTCGGGGAGAAAGAATCATCCTCACGTTTTTAGTTTTGTTTTAAAGTGATAAAATATTATTTAAGAGTATAAAATCTAAATTATTAAATGGATCAAATTATTTTTGTTAATATTTAAGAGGGTACTTTTTCTTTCTCATTTCACTGAGGCACTTCCTAAAACTTCCTAAAATGTGGAAAACATTCCTAAATTGCTCTTTGCATTAACACGAGGAACAATATAGGACATTTTAGTAAAATGACCCCAAAAAGCCTCTACCGAATGATAAAATGGCCTT
The DNA here is from genome assembly GCF_000471905.2 of Amborella trichopoda. Next base: position 696,622 of record NW_006494904.1, read on the forward strand.
AATTGTTTCTCATTACAAATAAAGAGCAAGGAAAAACTAGGGCTATTTTTATCATTTGGCACCAAATGCCTTGCATATATTAAATGATAAAAATATCCCTAGTTGTTCATCATCACCAATATTGTTCTTTATTTTTAATGACATATAATTAAAGGCATTTTTGTCATTCAGTTGGAGCTTCTTAGGTCAAATTACTTCAACACCCCAAATTGTTCCCCATTCTCAATACATAACAAGGCAGTTTAGTTTTTTTTTTTTTTTAGGAGGCACCAAAGTGAAAAAGAAATAAAAAAATGACCCTTCATATGTTAATTGAGATAATTTGACCATTTTAATAATCTTGCAAGGGGTTTACATCCCAATTAAATGATTTCTCTTCTAAAAAACAAAGCAATTGCTGACTTGGTTCATTCATATGGGAAAATTTGATAAGGAATTATAAAACATAATAACATAAAAGTTGAAATATGTGTGAATCAAGCAATTCAAAACCTTCAATGAGTTGGATCACCTACCATCCTAGATCGAACCAGTCAATTTGGATCATATCCACGTTTTTTAGAATATTATATTTTTACATTGTATATCATAAGACTATTTACATTTGGTACAATAAGGTCACAAATATCGATAGCCATTAGATGAGAAATCTGATAGCTTGGGCCACGATAAAATTTGAAGAAAGCTTTTTTGGAGCATTGGGCCCAATCAAAAGCACATACTCAGCCGCTCAAATTTACATCAAATGGCTAAAGGTGATCATAATCTCCTTGTACCAAAATTAGATGATGTTATCCTACACTTTCTCTTAAATTTATACTGCATATGTTAAACAATTGGTATAATGGACATGGTAAACCATGGGACCATTCTTCCACAATATGGACAGTGGAGAAAAACCTTAGTGCCAAATGCTATACAAACACCTTTTTTTTGTTTGGGGGTAGTTCAATGAGGAAGATAGACCCTACCCCGTTTCTTCATATTGATCAGGGAGTTAGCTTTCTTGAAGCTTTTGGTGGGTGCTGTCGGCAGTATTGAAAACCATAACGTGATAACTAGGTATGCAAGTGCTACCGTCAAAAATGAAAAGATCATCCAGTATTTGCATAACAAACTTTAATGCGATGCTGAATTAGGGACCAAAATAACCATGTATCCCCTTTCGAAGGTCCAATCCACCCTCATAATTAACAGAACTCCACCATTGCTAATCCCAGTGAAAGCTGAGTATACCTTGAGTTGGACTGCTATGTCATTACATAGATCTACGCATTGAAGAGTAGAGTGGCTCCATAAAGTTCAGGCAACTCCAATGCCAATGGGATACGTGTGTATGGAAAATTGGTGTGAAGCCTAAGAGTAAACTTACCCTGTCGATATATGCAAAACTTGTAATAGAAATGAAGCACTAACAGGCGCCATTGATATCTCGAACAGGCCAAACCCGCCTTCTGGAAATTAGATCAATGGACCGGCAATCTGGATCATGCATCAGATCGATTCTCTAGTGTGAGAATCAGTTCCAAAAAAAAACTACAAATAATATTTTTTATTTAAAAATAAATAAATTTAAATTAATAATAAAAAATAAAATAGATAAACTACAAATAATATTTTTTATTTGAAATTAAATAAATTTAAATTAATAATAAAAAAAATAAAATAGATGGAAATCAAGATATTCTCTCTATCCAAATCTTCAGGTTCCTATTGACGATAAAAAGAGACCAAGTCAAAACCAAACTAACTTGAGACCAAATCAAAGTTGTTATCACCAAACTAACTTGATAACCAAATAACTTTGAATTGGTTTATTCTTATCTTCAACATTCCCAGATAGACTCACAAAGTCATGTAATATAAACAGTAGAAGAGATCAAGTCAAAAGACCAAACTAACTTGCGACCAAGTCAAAGTTATTATCACCAAATTAACTTGATGATCAAGTAACTTTCAGTTGGTCTCTTCTTATCTTAAACATTCTTAGGTAGTTCGGTAATGGAAACAATAGAATTGTCATAATCAAATTGACTCCCATTTTCGATTGTGAGCAAAGTAGGTCCTAGGGGTGGCAATAGACTTAGGACCCAATTCAGGATCTGATGGTCGGACCCGACCAAAGACCTGATGACCGGACCCACTAGGATCTGGGTATGGGTCCAAAAATTGGACCCAGTAGGTCGAGTCTAGGTCCAAATCTTGGACCCAATGCTAATAGTGATAACATTTAATATATGGTATTTTAATATTATAATTAAACATTTAAACAAATATAATTATATATTTTTAATTATAATATTTAAATTAGAGAAATGATCCTATAGGACCCTCTTCCACCTATGTGCGTAAGACCCCAAAGGATCACCATTCAATTTGACATGGATGTCTAAAAAAGTCAATCCCACACCCATGTGATAACTTTTCTAAGGATCCATGCCAAATTTAATGGTAATCATTTGGGGTCCTACACATATAGATGGGGGACAGTCCTATAGGATCATTACTCTTTAAATAATACATATTTATAGTTAATATAATATTTAAATATTTATAAATATCTAAATATTTATCTTTTTTAATGTTTGAGTTGGGTTTAAGTGGGTCTGATCAGGTTTGGGTCTGGGTCCCAGTCCCGACCCGTTGCCATCAATGGAAAAGGTCCCCACCTATTCCTAATTCGAATCGGCATATTTCCCTATCAAATCAGGGAATTTAAAAATGTTGAGCACTATCAGGTCTAGTCAAAAGATTTTAACTTAGGCTGCGTGATTAAGACAAGGTAAAAGATTTCATGCTCATGTAAGTGCGAGAATCCCCTCTATTCAATCCCTTGGGCAGTAAAACCCAACTTAAGACTAATTTTTAGGACTTTGAGTTTCGGGGATGTGCCCTATACAGTCTATCGATTAATGTCCAAATAAAACATGAAACCATCGAAATATTTTTTTGAACGGTGGGAATTCAACTTGAGATGTAACATTATAATATTGAACTCGCTTGTCAAAAAAAAAAAAATATATATATATACATATATATATATATAACATTAAACTAATACAATCAGATTTTTGGATAATAAGATGCAACTATTTAAAAACTTGCGATCCAATTTTTTAAAAAATTAATTATTTAGTGATTTTTAGATGGATATCAAAATTTCATATATAAAAGAAAGTCCTACGTAGCTCATTAGCTTTAGGACACGGTTTCTATGCGGCCAACCTGCATATTGTAGAAATGTGGGCTCGGCAATAAATATATTTTTAAAATATAATTTGATCCTAAGTTTTAGAGAATATATAATTTTTAACATGGAGATCATGAATATGGAAAAAACAAAAAATTTGAAAAACTAGAAATAATACTTATATTTAAAACATTTGGATTGTTAGTTACAATTCTTTTTAGATAGACCACCTGTTTACATCAATCTTTAAGATGGAGGCTTTATACTTCTGAACCACATATTATACCAATGAGGAACAATTTTCCTTAGCTTTAGGGTCCTGTGTGAGCATACGCATCTTATGATTATATCCCACATAAAGACAATAGTTTGAGATAAATATTTTATCGATAATGAGAAATTTTTTGTAAATATCTCTTTTCTCGCAACCGCTAAAAAAGGTCCAATATTTTAAATTTTGTCCCTTTTTTTATTTTTTTATTTTTTTAATTTTTTTAATTTTTTATTTTTCTAAAATACCCCCAGATACGGAACTTGAAATTCCTACCCTGGTTTTTCTTTGGGAAAATTACAAAAACCCCTCTCAAGTATACTATCTATGCAACTTACCCCATATAATTTTTTCTCTCACTTTTTTTCCCACAACCACCTTTCCTTGTAAAACCCCATAAGGTAAAAAGTTCTTGTTTTTTGGATGGAATACAAAAAAAGTCAATTGGTGGTCCCAAGTAGCGTATTGTCGGAACGACCAATTCAACTGTTGGACCGATGTGGCTCCAGAAGGTGTACTGCCGGAGCGCGTCTTTGTACTACAATGACCTATTCAACCGTCGAAGAGCTGTGGCTCTAGAAGGTGTACTGCTGGAGTGTGTCATCGCATTACTGGAGCACGTGTTCTCATTACCGGAGCGACCGGTCCAACCGCCGGAGCGCTTTGGCTCCAGAAGGTGTACTGCCGGAGCGAGTCTTTTGTATGACCGGAGTGCATTGTCCTCATTGTCGAAGCGTTTAATTGGACTGTTGGAGCGCACGGGGAGAGAGTCGTGGGTAAAAGCCAAGAGGAGAAAGGGGGAGTAGTTTAGTATTTTTTTTTTTTAATTGGGGGGTTTTTGCAAAGAAAGGTGGTTGTGGGGAAAAATGTGAAAAAAAAGATTACCTATGGGTAAGTTCTATAGATAGTGTACTTGGAGGTTTTTGTAATTTTCTCTTTTCTTTTTTGTTGCCAAGTTTTTGGGTCTCAACTAAAAGGTTTGGCATGAATTTTTTTGTAAAAAAATCATGTTAGAAGTTGGGGATATGACCCGGTCATTCAAAAACGATACAAGTTTTGAAGAATGGATCGGATCTTCATGTTCTAACGCTGTTTTTTTACCCAAAAAATTACATTAAAAAGGGGATTAGAACTTCATTCTTTGACTTTTTTTTTTTTATATATTCAAACAATTTGTATAAAATACTGATCAGAACTTCATGCTACAAAACAATCCAATATTCTTACAAGAAATACGTGTAAAAAATTGGGTTAGAAGTTCAAGGTCCAACCAATTCATTCCCAAAAAAGAAAAAGAAAACGGAACTGTTGAAAATACTCAGTGTTTTGACCTGTTATTTTCGAATTCAATATGATCGTGTAAGAAACCGGCCTAGAAGTAAGAGATCCAACCCGATCATTCAGAAAATGAAAAGTTGTCGATGAGTCAGGGAGTTCGCAAAATCAAACCGGAATGGTTAACTTGACATGGGTATGAAACTGGTTTAACCGGTAAACTGGCCGATTCAACCGCTCTAACAGGGCAACTATCAGGTGATAAAAAAAATGTTAAAAAAATTTAAAATAAAATACAAAAAAAAATCTACTAAAATATAAAAAACATATAAAGAATGATTAAAACAAAACACATTAAAATGAAGTTGAAAATTAATGGAAAAAATGGATTTTAACCCATTTTATATTTTCCAACAGCTATTTTTAAAATTTTCTAAAAAAGATGGGAAAATATAAAAGTGAGCATTAATGACCAAAACAATTTTTCATATTTACCATAATGTAAAGAATATTTAAAAATGCATTATAAATCAAATTCCTTATTTTTGAGAATTTATATATATTTTTTTAAAAAAAATTTAAAAAATACTTGGTTGATTACCCTAACCGCCCAAAACCGGAACCGACTACGATCTAACCGAGCTGTTAGTGGTTAGATCGGGCAATTTTGTGAACAATGGAGCCTACTAACTCTTCAATTTTCATCTTAAAGATGGACGTTGCGTAAAGCTTACCAAAGTAAATAATATATGGACATTGCCAAAAATATTTTCAAAAAAGCACATTTTAAAGTTTATTTTTATTTATTTACTTTTTTTCATATTCATGATGGCCTAGATCATGTATTCTTAAAATTTTGGATAAAAAACCTATCTTTAAGCTGGATTTTAGTGCGGCCCGCACGTGTACATACGAGTGAGCTAACTCGTAGAAACCCCATCCTTCAGAAAATTACAAGGATTTAAGACAGATCGGAATCTCATATTCCCACCTGGTGTTTCTGTACAAAAATATAAAACAAAAACAGATCCGAACTTGGAGCTCCAACCGAGGAATTTAGCGAAAAATAGAAAAGTTATACGATATGAGTGTAAAATTGAAATTGTAGGGAACGTTTCTTAAATATCAAAAAAAAAAAAAATCAACGAAATTTTCTCTAAATATCTTGGAATTTGGAACAGGGATCAGCAGGGTCTTGGAATTGATTTCTACAACGGGGAATGCGGACCATCGCTAAAAGGTTCTTGAAAAGGATTAGGAAGAAAAGTTCGAAATAAAATAAAAATCAAAATGAATGGTGTTTAAATCAAGGGTGCAGTTTGTTTAGAGCCGATGCTCTAAACCATCATAAGCGCACCTTCAAATAGTTTTGCGAAATGTGGTTTCAACGCCATAAATCTTTACGATAACTTTAAAATATATTTTTATCTTTAATTATAAAATTTAATGCTTAAAAAATAGTGTAGATCGAACAGATCTATAAAAACTTGAAAATCTTGAAAGTTGATGGTCCAAAAATACCTTACACTATTCCAAAATTTGAAATCTATTTATTTCTCATGTCCATGCATTTGGATGTCAAGATAGTCAATTTGAGGATATTTGGGTATTAAAACAACCTCTTCTAGTAAAATTTTTTAAGTGGGCTCTAATTTGATTGTTTAGAGCAGCCTCGGCTCTATGTAAACCTTTTTCTTAAATCAAAGCCAACATTTTTGTACTTAACCGGTGTTTGCAAATTGGGCGATCTAACCGCTAGCCGCCCCGTTCGATCGGAGCCAGCCACTTGTCGGTTCCGGTTTTGGGGATCAACTGGTATTTTAAAAAACTATCGAAAAAATGTATATAAATTCTCAAAAATAAAGAATTTGATTTGTACTGTATTTTTTAATATTCTTTACATTATGGTAGAGATTAAAAATTGTTTTAGTCATTAATACTCACTTTTATATTTTTTTTCATCTTTTTCAAAAGATCTTTTCATTAATTTTCAACGTCATTTGAATTTGTTTGGTTTTCATCATTCCTTATATGCTTTTCATATTTTAGTAAAAAAAATTGTATATTTTTTTTTTTTCAACATTCTTTTGACTGCCCGAGACTTGCCCGATAAGAGCGGTTGAATCGACGGGTTTATCGGTCCGATTAATCGTTCCGATTCGATTTTGCACTATGGCTTCTCGGAATAAGTGGGCCCATGCTTTGTATCAATAGGAATTGTGTTCCATGAACCAAGATCTATTGACGTCCTTGATATTGACGTGTACCAAAGTTTGAACGAACAAATTGATTTTAGGGAGCAGGTTTTGTCACTCATTCACTTTTTTAATCATTCCTCACTATTTTTTATACAAATTTCCTGTGGTACAAGTTCGTTTTCGTTTGGAATGTATTATTTATAGTGCTTGAAGTTCAAAAACAATTTTGTAACTTTTTAACCTAACCGTCCAATTCCACAACTGACGACCAACCAAAAGAACAAAAAAGAAAAGGAAAACAAAATATTGGGAAGTTTATCAAATTGCCCATGAGAGATAAACAATTTAACGCCTTATCTTTTGAGTTATTGTCAAAATACTTAGATGCAAAATTGAGATGGAAATTGACTAGAGGTGTATCCCATATGGATATGTCTCCAAATTTATTATTTAAAGAAATTGGTAAAGATATGGGTGCTGTCAAATTACTATTTGAAAGGAAGATTCTTCACTGCTGGGCCCTTGGGCTAGACACCCGAGCTTGTGGCCTAAATCAGATGGAAGATGCGAGTCTTTGCTCTTTCACTTTTGAGTTTTTATGAATCAAAATTATGCTGAGCTTTACAGAAAGCATTGCCTAGGAATTTACGTCTTGAGCTGAGGGATTTTCTTCTCCTAGGGTTTGCTCTGAATTCGAACAGGAATGAGGGTTATTGCTCTAAATTCGAAGAGGAATGAGGGTTGTTGATCACCTAGGGTTTCTAGGGTACAGGGGTCATGAGGTTTCAGGATTAGGGTTAGGGTTTTTATTCTCAAAAACCCATAATCCAAACTATTGCAAAACAGGAAGGCGGCGGTCCAGATTTAATCCTGACTGTCTGTATATCAATGCTGCGCCTCTGGGCCCAATGGGCTTAGAGGCACACCCTGAACTGCTGGCCTATTTCAAACTCTTGAAAACATATTTTACTACGTACTTTCCTAGTATGCAATATTTATCTAACAAGCTCCACATGTACAGATTCTGATTTCAGTCTTTTTTAATATTTTATTCTTTGGGAGGTTAGGACCTGCCTATTTTGGATGACCACCTCATAAAATGGGATATTTTAGAATATTTGGGGAAGATTCTAAGGCTGGTCTATGGTTCGGGTATGGAGTATAGTTTAATACTCTTTCAGGTTTAGGGTTTAGGGTTTAGGGTTTAGGGTTTAGAGACTCATGGATGAATTTAATTTTAATGGGTGCGTCTATAGTTGCCCTTTGTTGGCACGTTAGGGAATAGGTGAGTGAAAAAGAAATAGATACATCTAACGGATGGAAACTTGAATCCGCATAACCAAACAGTCTGAGGACAATGGTCCCATCAGGTCCGTTGGCATATCAACCGCTTATCCTATCATGTCATCTAGGGCTTTATCAACTAGGGGTTTTCAACCTAAGCATTTTCTGGAACTTTTTTAAATGGAGGAAGTGCCAGACTTCTTCCCAGGTTCTGTCATGCCTTTGATTGGAGGTTTTTAAGAACTGAATTTGCTTGAGGATTTGGATGTCTTCTTTAACTTTATTTGGGAGTTAGGGTGCCTTTTTTATTTTCATAGGATTTGGACTCTTTTGACTATTTTCGGGAATTAAGACATCTTTTGATGTGCTTGAGCAAGGAAAAATGAGATCAAAATTCCCAACAAGAATTTGAATAAGACTTCCCATCCAAGACTACAAGTTTAAGAAATGTTTCAATTCTAACATTTTTTGTCATACTGCTAAATTTTGTAGGGAACTCAAGAAGAAGAATGTTAGACAAGTTATTGATTCCAAGGACTTCTCTTTTGTGGTTAAGAGTCATTGATAGTGAGCTCCCCCCACAAATGATGGATGGACTCTCGAACTACTAGGCACATCACTAACACCGAAAAATAATATAGTGGAGTTCAAAGAGCAGGGTGATGGTGCTAAGAAACTTTTTATGCACAACTCGTCTAGCATCAACATTCTTAGAGAATGAACAATTAAGCTTCCACTCTCATCTAGTGACACTTTGACTCTTAACGATGTGTTGTATGCTCTGGATATGAGAAAAAATTTAGTTTCTCTCTCTAGTTGATAGATTGTATGTGAAATTTATGTAATGGGTGGAAAGACGATTATTACAAAAAAGGGTTATTTGTTGTAAAAGCCACAATGATTGGTAACCTGTATAAATTTGATCTTGATAGCATGAAAAGAACATTTGCGTACGATGAGTATTTTAATATTGGACATAGAAGGCTTGGCCATATTGTTATGAAAACTTAAATAAATTAATAAAATAAAATATTATCCCTTATCAAGAAAAGAAAAAATTGAAATGTGAAACTCGCATGAAAGAAAAACGCATAGAACACGATTTCCTAGAGGTACAAGAGCACAAAATCTTTTTGAATGGGAAATTAAAACCCAAAAGCATAGTTGGAGGTGAATGATACTTTTGTAGATGACTATTCTAGACATTCTTATTTAATTTCTCATAAAGATGAAACATTCGAAAAATTTTAAAAGTATAAATTAGAAGTTGAAAATCAAACTAATACTAAGTTAAGATTCTTAGAAGTGATTGAGGAGAGAAATGTAGATCCAATGAATTTTAATGAGTTTTGTAATAATAATAGAATTGTTATGTAAACCTCTGTACCATACACCCCTCAACAAAATGGAATGACTGAGTTGAATAATATGATATTAATTGATATGGTCAATTGTATGATACAAGAAATCGGTGTAGAATATCGTTTTGGAGAGAAACTATTATGGTGGCAACTTATTTATTAAATAGAGTACCCTATAAATCAACTAATATAACACCCTTTAAGCTATGGTTTGGTAGAAATCCTAAGCTAGACCATATCAAAATATGGAGCTCTATGGTAGACCATATCAAATTGATGATCATGATTGAATGAAAGCACCATGTAGATGAGAAAGATGCCTATAGATTTTACATCTAGGGATTTTGTTGACTAAAAGGGGTTATTTTTTATCTCCAAATATTGCTGGACGAGAGTCATAGAACTAGGGTTTTAAAGGCCTAAAGCAAGGGTTTTATGGCTGCAAGGTTTCTATGACTAGAGATTTAGGGTTAGTGTTTGTGTTCGGGTATCTGTATGCTAAAATGACTTGAAAATTGATTTATATAGGCAAAATACACCGCAAAACAAGAAGGCAGTGGTCTGCACCAGTACGGAGGTGCAGCGGGTCCAGCACCAGGCCTTCTACCCTCCACGCCACATATTGCAAAGCTGATCCATCTCAAACCAAACTTTTACAGGATTGATCGAAATGCCGAACTAAGCCTAATGGTGGTGGTCTGATTAAATTTGGACACTGCTAGCATGTTTCTTCATCTAATTTAGCATCCAGAAATACTGAGGCTTTTCTTTACTCCAATTTATGAATTGGGGGGACACATGGGAATGTGTCTAATGATGCCGCGGATGGCGCAATCCTGGACTACCTTGATCCCCACTAAAATTCTCTGGTAAACAATACGAGGCAGCCGACTGATGCAGGAATTTCCCATTTCCAAATACGCCTGGTAATTATCGTATGCATAAACTGTTTTGACATTATATATCTCAACATATTATACATATTTTATCAAAAATTTTAAGAAATGGGTATGGCCTCATATTCTTCACGTTTCATTGGATTAATGTCTCGTGGATCGATTCATACTTATCTGTGGGATGTGATCAGGTGATGCATATGTAATGGTGTAGGGAGCTTGGGAAACAAGGGGGGTGGTGTCGCATGGGGTTCTTTGTGTTATAAATGAAAGGGGAGTTAGATGAACGGTTGGGGCCGTTGCACTTTCACAGCATATTGTCCATTGTCCCTCGAGGAATGGACGAGGGAGAGAGAGAGAGGACAGTTTTTCTATACAGTGAAAATTATAAATATTCCCAATATTTTTCATATCACACCCTTAATTCAATTATTGTATTTCTTTGTTTTTAGCCCCAAGTCAAAAAGTTATAATATTTATGATGAAATTACGCTTTTTAGTACACATACTCTCACAAATATGTCAAATCATATGTCACACTGCTGGAAGCAAATATGGGAATTGATCGAGCACAAAATTTGCAGGACCAATAGAATTTGCCCAAAAATGATGTCCGACATAGGCACAACAAGGCAATCGCTAGATCGAAAGAATATAGTCAAAAAATTTGTCTAGGAGAAACATACGCTAGACCGAAGCTACAAGCCAGTCTGGCACATTTTCTGCCTGACCGTATTTTTTGTCATATTCTTCTAGTCCATTACATTTCTTGCCGGTCCGGCACACTTTTGTTCTGGATCGAGAGAGGATATAGGGATCTGGGACAAAAGTGTGTTGGACCAGATTCTGGCTTCAAATTTCAGAAGCCTCACTACTGGTCTCGCACACTTCTGTGCTGGACCACAATTTCACATTTTGGGAGGGGAGAGAGAGAGAGAGAGTTTTAACAAGTAAGGGAGGATCAAAATGGTAGTTTAGTCTTTAACATATTAACTTTTGATTGGGAGGTTAAAAGCAAAAAAAAAAACAATAATTGAGTTAATGGTGTGATATAAAAGGTATTGGGGGATTAAATTTCTAAATATATTTCAAGAATAATGATCCTATGAGACTCTCCCACACCCATGTGTGTAGGACCTCAAAGAATCGCCATTAAATTTGACACATATCTTTAGAAAAATCAAATCCTACACCATGTAATAACTTTTCTAGAGATCTATACCAAATTTAATGGTGATCATTTGGGGTCCTACACACATGGGTGTGAGAGGGTCTCATAGGATCATTACTCATATGATGAAGCATTACACCGACAGAGATCTGCGTATAGTATGAAATTTTCAGCGCTCGAACAATGTGCTACATGTCACCTCAGCTGTTTAATTGTTGAGGGATTCGGATGAAAGTTCTTCTGCTTAAGCATAGAAAAGTGGAGTTAGGAATGGTTCATCTCAAGTCGGGCATTGACAAATAGGGGTTGAGGTTTGTTCATAATGGTTGTGTGATACATTGCACGACAATATATTTCGTATTTCTACATTCACAAAATTGTATTCGTACGATTGAAAGAAATAGGAGACATACAAAAACATTGGCTTTTTAGATGTAGGATGCGATTTTCGGAGTGTCGACCGATTTACCTCATTCCTTCCCGAATCAATCAAAAATGGATGTAGGAGTTAAGAGTTTACTAAGTAAAAAATCTCAACTGCCTTAATCATGAATTTTAAAAATGAAAAATTTTAAATCTTAAAAAACTATTAGTCTTAATTTTTTGTATTTTAACCACTTTTGAACAATTCATTTCAATTAATTCAAACTAATATTTTAAGATTTAAATTCTATTTTTTAAAGCTTAAAAATAGATATAAGGGAATTCAAGTAGTTTAGTAGCTTGCAACAGCCGCTACTTAGAAATCAACCAAAATCGAAACCAAAAGAGAAAGGGAAATATACAAAGGGACCCAACATAAGATGCGCTATTGAAAAATATCCATATTGTAGGTTATTTTATAATGAGGTTCTACTTTAAAAAATTTAATACCTATTCCCCCAATTTGAAAGTCTTGGTCCCAAAGCACAAAAAATTTTAAACCGCATAATACACATACTTCGCCTGCTCAAAGTAAATTTTCAAAATACAAACACATAAAAAGAAAACAAAGTGTTTAACCAGCTTGAAAGTCCAATTTCCAAATTGTCCAAAACATTCTTTTGTGTGTTGTGTGGTCTGAAATGTGGGCTTACAACTGCCCCAAAACACTAGTTTTAATGTGGTCTGAAAGTTGTAACTTTGAACTACCCAAATACAAGGTTCTTTTTTTTTTTTTGTTTCGGGTAATTTGAATGCTGGTAGTTTGAACCACCCAAGCACTCAAGTCTTTTTGTATTTTTGGACGTTCAAATTCAAGCTGAAGGTAAAATGCGAATTAGAAAAAAAATAGAATCCAAATACTACTTCATTGTAAAAATGACAAAAAATATTGATCATTCTTTAATAACCCATCTTATTTTTTATCAGTACTAAATTATTTTAAGAACAAAATAGTAACTATTACAAACTCATGGCAGTTATCAGAATATGCATTTAACCTTGGGAAACATGAAGAGTTACAAGTATGTCACCGTTTCAATTACAATTGTTATGAGTTTGTTTTTTTAATTCCAATAAAAAATTAAGTTTTATTTAAAAATGATAACATATTAAACTATAATATTCAATATGTATATTATTTTAGAGAGAGAATTTAATGAGTTTTTAGCCTCATATTGACAGATTAGAAAAGAAAAATTCAAAAAGTTATATGGAAACATTTTCTTCTATTATGTCCAAACCAAGGGAGAGTACACTCCACTTGCTGAGCATGCCAAGACATGCATGTGCCATGGCACTTGAGGCATACTTTCCTGGCTCAAATTGTCACAGAGTCCCTAAATCCATAGTATGGAAAATCATGTTTGTGGTATTTGTATGACTTAAAATTTTGTACACATAATCTATTCATCTCAATAAGTAATCCCAAAAAAAAAATTCCAATTTGAACCCCTAGATATCATCAAAATGAATTCACCTCCAACAATGAATCTAAATCATTCATTTGGTGAATTTCAAGATCTTCTCATTTACAAACTCAAAATCATTTTTTTCTTTTTTAACATTTTTCACCTAATGATAATAAAGCTATCTAAATAAGTTGGAATATAAAAAATACCTCTAAAGGCTAGATCTAAGCATCTTATCAAAATGGACGGCCTAAGTTAATTGAGCTAAAAAAATACCTTCTAGGTTGGGTTTTCATTTTTTTTTTTTTTTTGTAGTTGTTCATTAGAATGAAAAAAATGTATATTTTAAATTTTGAATTAAACAAATGGCCCTAACAGTTTTTTAAGATGGTTGCATTATATTACTATACAACCGTTGCATGAAATCATTGCTCTTTCCTAAATGTCTTCTTACTCTGGCATGAAACAAGGCTTTGATCTTATGTTTTCACGTTTCTCGAGGACAATTACAAGGAAAAAGCTTATATAAGGATGCAACCTTATAATGTAGAACTACGGATAACCTCAAAAATCCATCAAAAAATGTAGTTTTAATGTTGAAAAACCATTTGATTGATCATCTCGACATCGAGATGTATGACCATGAAAAATAAAAAGATTTTAAGTCTCATAAATCGTGCATTTTACAACATACTATCTACACCGTCTATTTTCAAGATTTTCATATGTTTATAGATCTACTTGATTTTAACCATTTTTAAAATTTAAACTTTTATAATTAGATATAAAAATAGATTTTGAGATAATTCTATGAACATTTTACATCAAATTTATATATCATGATAAAATTTGAAGGTGCACCTTACCTCTACACCTACGGATGCACTCGTATGCCAACTGCAACCCAATTATAAACACCAATATTTTCCTACTTTTGTTTTAATAAACCATTGATAAAAACTACAACTTTATAGCCCTCAGTTCACCTACACCTATTAGTATTCCAAAATTTCAAAACAATAGGCTGAAGAAAGGAGACTTACATATTTTCCATCAACATTGTAAATCATGACTTCGCCAAACTTGACTGATTTGATAGAACTGACCTCAAAAGGTGGCAGCAAAAATTGATGTTTTTGTTGACCACACTCAAGGTGGCATAGGAAATCACCAAAAGAATGCCGGAGTTAACAAGGGGCCATTGATCACTCCCAACTACATCAAAAGTGGAGGAGGGACAATTATGTGTGCAAAGCCCACGTACTCGATGCTCTCACTGAACTAATTTGCGATACGTATTCATCGGTATTAGAGGCAAGAGAATTGCATTATTAACAAAAAAAAAATGAAAAAAAAAAAAACTCAGACTTTGGAATTCTAATAAGAGAACCAAACCAAAAAAAGAAACAATCCTATTCAGAAAGAGTTCTAAACCAGGTTTTGGGAATTTAAAAAATCCTGAAAAGGGGATATTTGCATAAATTTCAAATATTGATGACATTTTTTAATGCTATAAAAATAAAGAGATATTTGAGTTAATTCTCCTAACATTTATTCTGCCAAGGGCTCTAACCGGGTGCACTTTTCAAATGTTTTCATGATAGCACCGCCAAGCCTATTTACAAAACCTCTTTTAAGATCAGTTTCTAGTGGGTACAATTCCAATATTAAAATGAGCACAAATAGTCCTACAACTCAATTACAAAAACTCCAAGGTTAATTGTGCAAAATTATAATCCAAACACCAATACAAAACTCAGCAATTTCATTTCAAACGCACAATCGACATACGTTTATACATTGTTAGCACATGATCCAAGTAAAAGCACAATAAGGGAATCAATGGCAGCCTTTCAATAGGTCTACAGTCACCCTAAAGAGACTTCTGAACATACCAAGTCGATCACATGTCGCTGGTCATCAATGGTTATTGCCACAAGTCAGAAGCCAAGCACAAGAAGTAACACCACTACACAATTTCAACAAATGCTTTGGATGCAAAATGCAGGAGCCACAGGCTGAGACTTGGATCAGTATTCCAAAGACCGAAAGCTCTCTTAAAATCGAGTAAAAACTTATCTATACAAGATTATCTTGTAATGAAATCAATGATCCAAAGGTGATGCACAAAATCATCGATCTATGCTGTTATACAGCTGATTTGCTGATTATAAAATCAGCAAAATGAAACATCAACATGGTGCCAAAATTATCAGCAAATACTTCAGCCATTTGAGACCCAAAATGAACATGATCAACTCCAAATAAAGATAAAATCAAAGACAGAGTTAGGTGACACAGTTTAGGATGAAATTGCAGCAAAATGATGGAATAGAGGTCGATGCAGACTGTTATGCCAGTGATTTTGCAGGACACGAAAACAGCAATGTATAGACATGAGAGCAAGTCAAAATCAACCACAACATGAACATACAATCTAGTTCCATCGTGGATAAACCAAAGAGTGAACAAAGTGCAGCCAATAGATGATCTAAAACAGGGTTAATGACTCCAATATGAGACTGACATTGCAGGACGCAAAATCAGCAATGATAATCAGAAGAATAGAGCTAGATCTTCAACATCATGGACTGATTTGAATAAAAAAACTCTTAATTCACAAACAGAATACAAATGATGGTTTCTAGAAGATAAATTGCAGAGAATTAGAAGGAAAACATGACCTGATCTAGCTGTAATTTGGATCTATGGAGATTGAACAATGGCAGGTTGCAATTCAGATCGATTCAGAGAATATCAAAGGTCACAATCGGAATTCGGCCATCAATCTTTGTGATTGACACAAAACCATGAATTAGTGATCTAACAGCCATCAAGATTTTGATCAAATTGAGCTGCAATTGGCGTGCTCCATGTGCACGCGAACATGGCACAAAAGAGTTTCTAAGTTCGAATTTGAATTGAACTTCCCTCCTCTTTATAGTGTAAGCGGTGACCCAACACTAGACTCTAAAAACTTCTTGTGTACATGCTTGTAGGAGGCAATATCAACCGTTGACATGGTTGTCTTCGATGTGAGGTGATTTGGCCCATTCATGGCCATGACATAAGATTGATCGGTACACCCTTATCCCATAGTATCTCTCCCTTTATTCTATTTAAATTAAATTAATTTAAGGGTGCGGTTTGTATAGAACCTGACCACTCTAACCTCCAATACTTTTAGACGAAATTAACTCAAACGACATACAATATATATATGGTTGGAAGTAGTTAGAAAAGATATGGGGATTTATGGCATCACTGAAGATATGGCCCTTGATAAAATAGAGCAGTGGATCAAGATTCGAGTTACCGTCCCTAAATAGTTGAGAAAAGACTCTGATGACGCATGGTATACATATAATATTGATGAAAAAGAGGAAAGAGAGAGTCGCGACATCACACTAATGACATTGCAACTTGGTTGTGCATGGGACAGTGGGCCCACCAAATTAGGCCTAATTGAGCCCCAGGTGCCCATCACGTAGGCTCCACATGTCTCCCAATTAAGACCCAATTCAGGCAAGGGTCAGATCCGTCATTTTTTGGTTTGTTACCATTTCGTAACATGCATGGTATTTTTCTTGAACAATAAATTTTAAAAATTCTAAAAATTCTTAAAAATTATTTTGAAAGTTTTATATTCAAATTAAAGCTAGGTACACCTAAGGAAAAGTTATATTTAAAGAGAATATAACACCTAGATTTGATATCTCATCAAAATGTGGTACTCCACTTTATCGGTATGAAAGCCTTTGGATCAAACCAACCCAACAAAAACCCATGACCCAGCATATTTATACATGGGGCTTATGAATGGTTCATCAAAATTGGCCAATAGGTAAGACCACTCCGTACTTGATATTAGATTCCAGGTGCCTCCCTAAAGACAAGTTATGCCCAGCTAAGAACATAAAACATGTGTGGAGAGTAATCCCTTTAGGGCATATCTATATGACCCCTCAAGAGAGGTGCGGATATTATATATACATTTCATGGGACTAGTCATCAAGGATTTGCTTCATCCTCAAAAGCCTCATCAATTCACACAAAAGAGTAAAACTCGTCAGCTTCCTGGCTAACACCGATGGGCATATCTCCGACCTCAATGATATTGATCCCATGAAACCTTATACAAACCCTATGGTAACAAACCTCGCCAAAAGCCCCATGCCCATGGTTAGTTTAGGATTTTGTAACTCTAAGCATAAAGTCATGGAGCTACCTAGTATGGACCGCAAAACTACAGTGCAAGTCTAGAGCACTACTGGTCACAAGTAACAAGAACCATTCACACCAGTCCAATCTTTTGTACTTCTCTCCACATTGGCCACAAGAGCGCCGATACACATCACATGCCACATCTTGTTCCCTATAATATGCTTCGCTTAGATCATGGTATAAACAAACAAATAAAATATATATAGTTTTACAAGCATAAGGCCGGCCACAAAATCCCTAGGTGAAAAATAAAGAATAAAGAGAGAAAATCACTAGACAATATTTGCAAAGTTGATAAATTTATTTTTTGAATGATTATGTACTCCTTCAAACATAAAATTGGCCCAATTAAGTCGCTGAGTCAAATGACTACAATACCTCTAGTTGTTCAAACTTACTGACCTGAAGTTTAAACTGTGATAATACCCATGGTTTAACAACACTGAACTCACTTTTTCTATAATAAATCCTTGTCCTATTTTCCTGAAGTTGAACGATAAGAATACTGTGGGCTCGATCTTCGGCCAAATTAATTAGATGCCGTTGGTTGTTCAAGTAAAACATAGGCAATTTGAATAAAAATTAAAATTATTTTGTGGAGTTACCTAAGTGAATGAAAATTAAAATGTCATTATTGCAGTGGTAAATGATCGAGTTTGACCACTTTAATGATTTTGGAAGATAGCTCGAAGATTTAAGTGGTATTTTTTTAAACTAGTATATTTTTAGGAAATTTGTGAAACTTATCTTACTTTTCAAGTATCTATACATGTGTAAAGTCAAAATCATGTGCATTTTGATGAGCATTTTGCAATCAATCAACACGCATAGGGAAAATGTTAAATAAGTAGCATGTCACTTGACATATGCACTCAAATATTTTAGCTGGTTTCAAACCTCATTTGGAAATTTTGGATATATGCCTTAGCACACAACGGATACTTCAGTACCGTAGCACTTGGTACTCAAACATCACGTCTGAGACCATTTCCTCTGCCCTTTTTACCTTTAAAAAAAATAAAAATAAAAAAATAAAAATTAATCCAAGGTCACTTTGACCTTTCGGCTAACTTAGGAGAATAAAACGAGAAATACACGGTATGTAATCACCCTAGTGGAAGCAAGATTTAATTACCCGTTAAAGAGAGAAGTAAATAAAAAGAAAATAAAAAAAAGATTGTATACAATGAGACCATTTACTTTTGGCATAAGGAGCACAGTTACTTATAACGATCCGATGTAAAATCTGATAGCTTGAGTTTGTCACAAAGTTCGAGAACTTTATTTTTAAATTACGAGCTTTGGTCAATGAAATAAATGCAGCAACCCAATTTCACATCCCATGGTTGAGATTAATTGTGATCACCTTGTACCAACGGTAAATGGTCTCATTATATACTTTCCCCCCTACAAAAAGAAAAAAAAAAAAAAAGAGAAAGGGGGACTTGAGCATTCTAAGATCTATATCTAAGAAATTGTTGCTTCATCAAACTATAATGAAAATGCAATTTATATTTTTATTCTTAATGAATACGATATTGAGATCTTTTTTCAAAACAGAAATGGTTTCTAAGATCACTTCCAGATCTAGGTTTTTTACTAGTTAGTCCCGATAAAGCCCCAGATGGAAAAGAGAAAAAGAAAGGAAGGAAACAAATGGAAATTTATAGTAAATGGCAAGTACAGGCGTAGTGCGTGTGCCAAATCTTATGTTTCTTTGTATGAATACATCCTTTACTCCACAACAAATACCTGCAAATCTCCTCATATCCCATCTCCCACACTTACATTTATTGATTCCCTTATACAAATACTCCACCAAGACCCCCATATTTCTCACAACCTTCTTCAAATCTAAGGCTACAGATACAACCAGTGTCATCCTATTTGAAGTTATGGCTAACCAGAGAAGAAATCTCACAATCTCACCTCTCCTACTCATTCTTTTTCTCTCTCTCATCGTCCATACTTGCAGTGCCCGTCTTCTCCTAGCTGCTTCTCATGCCGAGAGGGTTCACCACCACTCCAGCAAGGTTTCTCTCTCTATATATATATGGTGGTGGTGTAATTTGAAGCTAGCCCAAGATGCACGGCTATTAATATTGTTGCTTATTGTTATTTAAACTATGGCATCCATGGTGTTTTTTTTGCAGGGGAGGGAGGGCGAAAGTGTGAGAATACATAGTAACACAATCATGAAGCTTTTGAGGAAAGAGGATCAGGGATCAAGAAGGAAAATGGGGAAATCTTTAAGTGTGGTGCAGAACCGATCCTTAACGGCGGTTTCACGGCGTTCGTCACGCGGAAAACACGGACCTGGTTTTCACTTAGATTACTCCCCTCCTCTCACCCATCCACCTATTCACAACTGAACTCCCACCAAGATCTCCATCAGCCTCTCTCTCTAACCAAAGATGACTAATCCACAGACATCTTTTTTTTTCTTTTTTTTCTTTTTTGTTTTTGGGGGATTTCACCTGCGACGATGTCCGGCTTCCTTACTATCAGTCTGCTGATGAACTAGTGTGCTCAGATGATGGCAGTTTCCATCAAGAACAAAGAGAAGATGATGGTTTTTCCTATTGTAAACCATAACATTATAATGGGTATAAATGGATAACACAGGCAATGGCATGGATCCATAGCAATGCCTTTTTTAGTCCAACTTTTGATCAAGAACATTTTAAGCTTTATATCACACATTTTTATTCAAGTAATGTACTTGCCTTATAAACCACAATATTCTATGTCAAAATAACGTGAATGATATTCAAATTATTCTAGTTGTGATTATCCGTATTATCATTACTGTATTGATTACTAAAAGTAGTGATAATACAGGACTGGGGGTTTTAATGTTCTATCCTCATTTGGGAATGTACAAACTGAAAAAAATACAGGTATTTCATTACATCAGATTTGTGCACACTTTGAAGAGTTACTGGTAGTAATGGGGTGATAAAGGGCCTCCTTTCCTAGGAGAAGATAGAACATAGAATACATATTTGCTTCATAATCTTGAGAGAGTGAGAAGCTCTTCTCTACTCCATTGTAAGAAATGTCTGAAGGCATGGGGAATACGTCTAAGGAATTGGATGCCACGGTCCACGGATGCAGTAGGCATGGATTGTGCCGAACCCCATCGCAGTCCTTCCGTTAACAACAGGCGCCTGCCGTACCGGAATTCCTCATTTCGGGGGACTCCCCTAGTAATTTTCACATGGATAGAAGATTTTCACAATATATTTTATGTTTTTAGTTATATTTGTGAAGATTTTCACAATATATTTTATTTTTTAGTTATATTTTTTCGAATTTTTGAAGAATATGGGGATGGGCTCCTATGCTTCACCTTTCATTGGATTAATTTGTATGTGAGTTTTGTGATAAGGGGCTGCATGTGTGAGGGTGTAGGGGCATTGGGGTACAAAGGTGGGTGGTGATGTTGTGTGTTATAAATGAATGTGAAGTTAGTTAAACAGTTGGGGCCTTTGCACTTTCGGTTGGTTTTTTTTCCATGTGCCTTGTCAGAGCATGTTCTCATGTGTGTGAGAGAGATACTTCTGTGTATAGTATGAATTATGCAGCACACAAACAGTGTGCTGCATGTCAGCTCAGCTGTCCATTGTTTGAGTATTCAGATAACCAGTTCCTCTACTCAAGCATTGGTAAACTTACATCGTGATATGGTTCATATCGACTGTTCGTCATTGACAACAGAGGGTTGAGATTAGTGCAGCACGGTGTATGTGTGCTGCATTGCATCACAATGCACTTCCTGTTTCTGTATTTACAAAATCTTGATGAGGCTTTGGTTTGTCGGCTGAGTGACTCTGTTCAATTATTTTGACATGGATTTTCCATCTAAAATTGAACGAGTCCACCATCTCAACCACAATCATAAACTTGGAAAAAACAAAAAGACTAAATCTTAAAATAAATGATTTTTAATCCGTATTTTTTGTACTTTTTAATCACTTTTTGGACAGTTAATTTGAAAATTTCTTTTTAATCCTTATTTTTTTTACTTTTTAATCACTTTTTGGAAAGTTAAATTTTAATTATTTTCAAATAATCTACTTAAAGTTTAAATTGTGTTCTTTAACCTTAAAAGGAGATCTGGGCAGAAATCAGATGAAATTGAAACTAAAAGAAAGAAGTCAGTGGGTAAAGGCATTTAAGTTACTCTTATATTTAAAATTCACTCTCTCTCTCCTTCTATCTCTTAAAAAGTTCAAGGTCGCAACTCGGGGACGGGACTCGGCCATGCTTGGGCAGAGTATCTCGGGCCGAGCATTGGGGTAAGTCAAGAATGTTAAAAATACCCCAAAAATTCAAAAAAATTACAAAAATATGTTTAAAAGTAAAATCAAATAAAAAACATCCAAATGAGATTAAAAAAATTAGTAAAAATAAATAAATTTTAAATAAAAACCAATATGTGACTGGTATTTGATAAACAATCTAGAAAAAAAAAAAAAAAAATTAAAAAATAATTATTCATTGTCAAAACACTTTCCTTGCTAAAATGATAGAAAGCATTAAAATATATATATATTACAAATAAATTTCTCATTTTTAAAATCTTTTATAATATTTTCAATTTATTTAAGATCCCCAAGTTGACCACCGAACTCATACACTTGGGCTCAATAGGGTGGCGAGTCCGAGTTGACCCACCCGAGCAATCAAAAAAAAAAAAAACCTCTCTCTATAGGGATACGCATCATTTCTAGAATAATGGCTACCCACCATGCAACCAAAGACAATGGTCGCATTCATTCCGAGAATGTCTCCCCACCATTTCCTTCTTTTTATTTAGAAAATCCCGACATCTTATTTAACTCCCGAGGTACCACAACAAACTACCACTAAACGTGCAACCTCTGCCTCGTGCTACAAAGGCATCTCACAAAATCATGTCCCGACCCAACTCACCCACGGCCCGACGCAAGATCTGGGGAGATCCAACGGCTCAGGATCCACCAATAGTCAACAAAAGAGACCAAATCTAACGCACAAAAAATTATTAGCTACAATTGACTAAGAAATGTTTACAAAATTGCTGATGCCCTGCTTTTTGATCCATTTCGCCGCATCCCAACCAAAAGAAATCCGGTTTGAGGTTCGTTATGGAAGGCTGCAACTCGACTTGGAGTTCGGAAAACCATATGAAACTCAACAATGTTTCGGGGTTTTCCGGAACCTGGGTATCCAGGAACCGCAAGGACCTAACTAGTGTACGGGGATTTGGCTGAATAACTCAACTGAGGTGGAGTTGTGGCGAGCTCCAACGGTAACTTGCCATGCATGAAAAAATGCAAAAATTGTTAAAAAAATAAAACAATATGTAGTAAAAAGATGTAAAAAATGTTAAAACAAATATATATATATATATATATATATATATATATATATAAGAATTATTAGTTTTTAGATGATTTTGACGGTGTTTTAGATGAATTGGGAATTTTTCTTATCGCATGGTTTAATTTTCATTTATTATTTTCTAAAATATTCAAGTTATAAATAAATTTTTTAACTAATATATCTTTTATAGATTTTTTAATGCTTGTTGATCTTTTAATTATGGAAAAAGTTTATATAAAGCCGAGGCTCTAAACAATCAAATTTGAGCCTACATTAAAAATTTCACTAGAAGAGGTTGTTTTGATGCCCAAATATTCTCAAATTGATCATCACGGCATCAAGATGCATGAACATGAGAAAAAAAACGGATTTCAAGTTTTGGAAATAGGGTATTTTGTGACGCATTTCTGGACCATCAATTTTCAAGATTTTCAAGTTTTCATAGATCTATCGATTTACACGATTTTTGAAGGTTTCAACTTTATAAATAAAGATGAAACTATATTTTAAAGCTATCACAAATATTTTCAGTATTAAAACCACATTTCTCGACACTAATTGAAGGTAGGCTCTAATTTGATTGATTAGAACCTAGGCTCTGTACAAAACATCACCCTTCAATTACACCTATCTTATTTATTTATTTTATTTTTTAAATAATTTTGTTGAATTATTAGTTTTATCTTTTTTTTCAAACTCGCCCACCTGAGGCGTTCTGTGGACATAGCAAAGGCAACCGTCGTCAATGGTGCGTAAAGCCGACTCAATCCCAAGGAAGGCCCACACTACCACGTCCACGTCAGCATGAAACACAAGTGGCACGAGTGACATGCCATGTGGCGATTTTTAATTGGATGGAAGTCTCATTCGAGGAGCGGCAACGGGAGAGCATGCATGTCTATACCCAAAGCACGGTGGGAGCCGCTTGCCTTCCCTGTCCCCACTCCTACTGTGCCCCACACCACACGCCTAAGAAATTGCACAAATTTAATATTAAAATTTTATCTAAGCCTCCTTTGCTTTTTGGGCATCCACCGACTTTTTAAATGATATGATCCACCAGCAAAATTATAAATATTTGTTCAGTAATAATAATGATTAATGATCCTATAAGACCCTCTTATACCTATGTGTGTAAGACCTTATACGATCACTATTAAATTTGACATAGATCTCTAAAAAATCAAATCCCACACTCATGCGATAACTTTTTTAGATATCTATGTCAAATTTAATGGTGATCCTTTGGGGTCCTACACACATAGTGTGAGAGGGTCTTATAGGATCATTACTCAATAATAATAGCAATTAAGAAAGGGTGCGGTATGTATAGAGTTGAGGCTCTAAACAATCAAAGTAAAGCCCACCTTCAAATAGTATCGAGAAATATGGTTTCAATATTGAAAATCTTTGTGATAGTCTTAAAATATATTTTCATCTTCAATTATAAAACATAATGTTTAAAAAATAGTGTAGATCAAGCAGATCTATGAAAACTAAAAAATCTTGAAAATTGATGATCCAAAAATATGTTACAAGGTGCACTATTTTCAAATTTTGAAATCCATTTTTTCTCATGTCCATGCATCTTGATGTCAACATGATCAATTTGAGGTATTTGGACATCAAAACAACCTCTTTTAATGAAATTTTTGAGGTGGGCACCAATTTGATTGTTTAGAGCCTGGCTCTGTACAAACTTTTTCCATTAAAAAAACCCACCTTAATCTTTGTCGGTACATCTAAATCATGTAAGAAAAATTTGTAATAATATATGTTTATATTTTACAATTTTTATTTTTTTAACTTTTAAATGCACCAAGTTGTACGCACAACTTGAGGTACTAACACAACATAATAGAGTGGACTTTTTTTTGGGTAATTGAATATAGTGGACTTGGCCGAGTCTTTACTACACACTGTGATCCAGATCGGCTGACAGATTTTTATATTTTTTATTTTTTGGATTTTTTAAATGCACTGTCATAACTCGGGGGTACTAACTCAACAGAGTTAAGTGGAGTTGGCCAAGTCCCAGTACATACCGTGAACAGATCAACTGAAATAGG
Organism: Amborella trichopoda; assembly: GCF_000471905.2. The sequence continues at coordinate 721,763 of NW_006494904.1, forward strand.
AAAACTATTAACAATTAAGTTGTAGAGAAGGCCGAAAAGGACATGGATAGAAGTAGTAAGAAAAGATATGGTGATTTTTGTCTCACTGAGGGTATAGCCCTTGATAGAGAAAAATAGAAGAGCAAGATCCCTAGAGCCGACGTCAAATAATTTAGGACAAAGCTTAGATGATGATGATAATGATGAATAATTATGTTGTAATAAGTTAGAATTAGGCAAATTCAAAGGCCTTAGGCTTATCATTCCAGATTGGGTGATTCAAATCTTGATCGTTGTTTTTCAAAACCTTAGGTAGAAGATGAAGATGTCTATATTTCAACATGAGAGATTTCTGCTTAGAAATTTTCATTTTAAAAGTGGACTATGAATTTGAGATGGCTAGAATGGAAAAATACCACAAAACATGAAGTGAGATCTCCTTCTAGGTGGAAATTTATTTCCGATTAATATCTTCAAGGAAGAAAATAATAAAACGAAATTATGCCGTAAACAAAGACCAACAAGATAAATAAGAAAAGAAAATCAAATTTTGGGTTGGGCGACCTATTTGAGTTTATTTGGAGGTATGGGTTGCAGAGAGAAGCTAGTTTGGTAGGATATTGAATTCAGGTTTGGATTTCGAATTTTTTTATTTTTATTTTTTTTGTTTGAGAGGGCGGGGGGGAGGAATCGAACTTTATGTCATCTGCTAACCACTCAAACCCAAACTCAATTCCTATAAACCTCAAAGTTTCGAATTACGAGAACTCTTTTTTTTCATGTTTGGGTCATGTATTTCCCTTCAATAATAGTTGTTATGTCTCTCATCGAGTCCCAGACCCGCCGCATACATTGTTCATTTTCTTCATAACATATTTTGTGATATATCTTATGAATATATAAATTAAGAAACTTTAGATCTCAATAGAGAAAAGAAAAAAAAAGAAAGGGGGAACATAGTTCAACTACTAAAGTGGCTTACAATATCATTAAGATGATCAACCCTCATTTACTACTGCAACTTATGATTTTTTAAGTGCATTATACTCGATAACGTCCTCAAAATATGTCTTCTCAAATTCTCAAATTGGTATAATTAAGTGGTCCAATTTAGGGTTAGCAACACAAAACTCAATATTTTTTTATTTAAGACCTTGTTATATTTTCCAACCCTGAAAAAGGACATTGTATTTGACTGGAGCCACTTCAGTATACTTAAATTAATACCCTCGATTGTTGAGGTTTCCATTTAGATTTTTTTGTTCTTTGTCTCTTTGGTTTTTTGTTTTTTTGTTTTTTTTTTTTTAAAAGAAGGTACTTGGGTGAAACCAAATAGAAAAGGTAAATATTGTTGTCAAAAAATGATATCAGTTAAGCACTCTAATATATTTGAGAATCTAACTAATATTTTCCAAAAAAGAAAAAAAAGACAATCTTTATAGTCATGTATTAACAGGCCAGGTATGTTATTTTCACCTGATGAATTGTCTTCGGAACTTTAGGTGACCTAGATCTTTTCAATCGAGACCATTTATTATCATCATCAAAGCTTTTTCCCAACTATTTGGGGTCAAAAGCCATACCCTCATTGAACATGTGAGCTAGAAGAACTCCAAAGATTACATCATATGAGAAAAAAGACGTCCATAAACAAAAGGGTGTAGTTTGCCTAAGGTTGCAATATTAAACAATCAAAATAAGGCACACCTCCAAATTTTATCGTAACATGCAATTTTGGTGTCAAAAATTCTAGGATGGTCTGAGAATCTATTTGCATCTCTTATTATAAAATTTTAAACTTCAAAAATAGTTCAAATCAATAGATCTATAAATATATGAAAATCTTGAAAAATTGACAGCCGGATAATGTGTTATAAGATGCACTATTTTTCAAACTTAAAATATTTTCTTTTTTATATCCATACATCTTGACAGCAAGATGTTTCAACTTAGAGGGTTTTGCAATACAAAAATAATACTACAGTTTAAAATTGCAACCCTATATGAACTTTTTCCTAGACAAGAACAAACCAAAGGTGAACTACGTCACTTAGTCTATGCACTCAAATACCACCAAATTTCTGTTATTCTCATTTTGGCAGGTCTCAAGTAAGTAGAGAGAGAGAGAGAGCCTTTTAGCAGGTCTCAAAGCTCCTCCAGAAGTAAGAGGAGAGAGAGACTGTACTGATATGAACAGTATACATGCATGGGATATGTAATGGTGTGATCTATATGGAAATGGCAAGTACAGGTGTAGTATGTGTGTGAGGTTGTGAGCCAAATCTCATGTTTATATGAGTAGATCCTTTACTTATACATATACATACACACTGCACTTGGGATATACATTTCCATAACAAATACTTGGAAATATCCGCTCTCATATCCCATCTCCAACACCTACATTTATTGATTCCCCCTCATACAAATACTCCATCAAAACCCCCAGCATTTCTAACAATCTTCTTCAAATCTAAAACTACAGATACAACCATAGTCCTCATCCTTGTTTAATCATCATCGTCGTTGTAGCCATGGCTACTGGCCCCGGAAGAATCCTCACCATCTCTCCTCTCCTTCTCATTATTATTTTCTCTCTCGTGATCCATACTTGCAACGCCCGTCTTCGCCTCGCTGCGTCTCACGCCGAAAGGGTTAGCCACCACTCCAGCAAGGTTTCTCTCTCTCTCTCTCTCTCTCTCTCTCTCTCTGGTGATGGTGTAATTTGAAGCCGTTCATCTATAGTGAGTTGTTAATTGTTATTTAATCATTGCCATCCATGATATTGTTGCAGGGGGTGAAGCGTGGAAGTGTGAGGCTACACAGTAAAACATTGGTAGAGTTTTTGAAGAATGGGGAGGTAGGATCGAAAGCGAAGACAGGGAAATCGTTAGGCGTGGTGCCGAAAGGATCCTTCGTCGTGGTTTCGCGGCGATCATTACATGGAAAACATGAACCAGGTTTTCACTTAGATTACTCCCCTCCCCTCACTCATCCCCCAGTTCATAACTGAACCCCAACCAACATCCCCATCTGCCCCTCTCTCTAACCAAAGAAAGAACCAAATGACTAATCCAGACTTCCACACGCCCTCTTTTTTCTCCTTTTTTTGTTCCCCTCTTTTGGGATTTTTCCAGTAACCTCTGACATCCTTCTTACTAGTCTGTGGAGGCTGAAGAATTAACGTGTTAAGATTATGGCAGTTTCCATTGTAATCTGTAATAATACAGTGGATATGAAAACAAAGATGGATTCCTCAGGCAATTTCATGGGATTCATAGCAACTTCTGATCAACAAAATTTTGTGCTTTATGTCACACATTTGTATTCTACTAATATACTTATATTTTATACCTCTATATTTGTTCTATCAAAATAATGTGAGTGGCATTCTGATTATTCTGGTTTTGATTATTACTATTGTCATTATAAACATCATTGCAGTATTGATTGCTAAAGTACTGGTAATGCAGGACTTGTTGGGTATTATATACGATTTGGGTTGCATTTCTATTTTAAGATTTTTTCACACTAATATTAGAAGAGTTATTTCAATATTTTGGAACTCACTTCAGGCTAGGTACTCGGCCCAGGCTCAAATCGAGATACTCGGGCGAGTCCGGCTAGACTTGCCTTGGGCAAGTACCTGGCCGAAGGCGAGTTACTCGGGACTCACCTCATACTCGCCCGAGTCCTATACAAGGCCAAAATCCCTCAAACAAAAAAGAAATATATATATATATATATATATAGTAAAAGTAAAATAAAATGAAAACTAACCTTAAAAAGTCAAGCTTAAAGAAATAGAAAACAGGTTGTAAAAAAATTGATCTGGGAACATTCTAAAAAAATCCAAAAATTTTGAAAATTTGAGTCAAACAACACAAACATTCCCCTATTTGTTTACAATCTTTTGGGATTTTTTTAAAAAAAATTTCATATACCCCATATTGTATATACAATACGGGGCAACTGCGCCTCGCCCATAGGAACTCCTCTCCTAGGAGAAGACAACGTGGAGTAGATATGTAGGCTTCATAATCCAGAGAGAGAGATAGAGAGAGGCTCTTATGTACTCCATTGTAGTATTGATATATATTTCTGTGTGGTTCAGTGATCAGGGGATACATATCTATGGGTGTAGGGGCTCTGGGGTACAAGGGGAGTGGTGGTGTCTGTGTGTTATAAATGAAAGGGAAGTCGGTTAAACAGTTGGGCTTGTGCACTTTCGGTTGGTATTGATTCTCATGTGCCATGTGAGAGCATGTGATCCATTCTCTCACTTGCCATGAGAGAGATTACGGTTATGGTATGAAATATACAGCACACAAACATCACCTCAGCTGTTCCCTGTGTATAGTAATGAAATATGCAGCACGCAAACAGTGTGCTGCATATCACCTCAGCTGTTCGCTGGTAGGGTATTCAAGATAGACATTTCCGTTGCTCAAGTTGAGACAAACTTGAGTTTTGGAAGGGATGATACCAACCGTTCGTCATTGATAACGAAGGGATACTTTGGATTTTTAAATTTTTATAAGGAAAAAGTTATATAAGGTGTCAACATTATACTACACACATAATGGCACTTCAAAATTATAATAGAAAAATTGATCCGTCTGATGCTCAAAAACCTCCAATTGATTATTTTTAACTTTGAGATGTATAGATATGGAAAAAAAGAAAAAACGACTTCAAGTCATAAAAATAGTGCATCGTGTATAAGTCATGATTTAGATGGCTTATATCAATATTCAAGTGTTTATAAATTCGCTTGATCTGCACCATTTTGGAGTTTAAATCTTATAATTTTGGTGGAAATAGACTTCCAGGTTACTGTACGCACTTCGGGCACCAAAAATACATCTTTTGAAACAATTTAGTAACGTGCTTCCTCATACAAACCGCACCCTTTACAAAATCATAATCTTATCATCAAAGAAATAGGATAGAGCAAAAAGTATTGCTATTTACATATAGGATGGGGTTTTGTAAGGATTTTAGATCTAAATTTAATAGGTTTATGTCTAAAAAAAAAGTGTATATAAGGATGCAACCTTATAATGTAGAACTACGGATGCACCTCAAAAATCCATCGAAAAGGTAGTTTTAATGTTGAAAAACCCTTTGATTGATCATCTCGACATCAAGAAGTATGACCATGAAAAATAAAAAGATTTTAAGTCTCAAAAATAGTACATTTTACAACATATTATCTACATCGTCCATTTTCAAGATTTTCATATGTTTATAGATCTACTTGATTTTAACCATTTTTTAAATTTAAAATTTGATAATTAGTTATAAAAATAGATTTTGAGATAATCTTAAAAATATTTTATATCAAAATTATATATCATGATAAAATTTGAAAGTGCACCTTACTTCTACACCTACGGATGCATCCGCATGCCAACTGCACCCTAAAACTAAATCTCTCCAGAATTTAAGCAGCGGCTGCTAAGAATAAAGTTGAGGCTGAAAATAAAATTTAGAGGGAAAATAGTAACTATCACGCATCGTATTTAGGGCAACATCGGAATATGCATTTGACTTTTGCAAACATTGTGTTATATTTACATTTATCTCACCTTTTCATAACAATTATATTCTCTCTTGGATATTAACCCTATACTTTCATTATACTTCGAAGTTTACTCTCTCTCTATTTTTTGAATGGTAAAGATCTCTCTCTCTCTCAACTACAATTGTTCTATGTGTCTACGGGTGGCAACTGGTCGGGTCCGGTTAGGTCGAGTCTGGGCTGACCCAGACCTGGACCAAGACCTGAAAAAATGATATGAGACACGGATCCGATTGGACCTAGCCCAAAAGATAAAATATTTGTCTTTAGCTATATTTAAATATATTTTATATATGGGTGCAGTTTGTATAGAACCAAGGCTCTAAACTAAAAAAGTAGAACACACCTTCAAATAGAATCGAGAAATGTGGTTTCAATATTGAAAATCTTTGTGATAGCCTTAAATATAGTTTCATCTCTTATTATAAATTTAACGCTTCAAAAATAGTGTAGATCGAGCAAATCAATGAAAACTTGAAAATATTGAAAATTGACAGTTCAAAAATACTTTTATAAGATGCGTTATTTCCAAAACTTGAAATCAATTTCTTTCTATGTCCATGCATCTGGATGTTGAGATGATCAATTTGAGGATATCTAGACATCAAAACAACTTCTAGTGAAATTTTTGAAGTGCACTCCAATGTGATTGTTTAGAGCCTCGGCTCTATGTAAAATTTTTCCTTTATATATTGGGAGCTACAAGATATTACCAGATCCAGACTCAAATAGTGCTCTAAACCTCTAGACCCAGACCCAACCCGCCAGATCCAATTTTTAAACCCATACCCAAACCCAAATTGAGTGTACCCCTAGATTGGCTCTGGGTCCATTGCCACCCCTATCTGTCTCTATCATTATACCTCAAATTATACTCCCTCTATCTCTCTCTCTCTAAACTACAATTGTCGTGTGTCTATCTAGGGATGTGGACTGTGTCGAGAATACCTGCGACCCAACATTAAACCAGCGACAATGGCAGCGATCATTCCCAGAATGTTCCCCCACCATTCCTTTCTTCCATTTAGAAAACCCCGACATCTTATTTAACTCCCGAGGTACCACAAACATATCAACACTAAATATATAGATAAACAAAGCCTCTGCCTCGTAACAGAAAGACCAAATCAAGTCCCGAGCCAAGGCAGCGACCGTCCGATGCAAATTCTAAGGAGATCCAATGGCTCAAACTCGTCCAATAGTCAACAAAAAAGACCAAATTAAATAAGAGACAAAAAATTAGCTACAATTGACTAAGAAAGGTTTAATAAAATTGATGAATTGGGATGTGTTGATGCCCAGCTTTAAATCCACTTCGCCGCCTCCCAACCAGAAGAAATCCCGTTGAAGCCTTGTTATTGCTTGGTCCAGGATCACCTGCATTTAAAATTTTAAGTCAATATGTATTTATGTTGATATTTTATTCCTCTATTTTTACGGTGGTCTATGGCATATGAGATTTTCCAGGCCTAAATATGCCTATTAATATATATTACAATGGATATCTTGATGTTGTAAAGGCAGAAATTAAAAAAAATAAAATAACATTAAAAGGTGGGGGGCATTAATGCAAGACCAACAAGTAATATGAAAGAAATGTGGGGTAAGCATAAGCTGTCAACAACTAATTTCCTATATTTTCTATAATTGAGCAAGAATTAATGGAATTTGTCAAAGATTTGAAAAAACTCAGCAGCATATAATGAAGAAGAGTTGGTCAAGGGTTGGTAGCACCTAGGTTTCTTGCAATTTTCTAGCTCCTTCCCAACTATGAGAAATCCTATCGAAATTATTCGGGACCCCAAAGCCCAAATTTGCATTTATACAAAGTTCTCATATTTCGATTAGCATGCTACACAGTACGTATAAATAAAGTATACAAAAGATCCCATACAATACCTGCTAAGAGGTGTGAGTTAGTTGAAGTAGAAAGCTCAAAAGGGCAAGAGGAAGGCCCAAAAGGACATAGTTGGAAATAATGAAAAAATATATAAGAAAATACATGGGGACTTGTGGCCTCACTGAAAGTATAGCCCTTAATAGAGCAAAATGGCAGGCCACGATTTGTGTAGCGACCCCAATTAGTTAGAAAAAGGTTTTGACAATGATGATGGCAAAGGACACTTGACCATTCATTCTCAAAAGTCAGCTGCATGATGAGGATGAGCCCTTCTCAAAATGAACTCATTTAAACTGTCCATCCATGAGGAAGGATGGTGGGTGACCCTTTGAGTAGCATTAGGACATAAACAGAGAGGATGTAGATGGGCGGCTTTTGTGTACCTTGTACTATACACACTAGTGTGAAATCATATACTTATCGTTAACTTTCAATATATACAACTTTGTTTATATCTAAACTTGTGTTCTTTATAACTCTAATGTTTGTAAATTGCACAAACTAAGTGTAACTTATACAATTTTACACTAGCATATCAATACGACTCTGTCCCAATTGTCCAAGCAACTATGATTTCTAAGTGATGACAAGTCACAAGTTCACAAGGAAAACCCAAAATCAAGGAGCACTATCCCATATCTCAACATTCCACAGAAGACCAAAATGCATTGATTAAACATAAATGGGACATCTATCTGCAATTCTTGAACCCCTGAAACTATTAGAATTGACTGGCGGACCCCATAAATCTTGATTAAATTCATGTGCCACTTTTCAAACTAAAAAAAAGTGGCACATTTTTTAAAATTAAAGTGCTACTTTTCAAGATAAATCTTGATTAAATTATAGTCCAGTTAACCGTGAGCATTTCTTTTTCCATTCTTTTCTTTTTTTGGGGGGGGGAGGGGGGAAAAATCCTTGGTCTACATTTTGGCAGTAGATGTTTCTCAGCAAACCATTTTGGGCCACGTTACCTGGGGTAAGTTAATGCTCACTAATAATGCACATGAAAGTGCTTTGAAATCATCAAATAATTTAATGCAAATTAAAATAAGAGCAATATATTTCATGGGAAAGAAACAGGAAACGGGATGTCCACTTGCCGGAATGTCAGTCTTCATGCCGATAGGTGTGACTGCATTATGCTCATATCCAGTCAACTTTGATGATTCCTCCTCTGGTGCAAGTCTTACTACACCCACATGGCAACAAGAAGTTTGTCAATCCCAAACATAATGATGCAAAGCATAGTGGCAAAAAGTAGCCCAATTAAGTGCACAAAACCAGCACAATGATTAAAAAAACACACACTCTCTCTCTCTCTCTCTCTCTCTCGTAGGTATGCATAC
>NW_006494904.1:730655-784604 GCF_000471905.2 Amborella trichopoda
CACAAAACCAACGACACAATAGATTAAAAAACTAAACACACTCTCTCTCTCTCTCTCTCTCTCTCTAGGGTATGCATACATGTAAGCATTTGATTTTTTTTACCAAATTTAATTCAAGAACTGAAACTTAAACATGCAGAACTAACGCATGAATGAATAACTATGGATACACCTATAGACCAGACACGAACGCATCCATTGGGTTTGACCCTCTTTACCCTCAAGGACACTGTAACAGTTGATGCATTTTCTGGCCGGCTAATGGAGGCGTGCGTAAACCTATTGATATTCCATGGGAAAAGCCCAAGTTCATGTATAGCAAAGAGATCACTTTAATCTAGAACGAGAAGTGAATGGTGAATCCTCAAGTAGGAAGAAGTGGATGTGATTTTTGACTTATCAAGGAGTTAGTACATTCGTAATTACCAGAAATGCAATGGCAAACCATGAGATAGAGAAAACAAGCTTTTGTTGGCATTGGTGCAATTATTCGCTCCTAGCAGATAACTTCATTCTAGGGAGAACTTCAAATGCCTATCCAATAAGAGATAGTCTATTAGAAGGGATCTAGATAAACACAGTTCCTGCCCTCACCCTTGGTTTTCTTAATCTCTTTACAAAATGGAAACCTTGCTTTGTATTTGGTCAAAGACTCTTGCCTTTTGTTTTCATATTTGTCCCTTCAACTGCCAGTAGTTCTTAAATTGGAGGTTGGCTTGTGGTGCGGCTTCTGAGAGGTAGCTGGAATGTAGCAGGGATTGGGTGGCTTTCTAGCCAACCCCAAAGCCCATGGAATTGATCAAAATTCCAGAATGAGTAAAGTAAACTAGTTCCTCAGAAGAATGTACAAGCATTGGGTCACCAGGATTTCCATCTTTTCATCTTCTAACACAAGACATTTGAATGACAATTTGCCACCAATTCCTATATATTTTATAAAACCAGATTTTAGTTTCATTTTTTATTTCCAGGTCCAAATGAAATGAAATTTGCTATGGATTTCAATGTGCAGATCTTGTTGAATGTATTCTATGTCATAGTTTCTTCTATTTCTTCTTCAATGAAAAGAACTTTCATCAAGTAAAAGAAGATATACAGCTTACAAGGAGTAAGAGAAACTTGGCAACCTGCATCAGAAATACAAGTAGATACAAAAGCCTTGAAGATCCACTGAGTACCCAAGCTTTCAAGCTAACCTTTAGGATTGCCGGTTGATATGCCTGGTGCAACCATTTTAAAGTCCATAGAAGCTGTTGTCCCCTTAGCCGGCCCTAATTAGTTGGGAAAAGGCTCTGACGATGATGAGAAGTTATTGTCCCCACCTCCCCCTGAAAGCTCGCCTAATCATTTTCAAAAAGTCCATGACAAATGTACAAGGACTACCAAAAGATTATATCTATGGTCTCCTGTACCACCCTATACAAAAAAACACATTTTGTAATCACAATGAACATACAAGGAACTTGAACATAGAGTGAAAATCCAGTTCGATCTCATTGTACATTTATGAAGCAGCTTGAGAATCTTTTGGACTACTCAAAACAATGTCCATAAAACACAATGTTGGAGGAGGGTAGACATAGATGTGCCCTTAATCCTCAAGGTAGATGAATAGCCATGGAGTGTCAACGATAGCAGGAAAATTTCCATGTGAAGCTCATGGCAGGTGTTTCTTTTCTTTTCTTTTTTCCATTGAAACTGTTTAACTTTCATATTAAGAGGAAAAGAGTATACAAAGTGTTTAACTTTCGTATTAAGAGGAAAAGAGTATACAAAGTGTTTAACTTTCGTATTAAGAGGAAAAGAGTATACAAGTGTCTAGGTACAAAAAATTGCAACCCACATGCTAGGTGCTCAATAAGAAGACCACTGTTAGGTCGCAAAAAAAGCTACACATCCAAAAAATTACATCTACCTACAAAAAATAACAGGACCCTGTATACGTCAAAGAGGTGGGAACCAAAGCTCAAAAAGGTGGCAGCAGATGTTTAGTGAGCAATATCCACCAAAACTTTGTTGCAACTACAACCTGGTGGTTTCCATGAATCCTAAGCACCAGCTCATTCGCTTGGCTCCCACTACTTAATGGGGGTTCAAAAGCACAGAATTATCACGAAGACAAGGGTACAACTGGCTGATGCATCTGAACTTTAACTAAGGAACCTCTAAAATAAATTAAAATCTTACAACTTGAACATACAAGAATAGCTCATGATTATAACCAAATTCTTATTGTCCTTGAATCGAACAGAAGAAAGTAACCTACAAAGCCTGCTCACATGCACCAAAAGATCCACAGTTGATTTCAATCAATGTCAGAGACGGAAGCGACTTAGTAGTTCAAAATACCCATCAACAAGATGTGTCATGGTAGGACAACAAGAAGCAGCTATACGTACAATCTAAATTTTTTGTGCACCAATGTGTCATCAACGAAGTTCAACTTGGAGAATTTCACAGCTTAAGTAAGTCACTTGCAATTGCACCGTTAATGGATCTCAGATCTTGATGTTGACCCTTTTACAACACCATGTTAAAGAAGGTGATCTTTCAAGGCTTGAAGTATGCACTGTAATGGTATGAATTCGATTTTCATCATTTTTAGATATTTTTTCTCTTTTCCAGTATAAAATAGAAATCTTGTAGAGTTGAGAACCCACTCAGTTTTTGCTTGGACTGAATCTTTGTCCAAGATTAATGTTTTGAACTCTATTTCCAAGTATTTGACATTTAAATGGCAAGACTTGCTAAGGCACCCCTTCGAACTGAATTCCCCAGCACTGAAATTTAACTCAGGATCTCTCACATTTCCAACAGGTATACCAATGTGCTTAAGAATCAGTTTGCACCTTTCAAAAAGTAAAAGGTGTAAATGAATATCAAGGTTGATTGAGCAGACTTAGATAGAATCCGATAAGATAAAGTAAAGTGGATATGGACGTGCAAGCCAATTTTGTTATCAAAGACTAGAATCTTTCTTCTTCTTTAGACATCAACCATCATAAATGCATACCGTAGGTGGTCAATCTACTGCTATTTGAAACTGAAGATTCTGTATTTCATGTGTTGCATTCAAAAGTAGCTAGCAAAATGAGCTCGGCACCAATTAAGGTGGGCTTTATATATACAACGTTCATTTATATAAAGATTTTGAAATGAAGTTATGAATCTGCTTCAAAATTTACAAACTAAGATAGCACAATGAGACTGCCAACTAGACAGCACACACCACCCATCTAATTAGAAACTGTGAAAGAGGAAATTCTTACCCACATGAGATAAAAGCACTTCATTCCGTTAATAATAAGTAGATAGAGCATATAGCTAGCAAATGTAGAACTCTCCAACACTGGCTATGCTATTGCTAAGAATGGAAGGTGTTTCTCCCAAGAGTATCACATGAGAAAAGCTCATGAAAATATGCTGAGGAACTTCAAGAAAAGATGGTCCTCAGAATCAACAGAACAGACATTGAACCAACCTTTAGTTTCTTCTATGAATGTAATCAATATTGAATTTATCAAACAAAAATCATTAAAATTATAGACGAAGGTGTTAGTTGTGAGGAAAACATGGAAATAGAGATTAAGAATAAAAATAATCTAACTCCAAGTTCCATGGATATATAGAATCCCCAACATTAATAAACTACTGCATTATGATGCTAGACAATTAGGTAATATAATAGAATATGCTAGAATCTCTCTTTATGTCAGAATTATTACTGTGAAAAGCAGAACTTACAATTGAATTTCTTCTTTGGTATTTTTCCATTGTTAAGTGTGTGTAGAAAGTTTTTCACATTTTCGGCATTTAATCGAGCTGTATACTGCAATAGATCAAATGCAAAGCAAACATAAGACTGGTGACAGCTACCTCAATTTGTAAACATGGAATCATGATAAAAGTAATTCAAAAAACTGTTTTGACTATGAAGAACTACTGAAGCATTTTCTTTTTAAATTGAGAAAGTAACTGGAGTATTGGTAGTACCTGAATGACGACTACATAATATTTTGAATTTTTGGGATCACTGCAATCAGTAACACTTGCATGGGCTTGAGTATTAGTCTGAGACAGAGAAAGAGAAAGATTGAATTCAGAATATCCATTCAGACCATATGGTGGAATATCAGGCAGTTTTCTCACCAAATACTAAAACATAGAACTCAACTATTTTTAAGGCAAAAGTAGCTCTTTCTCACTCATCTAAAAATTATTTCATGTTGAAATGATAAGGACTCACTCATCTAAAATTATTTTATGATGAAATGATAAGCAAAAACTTGTCTTGACATAATTTAAGACAAAGAAATGGAGAAAAATAATGCTGAAAATAAAACATTATACACATTTCCATTGCCAAAACAATGCAATCAAATGTTGCACGTAAACCGGATAAGGAATTGACTGAAACAATTAGAACACATAAGTTGTCTGAGATCTACGTTATGATGAATGAGCAATCTCAATGACCATCCCTAGGTAATGAATTTTGAAATGCATTTAGGTGTACAAATAACATTAGACATATTGAATATGATCCACATGGTCATAGTAGGAACTATAACCATGTGGCTTATCATTGTACAATCAATTGGTTGGATCGTGAAGGGGAGAAAGTAGGGACAAATAGTTCATTGATTGAAATGTATGGTGGGACCACTCCCCCCAACCAATTGATGGGATGGTGATAATCTCATGGTCATTGGGTTTTGACAACCATATGGCTCATATGGTATGGACCCTAAAAAGATATGGAAATTTGTTCCAGTCCAAGTCAAAATTAATAAGTTTTCATGCAAACTTTGTCCATGGTGTCAGAGTACATCCATGAATCCACCAACACTTCCTGACCTTGGATATGACGCAGGCGCCTTTGCAGCCAAACATGTGCTAGAATGGAGCAACCCTTATCATAAATCTGATAAACACTTTTTCACCTTGTGTTTACGACCGTAAAAGTTCAAAAAGTTAAACCCAGCCAGGGACTCAGGCCTGATAAACTGAAACAACTCATGGATCTAAGCTTAATAGGAAATTTTCCAAAAACATCTTTTCTTTTTTGTAAGAAATTATTAAAGAAGAACTGAAAATAAAAAATTAAAATAAAGAACTGAAAATAAAAAATTAAAATAAAGGTTCTTGAAAATAGATAATTAAAATAAAGCTCCTTGGTAATAAACAATGTACATCATACTATATATTACTCACTTGATACAATGGCAATAAAAGTGAGACAAGGTGAGCATTTAATAAAGGGGAGGTATCCACCTTAGGTGCCTAAATAGGAAAGTTGCTGGAGTCTCCAATGGCATTACCATAGTTATCATGATGCCAAGGTGAAGATCCCACAATGGAAATGTGTTCCCTTATTCCCAAAGCGTGAACGAAGATGGAACCGTGATCCACAACTATGAGGACCGCGTTCTGTACCTATAGGCCTCTCAGTCAAGTTAGGTTCCCTGATTCCATATCGTTACGGATCATGAGCCTAGTATACAAGAGTGGGATTCACATGTTATTTTGAGACCTTGATCCAGAGCTACTAGAGAGCTTCTTGATATTTTGCCAGACCATTCCTATTAGAACATATCCTCCATGCCATTGCAAGAATAGGCACAATTAATAGGAAGTTCTTCAAATGGAATTCTAGAACTGCTGGGAATGAATATTGGGCTTAGAAAGAAATATATGAAACACTTCCATTAAAAAAGAGTTTGGACCATGGCAAAAACGAGGGGCCTTTGAATGAGTTTTAAGGGGAAGAAACCATAAGAATTTCAGCTTTAGAAGATCCATATCCATCTCCCAATTTTGGGATGGGAATAGATACAGACTTTCTCCTCCGATAAGTAGGAGGAATTACAGATGTGGAAGCTACTTTCAGAAAATACCTCATATCTTCTTTGTTTATATATAAAGTTAACATTGTATTCACAAAATATCGCCGCAAAGAACAAGGCTTGTATGCATCCAAAAAATTAGGCTCCCCAGCAGGAAGCCCCGAACAAAATGAGGAAAAGACAAAAAGAGAAGATGGTGCTGCACTTCACCAGCCATAAGTAGTGACTGAGGCTGCAACAAATTACTCAGTCACTTTAGTATTAGCACTTTCTTTGGCATGTGAATTGCATTCACGCCAAACTTGATTCCAAGTTACTGCAGGGCCAGAGGTAAGAAATTTCTTCGAAGATATGCACTAGGTGTCTAAAGGAACATGGAGAAGCCAAAACAAAAACTTGAGACAATATGGAAGAAACCAATACAGGCAGCCAAGGGCTTCATGGTTCACATGGATAGCTCATCAAAAGACCACCGATGGAGTACAAAAGGAAAGCTACCATGGATGAGATAGATGCTTTTTTATGTAAAACAAGATTGATGATCATGATGATCTCTTCATTTCATGTGCCTTTGTAGAAGAGATTTGGAAAGCAATCACGTGGACATTCCATACCAAAGTCATAGCCTTCTCAAACACCCAAAGCTTCCTAACGATTTGGTTCCAAAAGAAGTTCGATAACAAGCTTCTTGACAAATTTTGGAGTGCTTCTCTCTCTTCTCTAGATTGGGTCATATGACAAGAAAGGCAAACAAAGGAAGACTGTTATCGTACCATTCAAGGTATCGTGAGGAAGAGGATATGAAAATTTCAGAATAATATCCCCCTCCCAAAATCAAAAATAATCCCCGAAGGAATGAAATAGAAAAACTCATACATGAAAGATGGGAAATATGACTTTCCAATTGACCTTGACCTTGAATGAAACAGATCAAATGTAGTGAGGTCATTATCTACATAGATTAGAGAGAAACTTGTAATGAGGCTCACTATAAAAACTAAATAAAACAAAATCTAGCTCCACACCCATTGTAAATTTTCATAAAAATCAATACAGGTGGGGGCCTGGTTAATGTAGTGAAAAAAACATAATGAGAGAGAGAGAGAGAGATAGAGAGGAGTTGGGGCCGCCCCCCCGCCCTTGCAATGCAAAATTAAATTCCATAAGAATCACAAATTTCTAAAGTCCAATGTAGTAAACTATAACATAGGAGTCTACCCCAACTTATCAAAATGAAGAAAAAAGGCAAACAAGTGTTGTATTGGGTTTACATTGCACATGTCCAGCCCACCCAAGCCTACTTTCTCTCATCTTATCACTTATTAGAGTCACACCTAAGTTCTCTCAAATGTATACATTTCGAATTTGATCTCTTCTTCTCTTAACACTCATCTATCTCAACATCCCCAGCGCAACTACACTCATCCTATGGGTATGTTATTTCTTAACCGCTCAATATTCTGCCCCATAAAGCAATATCGGTCTAGCAGCTGTCCTATAGAATTTCCCCCTCAGCTTCATTGGTATGTGGCAATCACATTAAACTCAACTTGCACATCTTCATTTCACCCACCCAACTTGAATTCTATGTGCGACATTTTCTTCAATCTATCCATTTTCCTAGATTATTGACCCAAGATATCAAAAGTGCGCTGTTTTTAGTATTTCTTGACCGTTAATCTTAACTACTTCCTCATCTCTACTCCTATTATTACTAAACTTTCATTCTATATACTTTGTCTTAGCTTGGCTAATCTTAAAACTTTTAGATTCTAGAGCATCCTTCCAATGTTCTAACTTTGTGTTGACGACGCTTCAGGCCTCATCGATCAAAAGTATGTCATCCGCAAATAACATACACCATGGTACGTCATCTTGTAGGTGCCTCGTGAAGTCATCCATAACTAAGACAAAGAAGCATGGGCTCAACGCGAACGCTTGATGTAGACTTATTGACACTGAAAACTCACTCGTCTCTCTATTAGTTGTTTGCACACTAGTAAGCGCTCCCTTGTACATCTCTCTCACCAAGTCGATATAATATCTGGAGACTCATTTCTTTTCCAATACCTACCAAATTAAATCTCGAGGTAATCTATCATAAGGTTTTTTTAGATCAATAAAAACCATGTGGAGGACTTCTCCCTTCATCCTAAACTTCTCAATCAGTTGCCTCGTAGAAGAATTGCCTCAATTGTTGACCTCCCTATTATAAAACCAAATTAGCTTTCTAATACACTCATTTTATGCCTTAGTTGTTGCTCAATCACTCTTTCCTACAACTTCACAATGTGGCTCATAAATTTGATCTATCAATAGTTGCACAATTCTATGTCCCCTTTGTTCTTGTAAATAGGTATTACAGTACTTTTCCTCCATTCATTTGACATTTTTTTTGTTCTCAACCCGTTGTTGAGTAAATTGGTCAGGCAGTCAATGCTGATCTCCCCCATGCACTTCTAAACCTCTATTGGGATACCCTCTGCTACTAAATCATTTCTTATCTTCATCCTCTTCAAAGCTTATTTCACTTTCGATATCCTAATCCTACAAATGTATCTTGACCTCAGCCCTCATTTGCACCAATAGTTATTTCTACCGTTGTGTTCCCATTATGTTCGTTATTTAATAATTTTTAAAAATAAACTTTTCACCTTTCATTGATCTCTTCATCCTTCACCAAGACCCTTTGATCCTCACTCTTAAAGCATTTAATATGATCTAGATCCCAAAACTTTTTCTCTCTCATTTTCGCTAATTTGGAGAAGGCAATGAAAGTCTCATTCAAATAAGAAAAAAAAAATGCCATGGCAGTAAAATTAAAACACACCATATGCCTCATATGCTACACTGAAGGTCTACAAGGTCCAACATTATTCAACCCAAGAATCTCTAATATCATAATTTTAGATACTCAACACCACCTAGGGTAATCTCCCATTATGCAAATACAACACCAACATTTTACCTGGTATTTGTAATCCAATGGCCCCAAACCTAAAATGCATATCATGGTGAAAAACTGTATACTCTTCTCCAAAATATATGGCAACAAGGCGCAGAATATTAAAGGTAAAGCTATAAAAACCCACAATAAGCACTCAACATATACATAGCCGATTCATAAATCAAAACCTATCCAAGAGAAGAGCGATCTCCAAAACAAAAATCTGGAAACCCAATCATGCAGATAAAAGAGCAAACACAAATGCAAACCCACAAAATATTATCAAATTTATCGGTAATTTGTTTCTAGAACATGCTTCTATAAGATCGAATTAAAGGATTAGGAAGCACACCAGGACGATGCTCTTGCAGAGATGATCGATCGATGGGGCCCCAACGATATCGCGCCTCTCTTCAAGGCTTCTTTCATAGTAATCCGAAGGCACCCTCTTGAACTCGAAATCTCCAACTCCACCTGAGCGAAGAATGTGAGATATGCGGGACTCCATGGTGGTGCAATGGTGAATATTTTCATTGTCTTCTTCATCTTCTTCTGCTTTTCCTTGTTGATACAGAGTGGGCGAAATATTACTGTGTTGTTGTTGGCCGGAAGGCAGCATACACGCCTCCAATTCAGATAGTCGTTGGAGGATTTGAGTCTGAAGCAAACGTAGGGAGTCCAAATCCATACGAACTCACCCTATCTCTCTCTCTCTCTCTCTCTCAATTGGATTGGAAAATCCTCGGTATATTGTAAAGTTCTGACCAGGACCAGGACGTTGTGCTCATAGTTAGCGACTTGGGAAATAATAATAGGGCCGGCCAATGGTTTAAAAACCTGGTCGGTAACTCGGATCGGGCACTTCAAAATCTGATTCGGATCGACGAATCGGCGACTCAAATCGGGAATTGGCTTAATCGGTAGGATTAAAGTTTCAAAAAATTCGAAAAATTTATTAAAATTCATTATAAATGTTGTTTTTTAATAATCCAATAAGAAATGATGGTACTACATTATTTACTTTCATTTTTTTCATCAATTTGTGAAAATTGAGATGTTCTTTCTCTGTATGAACTTATGTTAACCATTAAATTTATATCACACAAAATAAATCATAGAATTATTATGGATTAATTATATAATCATACATGGACTACAATAAAGAGTTGACTAAATTGATCAAAATTTGGCTACTAAAATCTCGAATTGGCGGAAAACTCTAATCCGTTAAAAAAACCCAGATTATTACAACCTAACTAACTATAATATTATATACCAACAATATTTTTATAATTATTTTATTATATAAATAATAACAAATCTAAAATATTTTATAATATCATCTAATTTAAAATGCATTATTGACAACTGTAAGAATAATAGTACACTACATGATTTATAATACAAAAATTAATAAATAAAATAAAAGATTTGGTTATCAATGTAGAAATTATTAGAATGCGTACCAACTTTCTTTAATTTTTTAAGTTTCTATAATAAATTAGTGGAAGAGATTGTTAGTAGAAAGAGAGAGATTTAAAATGGCTGCATTGTATGAATCCTATCTTTAAATTAATATTACTAAATTTATGTTAAAGACCATCTTGTTATAAAAATAAATATATAATTAGACCATTTATTCCTAGGTTGTATGAAGAAAATACCTTTTATTTTTTGACAAGAAATACTTATTGTGTTATCTTTTATTTTATTTTTACAAGAAAAAAATGATACTTGTTGAATATCTTTGATTTTTTTTTTTTGACAAAAGAAGAAGATGTTGTACTACATTTTTTTTTTGCTCGTTATATTACTTTTCTTTTTTTTTTACAAGAAAAATAAAAAAATGATGTTGTCAAAGTACATTTTATTTTTTTATGCTTTTTTTTATTTTATTTGCAAGAAATACTTGTTATATTACCTTGTATTTTTTTTACAAAAAAAATAAAAAAATGTTGTATCATCTTTTTTATCTTTATATTGAAAAGCCTTTTATTTTATATTTTTTATATTTTTTTACAACAGTATTTTTTGCCTTTGTTTCTTTTTTCTGACAACAAATTGTATTTTTTTTACAAAAAAAATAAAAAATATTGTATTATCTTTTTTATCTTTATCTTGAAAAGCCTTTTATTTTTTTATTTTTTTACAACAGTATTTTCTACCTTTGTTTATTTTTTTGACAACAAAATTTTTTTTGTATTTTTTGGTTGTGCGTTAAGGGGTTCGAACTCAAAAAAATATTTTTTTGACAACAAAATTTTTTTTGTATTTTTTGGTTGTGGGAATTATCCCACATTGAAGGATGAGTATTACTTAATTCTCTATAAAGTCATGTGTATTCAATTTTGGTTGCGCATGTGGAAACATGATGGAGGCAAACGTGAGATGAGTTGCGAGCCACGTGTCACTCTCGTGCGATGGCCACGCCTCACTCACATGAGGCTGTGTGGGAGTGTGTGTGGCACATGTGGACACGTACACACATGTGAAGGCTAGAACCGGGTGGGAACCTGTAGAACTGGTTGGGAACCCGGGCGGTTCACGATTTTGTGCCGAAACCGGCACGGTAAGTACTGATTCCTGAGTCGAACCCGGACACTGGGGCAAGCTGCTTCCCTTGCTTCATGAAACATATATACTTCCCCCATCCAACCGTCAAAATATGAATGGATGATTGAGATGTTCCAATAACAATATCAAGTTTCTAAACTATTTTAATTTTCAATTTTTTTTTTTGCTAGAACCGGTTGGGAACCCGGGCGGTTTCCGATTTTGTGCCGAAACTGGCACGGTAAGTACTGATTCCTGAGTCGAACCCGGACACTGGGGCAAGCTGCTTCCCTTGCTTCATGAAACCTATATACTTCCCCATCCAACCATCAAAATATGAATGGATGACTGAGATGTTCCAATAACAATATCAAGTTTCTAAACTATTTTAATTTCAATTTTTTTTTGTTACAAATTATTTTCACGTCAAATTTTAGAAGCCCGCTCCTCTCTTAAACTCGCACTCGCACTCGCACCTGTAAAAATAAAATATAAAAATATATATCTGTGAAAAAATATAAAAATATATTATCAGTAAAATAAAATAACCAATGAGCGCAGTGTGAGAAAGGAGCATGGCATAAGTGTTGTGTTGTATCAGGGCTTTCAAACTTTGAATGCGGCTGAGCTCCTTTCTCAATGTATTCATTATTCTAGGATGGTCACAATTTATCTCTGTAAAAGTAATTTAACTCTCTGATTGCAGTGTGAGAAAGGATGCAGGTGTTGTGTCGTATCAAGGTTTCAAACTTTGAAATCTCAGCTCAGCTGAATTGAAAGTGACGAGCTGATCACAACATATTTTACTAAGATAGGGTGTCACTTTCTCTCTCTAGATTCACTATTAAATATAAAAATCTCAAACCCCAACATTATGAATCCCATAACCTTCTCTCTGTAGATTTGATTGGTTGAGGCCTTGAAATAATGGCTGAGGAGCTCGAGCCTGGATACCTGAAACCAATGAGCGGGGATGCTACTCTTTTCTAGAATCAATAGCTTTGAGGTTCAAAACCATGTTGCTCAACAAAACCAGGATTTGTTTAGGGCAAAGCTCAAATTGGGTATGGCACACTGCCTACATGGGGGGAGAGAGAAAGAGAGAGAGAGAGGGTTTGAGGTAGAGAGAAAGGGGTATGGCACTGAGCTCAGATTGGGAGGAAGAGGAGATGTGGGCGGAGCTCACATAAGAAGAGCATGCTTAACAATTTTTTGTGTAAATTTTCAGTAAATTAAATACACAACAACTGTATTTTTAAGATATAAAATATATGATAGAATCATTGGGAGCATACAATCAACAACCACAACAACAATACCAACTAAACACAAGACTTGCATTAGCAAACCACAAGAATAGAACCCAAGATATGAGATTATTGGAAGAAAAAAAAAAAAATGGCCTTTAGTATAAGATTGCAGTTAACTAAAGCCTAAACACCTAAAATAGTGGTCTATCCAAATTATGTTGCATACACCAATTAAATTAAAAACAATAATTCAAAAGGCGAATTAATTAAATTTCTATGTGTAGAAAGAAAGCAACAAAATGTTTAAGCAAATAGAAATATTCGAAGCTCACCTGAATTATTAATTGCCTTAATCTTTAGTTTTCACTAAATCTCTTTCTTGCTCGTTATAATAATAATGCTTTGTGTTTAGAGGGGAAAAATAAGATTTTGCATTTAGTTACTATTCCTCTTACTCTTATTATTATTTTGAGATATATGGTCATTTTGATGGATGATTTTTTGGAAGATATATTGAGCTTTTTTTAAGGGCGTATTGTTGGACATTTTAGAAGGAAATATATGTTATTCAAAGATATTAAATCGATAGAGTTATAAAATATTAAATCGATAGAGTTATAGGTAAGTTTTATGAAAAGTTTTTTTTGAAAAAATATAAAATATAGATTTATATCAGTTCCATTAAATAAAAAATGCAATTTTTTAAAAATCTCTTCAAAAACTTGAAATTCTTAACAGATTTTTTTAAAAAAAAAACCCATAGATTTTTTTGAAAAAAATCATACTCATAATATAGACTTGTTAACCAACAAGTTTTACTGATTGCGTTTCACGAGATTCGAGATTTTTTTTTTTGTAAATTGCATCTATTCAATAATACACTTCTAAACACCTACTTTATGAAAGAATGCTCTTCCATTATTTTTTATGGAAGGGAGGTCTTCCAAAAATGAACTCATTTTAACACTAAAAACGAGCTACTTGGAAGGCCACTCTTCCATTTTATAGCTTCCACAATAATATCAAACATGGAAGTGAGACATTTAACTCTCACTTCCAAAAACTCCCACTTATCAAACAAAATCAGTTTTGACCTCCTTGTATTAAAAGTAAATTGTCTTTTTTCTATACTTTTTTGAAACATATTCTCCCTAATATTCTCTCTAGGGGCAGAAATGAACCCTATTTCTTATTCAAAAGCGTATTCAAGTGATTTAAACGTTAGTTTAAATCTTATTTAATTAATTAAAAATTGTTTTGATTCAAATATTATTTATTTTCTTTTTGATAAACGCATACCATTTTTGCTATAAAACTTATTTGAATCTCATTCTCCCTTACTTATCATTTTTTAATCAAAATAGTTTAAAGCAAAAAAGAAAGAAAAAAAACAATGCTTTCTAATTTGTTTTTTTTGTTTTACCTTGTTCTTAAAAATACATTTAAACAAGTTTTTTGCCTTAAGAAAGGGGGATTATATACCATAAGACCATTTACCTATGTTACAAGGAGGTCACAGAGATCTCCAACCATCGGATTTCAAATTGGATAGCTTGTATTGTACCACAAAATTCGATAAATTTTTTTTTGAATTTTAAACCTAGCCAATGACACATTTATAATTACCTTATTTGAAATCTAAGCGACAACAACGATATAGTGACATCCTTGGACCAAAAGTAAATGGTCTCATTTTATATTTTCCCTAAAGAAAAAGATAAACAACGGTTTAGATGATGTTCCCCTATCATATACAATATGATAATAAATTCGCTCGACTTCCATTCCCCTTTCATTGCAAGGGTGGCAAACTACAATTCTCAAATAACCATAATTCAAATTGATTTTTAATGAAGAGGATTAAGTATCTATAGCAGAGGAAGGATTGTTGCA
Source organism: Amborella trichopoda (assembly GCF_000471905.2). The sequence goes on from NW_006494904.1 coordinate 745,145, forward strand.
TGAAGAGCTTTTGGTAAACTTGGTTTTCTGACTTTAAGAGATGACTCTGGCACAATTCAGCTGTACAGCCTGTATTGTGAAGGAGAAGCTTCAAGACTACCAATTTGAGCAGTTGAAGACGGTTCTTGATATTGGGAACATACTAGGTGTTAGTGGATCGATAAAGTGGACAGAGATAGGGGAACTTTCTGTTTATGTTAAGTTCTTTTGGCCCTTACAAAATCACTACTCCCGTTTCCAGACGGGTATCATGGTCTTACTGATCTTGATAAGTGTTATCACCAGTGATATGTTGACATGATTGCAAATCCTGAAGTTGCAGTTGTTTACCGAGCAAGAGTAAAGATTGTGTCAGAGATTCGAAGATCAATGGAAGATTTGAAATTTGTTGAAGTCGAGACTTCTGTTTTGCAGGGAGCTGCAGGTGGTGCAGAAGCTAGGCCATTTGTTACTTACCACAATTCACTTGGACGAGACCTTTATTTGAGGATTGCAACAGAGCTTCACCTAAAACAAATGCTGGCTGGGGAAGTTTGAGAATGATCTATTGAGATAGGTCGCATATTTAGAAACGAAGGCTTATACACTCGACATTATCCTGAGTTCACCACAATTGAGATATATGAAGCATATACAGACTATGAAAGCATGACGAAGTTGGCTTAGGAAATTGTCATTCGATGTTCTCTGTTAGTGAATGGGAAACTTAGAGTGGTCTATCAGAAACAGAAATATCTCTGGAAAGACCTTGGAGAAGAGAAACTATCCATAATCTGGTCAAGAAAGTCACCGGGATTGATTTCAGTGAGATGGGTGATGATGTCAACGCTGCTAAAGCAGCTGCCATAACAGCACTTGGACTTGCTTCTGACAACAAATACAAGTTCACAATTGAGACAAGCTCATCTGTAGGCCATGTCCTCAATGAGGTTTTGGAGACAGTAGTGGAGCCTAAACTTGTTCAGCCAACATTCGTGCTAGACTACCCCATAGAAGGATTGTGGGTTTGACTGAACGATTTGAATTGTTCATTTGTGGTCGTGAATTAGCAAATGCTTTCTCAGAATTAATGGACCCCATGGATCAGAGGATAGCTTGGAGCTGCAAGTAAAACAGCATAATGAATAGAGAGCAGCCCACTCGGAAACTGAGGGATGGAAAAGAAGGAAGCAATGATGATGAGGCATATGAAGTTACTTTGGATGAAGATTTTGTAACAGCTTTAGAGTATGGGATGCCACTTGCTGCAGGAATGGGACTGGGGATCAACAGGCTTGTGATGCTTCTCAAAGATTCTGCAAGTATTCGAGATGTCATTGCTTTCTCCATTCTCAAGCTTCAGCAATAAATCTTTGTTTTCTTAGGAAAATAAAGTACCATTCTTCTATTCATATTTTCAAAGGTTTTTTGCATCACTTGAGATTTGCTGCTCTGTGAGTTGCTTCTCTCTCATAGATCTTGACCTCTGCTGAGATACCAAAAGCCAATCAGTTATGTATTTCACATAAATCTATTTCTTTGGGAACCCATGTACGGCTCTTAATTCTTTACAAGAGACATTACATAAGTTAGTCAAAAAAATAACCATAATTCATGGAATCATCACCACTCAATCAATGTTGGAGGGTGAAGGAAAAAACTCAATGAAGTTGGACAGTGATTGAGAGGGGGGAGGGCAACAACAGGAATCACTCAAATTGAGATTAATCCATATTTTCTCTATAAAGAGAGAAAGGGTGGTTTCCCTCCTATTTATAGAATGAGCTTTGTATCACAAGAGATGGTCTTAAGATCTTGGGACTATCCTACCAGTAATCTCTACAAGAACAAGACCCACCCTTGAAAAGATGAAAGCGGCTCCCATCTCTCACTGTAATCTCTCTCTCATAAGCCTCAGCTATCACTTTAAAAGCTGAATGACAATCCCTACAAACCCTCAAGTTCTTCACAATCCTAAGGGGTGTTCCCCTCCTGGTCCTTACTAACCCAAAGGCCAAAGCAAGCTTCTCACTGTGCCAACGCAATGCACCCTCCTTGTCTTCCTCATCTATGTCTAGCAAAACCTCCCTCTTGTGAGGCACATGCCCTGCCATCCTTAACAGTGTCCCAATCTCCTCTAACATGCCATACATCTCTATGTGCTTGGCAAAATGCTCCTTGTCCCCGGCAACAAACTCATGGACCGTGTTGTTGATCTCGATCGAGCTACATCCAGGAACTTTCCTTATGCCCTTACCACTCATCATATCACGAATACGAGCTTTATCGCCCCATCGCTCTTGGGATGCATAAATGTTTGATAAGATCACATAATTCGAACCATGGGTAGGGTCTGAGGCGATTAACCTCTTGGTGATTTGCTCCGTGAACTCGAGCTTGCCATGTACGCGACATGCATTGAGAAGAGCTCGCCATATGATAGGGTTGGGCTCTATGGGCATCTCTTTGACAAAGCTGTAGGCCTCGTCGATGAGCCCTGCCCGACCCAACATGTCCACCACACATCCGTAGTACTCGGCCTTAGGGGCTAAACCATATCTTTCTTGCATTTCTCGAAAGTGGGCCCACCCCTCGTCCACGAGGCCCGCATGGCTACATGCCGAGAGCACTCCTAAGTACGCTACGCCATCTGGAGAGACCCCATGTGGGCCCTGCATCTCCGAGAACAACATCAAAGCCTCTGTTGCCCTGCCATGAGAAGCGAGACCATCAATCATGGCTGTCCACGACACCACGCTACGCTCCTGCATCCTGTTGAACACACCCCATGCCTCCTCCACACTCCCACACTTTGCGTACGTGTCAATTAGCGCGTTACACAGCGGAATTGTGCGCTTCACATTCTGCTTCTCTACATACAACTCGACCCAATTGGCAAGCCCTAATGCACCAACATCAGTACAGGCGCCTAGCACACTGACAACAGTAATTTCATCAGGAACCACGCCAAATGCCTGCATCTCTCGAAAGAGTGCGATTGCATCTCCAGAGAAACCACACCTCACAAATGCACCGAGCATAGCACTCCATGACACCGTGTCCTCCTTTGTCATTCCATCGAACACTTGGCGCGCCATATCACAATCACCACAACTCCCGTACGCATGTATCAACGTGTTTTGAATGTGGAGATCAGAATTGAACCCGAATTTCACAATGGAACTATGAAGTTGTGGGACTACAATGGGCTCCGACAGCCCAGAACAAGCCTTGAGAGCGACCGGGAATGTGAATTTATTGGGTGTGATTCCATCCCGAAGCATGAGAGAGAAGAGAGAGAGGCCCTGGTGCCCGGTGTGGTCAGAGAGAGAAAGGCCTCGGATCATTGTGTTGAAGAGGAACGTGTCGCGATGGGCGGTGCGAGAGAAGAGGGCCGAGGCGTAGCCGATGGCGGAAAGGTGGGAGGCAATGGCGATGAAGCGAGTGACGACTAAGAGGTTGGAATTGAGGCATGTTTTGATGAGGAGGGAGTGGAGTTGGGTAAGGTGAGAGAGGGAGGTGCAGGAGTTGACGAGAGAGAGGCAGGCCTGTTCGCCCTCTCTGCCCTTGGAGTGGGGCTGCGAAGCGGATGGCAGATAGTGGAGATGGCGTAGTCCTAGAGAGAGAAGGCGCATGTCATGAGAGAGAAATACCCTGTGCTAATTTACACTTATGAGAGATCTCTATAGCCAATATTTACAGCCATTGTAGTTTGAGAGCTTGTAACCATTAACCCTTTGCACAAAAACTCCCCATTCGTTAACAGCGACTCCTCCCTCCATAAGCTCATTCCCACCCCTACCCATCACAGGTAATGGCGGCAATTGACCCAGACTCGGAACCCGACAACCGGACTAGACCAGGGTTTGGGTAAGAATTAGACTAGGCGGGTTGGATTTAAATATTTGACTCGATTACTATTTGGGTCTAGGTGCATGTGGATTGACTTGAACCAGTCCCGACCCGACCCGAGTATTTTTTTTTTATTTTTTTCTTTTATATAGTTGTCTGGGTATGTGGAAATGTATTACGTCATAATAGATTACAAGAAAATATTAGATTTATATCGTTTGGGTACATTTTATTAATAAGGAGATAGAAATACATTAACCGAGATTATTCAATATTTTTCCAAAAATCAGTAAATTCATCATGCGCGGTGAAGGTGAAAAATCTATTACGAAGTTAGTAATCTTTGGAAATCTTTTGTGTGCGTGTCTTTGCTCTATCCCTGCTTAAAAAACATTTCTCTCACTCAAGTATATTTTGTACCTTATAAGTATTAAAGTAAATAGAAAATGAAATTAGGGTATATGAAAAGGGGAATCTATATTGATTTGAACAATTGTATGAGGAGAAATTCTATTGCAATCATAATAACAAAAATTTATATCTCTCACTCCCCAATTTGGGTTGTATCCCTCATCTGACTCTCATATAAAAACAAAAAAATTTAATTATTAGTAATTGAAAAGAAGGAGAAATCTAAATTTATTTGAACAGTGGTCGAACTTGATGAGGGACAATTTTCTACCATATAAAAAATAAATAATAAAAATAATAATTGGTAATCAATGAAAAATTACAGAACACAATCATAATAAAAAATTCCACGCAACATAATCCTCATTAGAGATTAGTAAAAGTTTAATTGAAATAAGATACCTCTTTAGTATCCTCCAATGCTTCAAAATTTTCTACTCCAATTACCAAACCTTCTAGTTTACTAATCAAACTTCTTCCCATTTTTTAACTTGTATTATAAAGATTTTGATTTTGGTATTATAAATTTATTGTTTATTTGAAATTATATAGAGAGAAACATTTGAAAGACCTCTATAAAAAATAAATAAAAATAAAGCTTATCATAATAAAACCATGTTATTCCAATCATATTATCCAATGACTTATCATGTTGAAACCAAAGTCTAATCATGTTAGCCAAACATAACCATATTTTTCATATTTTGATGGTAATGCATTTCTCATATTTTTTGAGACATAGCCAAACAGTACCAATGTATTTCCCAACATACATCTAAATACTATCCAAAGAGTGAGAATCCATTTGCAGGTAATGTATTATGTAGTAATGTATTACGCCCCTAATATATTTGACAGATAGTACATTTACGGTATCCAAACCTCCCCTAATAGTAAAGAAATAGAAAAACATTACCGAGATTACCAAGATTTTCCAAAAAATCACGAAATCCAAAGAGTGAGAATCCATTTGCAGGTAATGTATTATGTAGTAATGTATTACGCCCCTAATATATTTGACAGATAGTACATTTACGGTATCCAAACCTCCCCTAATAGTAAGGAAATAGAAAAACATTACCGAGATTACCAAGATTTTCCAAAAAATCACGAAATCCATTGTGAGGGTGAAAAATCTATTATGAATTGACGGATATGGAAATCTTTCGTGTGCATCCCCTAATAGTAAGGAAATGGAAAAACATTATCGAAGATTACTAAGATTTCCCAAAAAATCACGAAATCCATTGCGAGGGGTGAAAAATCTATTATGAACTGATGGCTATAAAAATATTTCGCGTGTATCCCCTAATAGTAAGGAAATGGAAAACATTATTCAAGATTATCAAGATTTATCCAAAAATCACGAAATCCATTGTAAGGGGTGAAAAATCTATTATGAATTGACAGCTAATCTTTGAAAACCTTTCGCTTGCATCTTTGTGCTATCCCCGCTTAAAAATTTTTTTTTTAAAGTAATGGGGAATCGAAATTAATTTGAATAAGTGGATGAGGAGAATTTTCTACTGCAATCATAATAAAAAATTTCTACATCCTTCTATCCCTATTTTTCTACCTCCTTCTATCTCCAATTTGGGTCATAGCCCTCATCTGACTCTCATATCAAAACAAATTTTTTTAATAATTGGTAAGTGAAATCAAGGATAAATCTAAATTGATTTGAACAGTTTAGAACTTGATGAGTTTCTACTGCAATCATAATAAAAAAATTTCTACATCCGTCTATCCACAATTTGGGTTGTAACTTGCCATCAGCTCTTGTATAAAAACAAAAATAATAAAAATAATAATTGACAATCAATGAGAAATTACACAACACAATCATAATAAAAAATTTCACACAACATAATCCTCATAAGATATTAGTAAAATCTCAAATGAAATAAGATACATTTTTAATCTCCTCCAATACTTTAAATTTTTCTACCAATTACCAAACCTTCTAGTTTACTAATCAAACTTCTTCCCTTTCTTTAACTTATACCATGAAGATTTTGATTTTGGTATCATAAATTTATTGCTTATTTGAAATTCTTCCCATTTTTTAACTTATACCATAAAGATTTTGATTTTGGTATCATAAATTTATTGTTTATTTGAAATTACATATAGAGATACATTTGAAAAACTTCTATAAAAAATAAATAAAAATAAAGTTTATCACAATAAAATCATGTTATTCCAATCATATTATTCCAATAACTTATCACATTGAAACCAAAGTCTAATCATGTTAGCCAAACATAGCCATATTTTTCACATTTGGATGGTAATGCATTTCTCATATTACTTCCAGGCATAGCCAAACAGTAGCAATGTATTACCCAAGTTGCATCTAAATACTACCCAAATAGTGCCAATCCATTTACAGGTAATGTATTACGCAGTAATGTATTATACATGTATTACACCCGTAATATATTTCACAGACAATATATTTCCATGTATCCAAATGGCCCCTATGTAATTTAGTGGGGAAGATAGGTTCCTACCCATTTTTTCAAATAGTTTACGAGTCAGGTCTTTCGAAGGTGTTAAGTGAGGTGGTACAAGTGGAAATAAAAACCATGACTAGAGTGTTACCTACTTGATCTCTTTTTCTCCCTCTAAACTCTCATCATTGACACCTCTTTGTCGAAAGTTCTATTTGACTTGTTAACAAGTTGCCAAAGTAATCATGTCTATCTTTTCTTTTCTTTTTCGTTTTTTTCTCGAATCGTTAACATAAATGCTCATTAAGCAGGAGCATGTGCTTGAAAGGTGTTACAAAGAAAGTAACAAAAGAAAGAACAAAGAGGGGAAATAATGAAAAAAGAGAATAAAGATATCAAAGGGAAGAGAAATCTTGTTACGATATATCCAATCATGGGGAATAAATGGGAGTGAACAAGTAAAATAAAATTTAGAAATAGTTAATTATGGATGTCAAAAAACAAGACTAATAAAATTCCAAATTTATGTAATAGTATACCCCTGTGTTTTAAAATCTGGTGATTTGCGATTCAAAACACGGATCTGGATAAAAATCAGTTGAAGCCAAACTGGTTCTGAGATGGTTTGGGTCTCGATGAAGTTCACCCCTTACAACCCCCCTCACTTGCATATTTTTTCCCTCGTTTCGAGCTTGTCTAATATTTTTTTAGTTCTCTTAAATCTTCACTCCATAAACTCCTATTTTATTTAATTATATTAATCACCAATTAAAATTGATTCCGATCCGACCCGATAATCCAAAGACCTATGAGTGAATGAGCCGCCCACTTATATGGGTTTTAAAATATTGGTATTTTCATTTAGGGTGTGGTTTCTATAACATTGCAACCTTAAACACTCCAATTAAGGCGCACCTCTGAATTTTATTATAATATATATTTTTGTTGTAAAAAATTATTAGGATTATCTTAAATCTATTCTCATATCTAATTAGAAAATTTTAAATTTTTAAAATATTTAAAATTAAGTAGATCTATAAATATATGAAATCTTAAAAATGGATGGTCTACATAATATGTTGCAAGATGCACTATTTATGGGACTCAAAAACATGTTCATACATCTCGATGTTGAGATCATGGATTGAAAACTCGGTGAGTCGGCATGGAATTGGCCAATTCGACACAAGAATCGGTGATCCCTTGCCAAGTCTAGCATAAAATATGGAACCGGGCAATCCTAGAGGGGAATCGACGATTCTTTATGATTTGCTACAGTGGCACATTCGTATCGACACGGTGACTCACTAAAGCTCTTGAGTTTACAGCCTTTTCACAAAAATCAAGCTTTTTTCTACCAACAAACTGTAAAAATCCATCTTTGTTTGCTCAATAGTGGAGGGGAATAAGTTTTCTAAGTATATAAAGCATCTATTGGGATTGGATTGAACAAAAAAAAACCAATTTTCGTGAGATTATTGACTGAAATTTGAGGATTTTTTAGCTGATTTGGGTTTTCCGCCAAAAATCTAATTTTGTGGTTGTTCGTCATCAATTTGATCTGTTTTTTTTTTGCTGAAAGATCGTGGGAGTATAAGCTTTTATCAAAATCAGGTATGATGATTTGTTGATTTGTATTTTAATTTTACAAAAAAAATTTGAGCTCATGTTCTTCCTCTTTTTTTGCAAAAAATTCATCAAAGTTCATCAACATTCGTCTTTTTTTTTTTTTTTATGAATAATGGAAGGGAATCACTTTTTAAGTCCATAAAACATCAATTGGAGTTGGATTGAACCAAAAAAAATGTCGGATAGTGGATTTTTTGACTGAAATTTTGGTTTTGTTTTAGCTAATTAGGGTTTTCAGCCAAAACTCAATTTATGTAGCTGTTCTTCATCAATTCGATCCATTCTTTTTGCTTAATGATCGTGGTAGAACAAACTTTCATCAAATTCAGGTACGGTGATTTGTTGTTTTATATTTTAATTTTACCCTTTTTTTTTAGCTTGTGATCTTCCCATTTTCTCCATCGATTTAATAAAAAGGATTTTAATTTTACATTTTTTTTTTTTAGTATGGCTTTTATCCTATTCATTTTTCCTATTAGGAGTCCTTGTATTCAGAAACTGCCATACTGGCAGTAACAAACTTGTATACACAGATATTATTAGTATTTAGCTGTATTTTGTGTTTATCACTTTTCTGTTCTATATGATAGATGTACTTGCATGAGAATTTTAATATTCTAAATTTCGAAGAACCTAATGAAGAATCTCAAGATAAATTAGTTTTACTCAATCATTTGCATGCACATAGTTTTTTTGTTTTTAAAATAAATCCTTTGCTTCCACCTTTACTTGTCAAGTAAAATTTGTTTGAATTGCATATGTATATAATCTTTAAGAGTTTGTTGTTTTATTATTTTTATTATTGATTTGTTCATTTATTTTTACAATGTTGATATTTTTACTTTTCTACTTTATCACAGTTTATCTATCTCGCTTAGTGACATTTCTGTTTACAGGTCAACCCTCATACACACTAGCTCAAGCTCTGTGACTTTGGAAGTGTACAAGTTTTGAGGGGTTTTGCTTCCTGCATAATCAAATTTCCTTATAACTACAAAAACTCATGTTTCTGGTTTTGATGATTTAAATATTCTGATTGACAGGTGAAGGGGGAGCTAAATATATCAATTTTTTTTTTACCAAAGTTATCAAGTTTTATTGCTAAATTTTAGACCAGAATTGCATCATTCAAGATAGAAAGAGACTCAAACGAAGCACCTCTTATGGCTAAACCATTGGCAATACTATTGATCTCCCTATACACATGATGGAAAGATATCGAGAGCATCTCCGCCAAATCCATCACATGTCCCCAAATTGACCGAAGCATCCAATGAACTCTTTGCTCCTTACACCACCTTATCACGTTTAAAGAATCCCCTTCCACTATGATGAAATTCCCCAAATTCATATATTTAATGTACAACAGTCCTTTGAGCAAAGCTGTGAATTTCGCAAGATTGGCAGTCGCATAACTAATAAATCCTGCATAAGTGATAATAATTGACCCACTCTAATCCCGTACTACTCCTCTAATACCTCCTTCGCCTGGATTACCAAGGGAATTACCATCAAAGTTTAACTTTAAGCACCCTTGAATAGGAGGTAACCACCGACCTACAGGCCTTGTCCTTACTATATTAGAGAAAGCAATGTTCATTAAGTTTAACGTTACATCAATCTCAGTGATACCCCTACCTTCTTTAGTGACAAAAAACTAGGTCCAAGTGATATGGATTATGTACTAAAGGATACAATCAAAGGAAAGTACAATCCCTTCAAAGGTGCGTCGATTACGCTCTTTCCATATCTCCCAACACACTACCCCCTCTAATTATTTACCACAAGATAAACCCCAACTTCAATAAGGTCGAAAAGGCTAGTTGTGATATAATAGCAAGCATATCCTAAGGTCAACCCACCTTGAGTCCTAACATATTTAGAAAGAATTCCCAAATTTTCGAAGCAAAGCAACAATGTACCAAAAGATGTGAAACATATTCACCATCTTATTTGCACATCAAGCAAACATTGGGTAAGACCTTACCTCTCTTAATAAGATTATCTATAATCAAAATCTTATTTTGCCCAGCCAACTAAATAACGTATTGAAGTTTATGGGTTATCGACCACTTCCATACTTGTGCAATATGTGGCAAAGACCATCTGTGGTGATCATGGAATGGTAGGGAATACATCGATTTCACCGAAAACAATCCATCATGTTTATACCATCTCATTTGCAATACTACAAGAAATAACTGCTTCATGAAGCTGCGATAACAGTAATGTAAATTGCACCAGCATGTTCTCTTGAATTTTGTCATATGGAAACTAAATATTCCATACCACTTGCTCCCCTACTAATTCGTAAGTGTCAGTTATCAAGACTTTAGGATTAGAAACTTTAGCAACTAAATCAGGGAATGATATATTCAGTGGACAGTTACCTATCCACTTTTTATGCCAAAAGGAAACTTGAGATCTACTCCCCACACATCATTGGATATCTATGAAGATAAGCTTGACATAAAAAGATATCTCTCCAATAAATAAACCTAGATGCACTTCTTCTACACCCGATGGTATTTTCAAAAGGGACAATTGATAAATAGGTAAATTTGTCATGCAGGATCTCAACAAGGTCACTCTTCCTCCAAGAGACAGACACTTCGGCTTTTATAAATCTAGTTTCACTTGAGCACGCTGAATTACTTTATCCCAAACTGAAATATGAAGTCTTGCATAAAAAATTGGCAGCCCTAGATAAGTAATGGGAAAGGTATCAACTTTACATCTAAGAGTCAAAGCCAACTCCTCAACCATATCCTCACTACAATTAGCCCCAACCAAAGATGTTTTTGTAAGATTAATTTTTAATCCTACAGTCAATTCACAACGCTTCAAAAATCTGCCAATATTTTCAATACACTTCTTCTTTGCCTCAATAAATATCAATGTGTCATCAGCATACTAGAGATGAGAAATAATAGGTCCATACTGACCAATAGGAAAGCTCGAAAAGTTACTTCTATTCACCACATTATTAATCATAAGACTAAAATACTCTGTATAGATTGTGAAAAGAAATGGTTATAAAGAGTCTCCTTGATGGAGACCTCTAGAGGCTTTGAAAATTTCTTTTGGGCAACCATTAATAAAGCACCGAGAAGTACGCAGAGGATAAACAACCATAAATCCAGTTACGCCATTTCACCCCAAAACCCATCCTATTCAAATCTTCTAAATGAATGCTCCACTCAACCCTGTCATAGGTATTTTTCATATCCAATTTGATCACCACACCTGGTTTTTTACTTTCAACTCTTGAATGGATACATTTTGAGCCACAAACACACTATCAGTTATCAAATCTGTTTTTGATAAAGGCTGCTTGAGTTCCTGAAATTACAAAATTTGACACCTTCTTAAGCCTTATCGCCAAAATCTTAGCAATAATTTTATACAAGCTGGTCAACAAGCTGATATGCCTTATATCAAAGAGTTCTACAATAACATATTTTTTAAGGATTAAAGCAATAAAAGTTGAGTTTGCCCCCTTAAACAATTCCCCTCTTATCAGAAAGTTGCATACCATTCCCAATAATTCCCTAGAGAGCATAAACCAAAATCTATGAAAAAAACACATAAGGAAGCCATCAGGCCCTGATGCCTTATCCCTTGCTGAAGAAAAAACTACAACCTTAAACTCCTCCATTGACACATCCACCTTTAACTGAGCAGCCAAGTCCACAAAGAGACTTTAAATGGATTATGATCTATTATGGGGGTAAAATATACTTCCGAGGTGAAAGCGTTATGGAAGTGTTCAATGATAGCCCGGTCATCACCATCATCCTGCTCAACTCCTTGGATAGATAAACCAGATATGCCAGTCTACCTCCTACGAGCACTAGTAATATCATGAAAGAACGTAGTGTTCAAATCACCTTTCTTGAGCCATTTTACTCGCGACATCTGCCTCCAGTAAACTTCATCAACCCTACGGAGTTTATTAAGGGAATTAAACTTTTCGATCTTAGATAGAACACCTCAGAAATCACCCTTTTACTTTGCATAGCTTGATCAATCCCCTTAATTTCTTCCAACACACTATCAATTTTGGCTCTTAACTGGTACCTATTTTGCTTCTTCCATCCAATCAACTTATGCTTAATATTAAGCAATTTTTTGTGTAATTTAAAATCTAAAGGACCATAGGTGATAGTATTTTTCCAGGTTGCTCTAATGAGATCCCTAACCACTTCTTCATCAAACCATCTTATCTCCAATCTATATTTGTTCTAGATATTATAGAGCTCTGGAACTGATATTTAGAGCCACTAAGTACACCTCGGCGATTGACATCTAGTCAACTAATTGTGTTTTGGGTAAACTTCTGCTTGGACATGTGAATTTTGCTATTGATTTGATTATGCTTATGTTACTGCTTTAATAATCATATATGATGAAATTGAATAGTTGCTAATTTATTGACAACGAACTTTGGCAGCTTCATATTTCATTTTGGTACTGGGTCATATTTCACGAATTGGTTGTAGTACATATATGATTATATACTTCATCTATGATAATTCTATGCTTCTCATTTTGTGTGATGTAAATTTAAAGGTTAACAATAGTTCATACAGGGAAAGAACATCTCAATATTCGCATATTGATGCAAAAAAATGAAAGTTATTAATGTAGTACCCCAATTTCGTATTGTATTCCTAAAAAACAATATTTATAATGGTTTTTGATAATTTTTTTGGATTTTTTAAGGCTGAATCCGATTGATTCGGCCGATTCTCGATCCGAATCACCGATTCACAGATCTAGATAGGTTTTTGAGGTATCCGGTTCGGGGCACCGATCCATTTTTTAAATCATTGGCCGAGATGATCAATTAGAGGGTTTTTCAATGTTAAAACAACATTTTCGATAGATTTTTGAGGTGCATATGTAATTCTACATTTTAAGGTTGCAATCTTATATAATATTCTTTTTCATTTAAAGCTGAAAATAAATAATAAAATGAAAATAAAGTACTATTTTAATAATTAAAATACTATAAAAAAAATATTTTTGAACTAAATATCACAAGCATCCAACCTCTCGCTATGAGCGTCGAGCAACGCACGTGCCACTTGCCGACTGTACATGTTTATTGTTTGGATGACACGAATAGAGGAGGATGAACTTTTAATTTTTAATGCTTCTAACAACACCAAATAAGTGCACAGTGAAAGTTGTAGAATACTAAATGTCAAACAAGATCCAAACCATCCCTTAAATAAAGGAGGCCAACTGTTCCACTATCCAATACTAACAAATTAAGAATAATGGTAAAAAACTAATTATAACAATGGCCATAAAATAGGGGAATAGATTGATAGGGATGTAGCCGTATCAAAATAAGTAAAGCCTCACTGTATAACGTATAAAAAATTGCAATTCACGCATTAGAAAACTTTATATCAATCATCTCGATTATTGTTATAAAAAAAAAGAAAGATTTCAACCTCTAATTATATGGTTTTTGTAACAAATTATCTAGACCATCAATTTCATCTTGAAAATAAGTGTTTATAGATCCACAAGACCTGCACAATTTTTTTAATTTCAAATTTCAGTGTCGGTGTTGGAAATTGATTTTAGAGCATCATAAAGATTTGTATCGCTAAAAATACTTTTTGGACAATGTTTATATAAGGATGCAACCTTATAATGTAGAACTGCGGATGCACTTAAAATCCACCGGAAAAGGTAGTTTTAATGTTAAAAAACTCTTTGATTAATCATCTCGACATTGAGATGTATGACCATGAAAAATAAAAAGATTTTAAGTCTCAGAAATAGTACATTTTACAACGTATTATCTACACCATCCATTTTTAAGGTTTTCATATATTTATAGATCTACTTGATTTTAACCATTTTTAAAATTTTAAATTTTATAATTAGATATAAAAATAGATTTTGAGATGATTTTGAAAACATCTTACATCAAAATTATATACCAAGATAAAATTTGATAGGCACCCATACTCAAAATTATACACCATTATAAATTTTGAAAGGCACCCATACCTTTGGATGAGGATCAGAAGTGGGGCTTTATTTTATTTTTGTAAAGCTTAAGTCTTATAGAAAGCTAATCCAATAAAATATTATAATATGAGAAAGATATGTTCTCCATTTCCAAAGCCGGAGACGCGGAGGCGTCTTTTTCAAAACATATACGTGTTTGGATAATTTTGGCGGAGTCTTAAATATGAACGAAAATATTACCAAATTACCCCTTGATACATGTATTTAAACTTTTAAAGCTATCCTGCTTGTTTAAACAAGAGAATATTATAATCTACCGCTTTCTTTGTTTTCTCTAATCTTAAACTTTTGTAAAGGACCTCGAAATTTTGCCCTTAAAAGTTTTGCTATTTATTTACTTACCCTCTTTTGCTTTTATATGAAAAAGAACCGGCTAGTGGCAATGGCTAGTTGGCCCAACTTTGGAAAATTAAGGCTTGGATCATAAAATGTAGCCCAAAATTCAAGCCATTCTAGTTTGAAGGTGAGGTTGGCCTAGGCCGTCATATGTGGATTATGGTTGGGACTATCTTGCCTAGTAATTTAAAAAATGGATTGGCGACTAAAATCGGGGCATCTAAAAAACTGATATGGACCAATGAATCAACGGTCCAAATTGTTGTTTTATTGTACAGAAAAAATAGTGAACTGGTGAAAAAAAATGTATAAAAACAGTGAACCGGTCAAGAACCAGTTTGGATAGGTGAATTGATGTTTTTCCTCTAACAAAACGATATTTTTATTATGGCAAAATGTCATTTTATTATAGTGAATTGGTGATTATCTTCTACACCTGACCGATTTCTTACACGATGACCAATTCTCAAGTCGGACGGCATGATTATGTGACGACTCAACATTTTTTAAATCACTAATCGTTTGCCTAAAGCTCGGGCCATTAACAGGCCTCCAGCCATCCCAAGCCGCACTTGTAAATATAACCCAAATTATAGGTAATCTCGTAAATTCGCTAGAAGTTTAAGGCATTCGTAGACATCACGATTTTTCTCTCTCTTCATTAAAGGAATCCAATGAGTACCGTGCTCTGGCGTGGAAGGACCGAAAGCATTTTCTCTCTCTTCATTTCCCTAATTTTTTTATTTATTTTTCCATCCGCTCTTTCTTTTTTATCATTTTCTCGGGTCTTTTCCATTCCTGGGTTAAAGAAGTTCGCATGGCGCCCACTGAAAACACCACTACTTCCTGATTCTTTCCTGTGACAATTTACCACTTTTGTTAAAATTAAGCAAGAAGAAGCTCAATGCCTCTTCATTTGAAAAGCGTTGGTCTTCTTTCTTTGTTTTCTGACTGTTAATGGCAGTTATTTATATAGATAGAGAGAAAGGGCGAGAGAGAGCGTTCCTTAGGTTAGGGTTTTGAGACGATGCTTCGTCGCCGTGCCATGAGCTGGACCAGTGTTGCCAAGTCTGCTCAGGCGCTCGCCGCCCATGGCTCACTCCTCTCTTTTACCATTCTCCTCGTCCTCAAGCTCGACCATGTCTTCTTCTATTCATGGTGGTAAGCATTATATTCCTGTCTTTCTCTCTAATTATCCCCCCTTCCCTCTCTAATTCTTTTTCCTCTCTGTCTTCTCTCTCTAATTGTGTCTATGTCGATCTAACTCCCTCTCTCCCTAACTCGCTCACTCACATCATTCATGTTGGGCTTCGGAGGTAAGAAATCGACCTCTCTCACTCTTTCCATTTCTATATCGTCATTTAATTACTGTTAGCCCAATTTTATATGGCATAACTTGCTTGGGAGCTTATAACTTGTTTGGGAACTTGTGTTGAGAATAATCTTTGAGACACGCTCGAGCTGGATTCAAGTTGTAATTCTGATATTGATGTGGATTGGAAATAGGGTTTAGGTCTTGTAAAAAAAGCTGTTTTTTTTTTGGTTTTTTTTTTGTGAACTACAAATTGTTTTTTAATGACAATCTCTACTTATATCGGTTTATGCGATTATTGATATACTCCTCTTGGAAGATGCCCTAGTTGAGTTTCAGGAGGATGGTTTGACTTGATGGATTAGGATTTTTGTTTGGTGATAATTGGTGCTCTTTAATAGCGGGGTGTCAGCTTAAGATTGGATGAGTCTAGTCTTGTTCGCTTTAGTGCGGCTGCTTGATTGATCTGCTTATTCTATCATGGAATTCTTAATGACTATTAAATTAGGCTGTTGTGGCTAATATTAGCTTAGAAGCTTAAACAAGAGTAAGTCCTAGAAGCTGAATTTATGGTGGTAATCATTTGGAAGCAGATTTTTGTGACATTGTTAGTGAAACATAGTTTCCTCTATTTGATGCCATGCCATGCATCTTTTTACTGGCCTAACTAGGGTTCTACCTTCTCAATCTATGAAAATTCATCCAAGCACTCTAAAAACAATAGTTTGATTTCACATGTTTGATTTTATTGAATAGGATTTAGAACACAAGGTATAAGCTCAACCCATTCGAAAGAGAGTTTGAACTATTTTGGATAGCTGACTATGTTTTAAATTGGATTAGAAAGGGTCTGGCCACTCCTTGCACAAATACATTACCTGATTGGGTCATATTCAATCCCTAGCCTATTTTGCATAGGTGTATTCTTTGTCTAGTTATCATCAATTCAATCTAGTTATGCTGTCCCCAAACATCTATTGAGGCACACTTGACAGTTCCAATCTTCCCCCTCAATAACCTTATCTTTTGTTACCTTTTTATTTCATCAATAAGTAACCTTGATAACATGCACCTGCCAACGTCGTCCTCATGTCAAAGTGCATTACTTACCCACATTGTTGTTTGTGCCTACATTCAAAAGCCTTTGTGTGGGTTCTATTATGTGTACATGCAAGGAAGAAAGTTTATATAAGGTTGCAACCAGAAGCAAAGTGCACCTCAAAAATCCAATAAACAAGAGCGTTCAGAAGTTGGAAAACTTTCCGATTGATCATCTTGACCTCGAGATGTATAGATATAGAGAAAAAAAGGATTTCAAGTTCTAAAATAGTGCATCTTGTAACAAATTAACTGGACCGTCTATTTCCAAGATTTTCAAGTGTTCATAGATCTCCTATATTTATACCGTTTCTAGAATTTTAAATTTTATAATTAGGGTTGAACCTAGATTTTCAAGCCATTGTAAGATTTCTGACACCGGAACTACATCTTTTGGCAAAATTTAGAGGTGCGCCTTACTTGTATACGAACCTCACCCATATGCACATATGAATGCATGCTTATGGATAAGAACATTTTCCAAGCATTTTATGCATGTGTGACTGTAAGGAACTCAAATATGTAATTCTATTGCATGTCTTGTTATAGATTAAGAAACACATCGGGAGTAGTTGATATGCTATATTAGCTTTTCTGAGCCATTGAACTTTGTTGTGTCCTAGATATTAGATGTGTTTTCATTACTTATTCAAAGTTTGAGTGCGTAATTTTCAAAGGGGTAATTCAGTTATTTTTTAGAGCAGTTATAATTGTTAAGTGGCTGTTAATTAAATGATGCTCTTATATGAGGCTATCTATAATTTGTATAGTGAATTTGAAATTTTGTAGGATTATTTTCCTTCCTCTTTGGTCATTCCACGTGATGGTTGCCCGAGGAAGATTCTCTTTGCCCGCTCCGTCTCTACCCCATGATCGTCATGTAAGATAAATTTTTTTCTTTTAGTACTGTTGACATCTCAGTTCCACCAGGTGGTGTGCATTATTAAGAATTGTTTTGTAATGTTGATGTAATGTTAAACGCATTTTATTTTATCTTTCCTGGACAGTGGGCACCTTGCCATGCGGTAGTGGCCACCCCACTTCTTGTTGCATTTGAGCTGCTGCTGTGCATGTATCTTGAGAGCCTCAATGGTATTCCCCCTGTTTATGTTATCGCATGAAATTATATTTGAGCCAGTTTAAGTTTTGAGGTTTTCGTTATGTAGTCCAACGCTTTTACATGTATTTGAGATCTATAATATTGCGTAATTGACTATTGATGATTTAGTTCCCCCCCCTCCCCCCTTGAACTTCAATGTCTTTCACACACCTCTCTCTCAATTGTCATTATTTCCTTGGCAGTTCATAGCTATGCAGTCATAAACTTGAAGATTGTCTTTCTTCCTTTGCTGTTGTTTGAAGTCATCATCCTAGTTGACAACTTCAGGTATCCTCTCTACTTTTATTGAAAAAGACAATTTGTTGTTCTGTAATGTACTGACTTGTAAAGTTCTCCTTGGTGGACCTCTTAGCTAGAATCTTGGACCTATTGATGTGAATGGTAGTTAATGTAATGTGAAATAGAATACACTTGAGAATTCATGACAATTTTACATAAACATTGAAAAACTATATTATTTATAAAATAAATTATGTAAATTTATTTATCGAATATTTGTTAGAATAGGAGTTGGGATGGGAAGCTGCATTGTTTGTGCATGGTAAAATCATTAATATGCGGTAAACTTTACCATTTGCCTGTATTTGGCATCCACCGAGTAAATGGGTGAAATGTAGATATTGTAGATGAATAAATGGGTGAAATGTAGATATCGTAGATGAATGTGAATCGTATCTAGGGGCTTCTCATAAATTGGATTCAACTTTGATGGCAAATACATAGTTTGTCTGAGCTAAATCTTCCAGAGAAATAATCTTGTTCTTATTGTAGATTTCTATGTCCTTCACAGATGGACTTGGTGGGAAGCCTAAGCTTGCATTGTTGTTTCACTCTATTATTGGATGATAGTCTTTCTCTAATTTGTTGGCAAAACTGTGAATCCTTGTGTTTCTGGCTTAAATTAATATGTAGTTTTTTTGAAGTTGAGTTATACCATTGCCCCTCTATCTATTGCAAAAGGGATGAGTTTGTTTCTTTATATAAACAAAAAATGTTCAATAATTCCAACTCGGTAATCAATTTGGTCGCTGCCAAAACTGAGTTGACTCATCAAGTTGAACAGTTGACTTGCAAAAACTTGGGCCAATTTTTTAATATTTTTGTGAAGCGGCGTGAAAAAGGGAATAGTATAGCATCCACATGATATGGATGCTGGAAGGGTGCACAAGCACCCTCCTCAACGTTATAGATTAAAATAAAAGGAAATAGATAGTCATAATTATAATGCATTATTTTTAAATTTTTTTCTACAATTTGGATTAACTTGAAATTTGGGGCCTCCACCTAAAAAAGTATAAAATAATAATATGCAAAAAATAAAATGGCCAAAATACCCCTTAATGATTCAGTGACATTGGTCAATTTATATTTTATAAGTTAATTGTTTGTATATATATTTTTTACAAGTCATTTTGGTCATTTTGATCAATTTATTTTTCTTTTATATGATTGTTGAATACCAATGAAACTGAAGGGGCAATTCTATAGGACGACTGTCCCAACCATGCTTTGTGGGACGCAATGTTAGGTGGTCAAGAACAACATATCCATAGAATACGTGTTGTTGAGATGGATGAGTGGCAAGATAAAGAAGGATACAATTTAGAATCAATACATTCGAGGGAACTCAGAGGTCGCTCCAATAGGCGATAAAATAAGGGAAACTAGACTTAGGTAGTCTGGTTCAAGTAGAGGCTTTAGAAGGGCAAGGGAAAGGTAGAAGTAGTGAGAAAAAATATGAGGACTTATGACCTAATTGAGGGTATGGCCCTTGATACAACAAAATGCGAAATAGGGTTTGTGTAGTTGACCCCAAATAGTTGGGATAAGGCTCAGATGATGATGACTAGTTCGAAAATTCGGCTGCCTGGCCACCTTGGCGGTCGTGAAGCCAAAATGGCTAGGCGGCACCTAGGCACCATGGATATAGGTTCCTGCCTAGGTGGCGCCTAACCCACCTATGTGCTCACCCTAAGGTGGGTGCCTAGGCGGCGCCCCGTGATAGGGAGGCTGAGGGCGTTTGCTGAGGGCGTTTACCGAGGGCAGAAAAATGCCCTCAGCTAGGGCCATTTTCAAGATTTTCCCCCTTAAAAAGAGGGGAAAAGGGTTTGGGGGGACATTCTAGTCCTAGAAAACCATCTTGTGCATACTCAAGAGAAAAACTCTAAAAAAACTTGGGATTTGAAAAGATTTCCGCAAGATCGTGAAAATTTCAACTTTTTTAATTTCTTACTAAAACAAAAGGAATACTTCGAGATAGTTTTTGGAGCTTGGAGTGGTCACATAAGAGAACTTTTGGCGACTAAAGATCACTTGTGTGGGTCGATATCTGTTTTATTTTTTAAAAGATTGGTGGATAGCAATATTTTAATTAAGGTTTTGTATTTTTTTGGTATAATGTATTATGATCTAAATCATTTGATATTCTTCTACTTTTTATTTTTTTTTCTTTTATGATATTTTTTCCATGTTTGTAGTTGAAATATTGCAAATGTTTTGTGAATATTTCGTGGTTTAGACCTATATTGAATTTGTTTTGAAAAGCTTAGTGCTATACGAAATTTGAATCAGGGTTGATATTTTGTTTTGTAAAATGTGTGATGTTCTAATAATGTGTTATTTTTTTATTTTTATTTTTTGATAATTTTACATTTTTTTTTATATTTTGTAATTTTTTGTTTTCTTTTTTTGATATTTTTATATGTTTTTTTGCTTCTTTTTTTTTTTTTTTGAGGTTTTATATTTTTCTTTTTTGATTTTGTTTTGGGATATTTTTACATTGAACATAGCTGGGCGGGCTGCCAGGCCCCAAACCGCCTAGGCTGCCGCATTCGACTTCTTGAACATTGATAATGGTGATGAATGATGATATGTTTTAGGTAAGCCTAAGTGTGGCATAAACACCTTCAAAGTTAATAGAGCGGGTGAAGAGAGGAATGGCAGGTCTCCAGCGCTCCCATCCTCTGAGTTGGAAGGACATTTACAATCTGTACCCTAAAACTCACCCCCCTCACAGGCTTTTTCGCTTTGGGCATCCTCTCTCTCCTCACCCCAAACTTTCCCCTTCTTCTTTAACCTCCAAGCCAAACCCATTCGCTAAAACTCTTCAAGAAAATACTTACGCACAGGGTGTTGCAAGGCCGCAAAGAAGCCTTGGGAGTAGTGAAGTGCCTTTGGTTAATCTCTCCCACTCATCCTCCCCCTTAACCCAGTCGCACTCTACAAGGTTCTCTCCCCCCTCATCTTCTCCTTTTCTCTCTTTCTTTGTCCCTTCCCATCCTGAGGAGGCTTTGGCTAGCAAATCTAAGCTTCTGGCATCTCTAGTAGGGAGCTTCAAACCTGTACGTGATGACCAACGTGGAATTGAAAGCTGGGCTAAAAAACACTTTGAAGGAGCCCAAACTTACTTGCAGACGTCTGCTAAGTGGAGATTTCCTCTTCTCCTTTCCTTCATCAGCCGCAACCTGTCATGCCTTACAGGGAGGAAAAAATCTATCATTCAAAGGGGCATCGTGCACACTTCTGCCTTGGTCACCAAAAGAGGGCTCCTTCAAGAAACAAAGAGTTTGGCTAACCCTACAACACACCGCCCTTCATGCTTGGTCTCCTGAGACCTTTCGGAGAGTGGTAGCAGCCTGTGGCACGCTGATCTCTATTCATTGGATCTCCCTTGAAACCTTACCGCTGGGTTCGATTTGACTTCTCCTGGAGGTCTTAGACACAAGTAAGATTCCAAATACCATCTGGTTAGAGGTGGAAGACCTCTACTACCCAGTCTGTATTTCGTGGGAGCAAGCCTCTCCCCTCTCAGCTCATTTTCTCCCAATGCCTGCCCCTGCGCAACCACGGGAAAATTTTTCTCAGCCTTGGACTGAAGTGATCTGGGAAAAACGGCACCACAAAAGGCGTCGTCGGCGTCCGCCCCACCCAGCCCAGAGTTCGGGAGTTTTTGAGATCAACACGCAAGGACGAAGCTTAGCTGACGCCCACGTGTTCAGCATCCTACCCTCTCCAAGCCTCTGACCTCGCAGCGACTCATTGACCCGAACCTCGTACTAGAGACGGAACCAAGCCTTCTCTAGCTGTCCTTTCCTCCCCTACTAAACGGCCCGGTAAAGAGGTTTGGGTCGACGCCTCACCTTCCCCTCCCTCTTCGGGCAGTTTGGACAGACCCGGTCCATCTTCTTAGTCTGCCTTACCTCCCTCCCCCATCGACTCCACTTTTCAAACCTTGCCATTATTTTCTCCTTGTACTCCTTCCGGCTCCTCTCTCCATGTGTCCCATTAAGCCTGCCAACTCTCCCCTTGAGCAGTGTGCATAGCCTCCACCTACTCACCACGTGGCTCTGTCTGTCCATCCATCTCCTTTGTGCCCCCTCGAGCCTGCCTACTCATTTCTCAGGCAGCCCTCGCCGCCTTCATCCTCCCTCCATCTGTCCCGGTCCTCCTCCCCTTCTCTTTCTTCTGCGACAGCTGCCAACCCGCTTACTTTACCGCCCCTGCCTCCCACCCAGCTGCCCCAGCTTCCTTCAAACCCCCTCACCTCCCCGTCACAGACTGACTTAGACGTCTTTCTGCAGTCCAACCCCCTGATGGAAAGGACACTCAGCCGCCCTTTGTTGGGTCTTTTCCTATCTTCATCGCTCCATCTTTCTCTCCTACCCCTGAGAACGTGTCAAACCCCCATGTTCCCCCCTTCTCTCCCCCTCCTGTTGACGGTGACTTTTCGAGTTCCCCCTGCCCCACTATCACTGAACCTCAGGCTGTCCAGTCTTACTGCCCTCTTTCCCACCCTTCGTCTTTGCCCCTTGCTATTACCTTTTCAACCCTCCCAAGCCCAAACGACCTCTCTTTGTCGGTGGCCCTAAAACCTTTGCCTCCCCCGTCCCTGCCTACGCTCCCTTGCCCCTCTTCCATTCCTTTCTCCCTGTATTTCTTTCCCCTTACCCTAGTAGCAGCCCTCAAACCTACCACAGGAAGTTCCTCCCCCGTTAGCCTTGTCCTCAACTAGACAACAAATAGTGACCCTACTCCTTTGGGCTTAGTCGTTGTACATACCATGGACCATCCCCCTCCTCATCCTACGTCCATCGCCAACTTGCTGGCCCCTCACCTTACGTTCACCCTTCACCTTGTACAAGTTCACGGTGTGCATACCCTCCATGTGGCTTGGTTCTCTTCCACTCTTGTGTTCTCCTCTTTTTCCTTTATTCAGACCTATCATTACATTACCTACCTCCCCTCCTTCTATTACGGGACCCCTTCCTTCGCTCTCCCCTCTCCTCTTGATACCTCAGCACCCCTTGTTTCTCCCCCTCAAATTCCTGCCATCCCTAACAGAAACCCTAACCAGTTTCAACCTTCACAATCTCTTCAGCCCCTCCCCACATTACCTCATGATCTCTACCCCTCAAATTCTCCCCCAGGGGAGCAAGAAACAAAGCCCCCTGAGACTCCTGCAACTCCCATCTCTCCCCCTCTGGCCTTCGAAGCAACAGAGGAGGCCGACGGTGATGGGACAAACAGGGATGAGGAGAGGATGATTGAAATGTATACAGTAATGGGTTTCGAATATGAAGGACTCAAAGGACTGGCTCACAGATTTTTAACAGCCGACGCTCAGAGCAGGATGCAGCTGAGTTTCAAAGGTCAGAGAGAGCTTTGCAATCTTTTCACCTCAATTCCTTTTGAGGGAGAGCCTGCAGATAGCCTCTTCCCTAATTCCAACTCAACTTCTCTGAGGAGGTCCCCTAGACTGGCCACCTCCTCTTCGTGAAGTCTTGAAAAATGAAGTTGCTGGTTTGGAATGTTAGATGTCTGGGACAACCTTTCAAGAAGGAAGCGGTCAAGGACCTAACATCTAAACACTCTCCTGTTGTACTGGTAGTCATTGAAACCAAACAACCTGAGCCTGACCTCCAACTCATTCGCCAGGTATGGGGTAGAAGACGTAGCCAGTGGGTCTCCCTAGCGGCGAATGGGGCCTCAAGAGGCATTTGGATTGTTTGGAACCCCTCAAACCACATTTTGAACTCTCCCACATTGGGGATTTTTCTGTCACTGTTCTCTTAACTAGCACCTCAGATGGGCTACCATGGAAACTCATGGCAATCTACGGTCCAAACTCACCAACTTCTAAAAATAGACTTTGGTCAGAGTTGGAACTGATTGCGTCCCTTCCTCACCCTATTTGGTGTTTGGGAGGAGACTTTAATAATACCCGATGGTCCCACGAGAGATACTCCTCAACATCCATTTCTCAGGGAATGAGGGACCTCTTTGATTTCATCAGCCAGAATGAACTCTTGGACATCCCACTTCAAGGCAGTCGGTACACATGGTCCAACCACGCAACCAATCCCACCCTCTCTAAACTAGATTGGTTCCTTTTCTCTTTGAATTGGGAAGAACAGTTTTCGAGATCCGTGGCAATGGCTCTACCCAAACCCATTTCGGACCATTGTCCCATTCTTCTAGACACACTGGCTGTTAAGAGGGGCCCAAGACCCTTCAAATTTGAACTCCTCTGGCTGCAAAAGGAGTCCTTATACTCTCTCATCCAAACTTGGTGGAATTCTTATCTTCACTCGTCTCGGGTAGAGCGGGTTACATTCTTTCCTCAAAGCTTCTCTCAAGTCTTGGAGTAGGTCAATCCCTAACAACTTCTTCCAACAAAAATCCTCGTTGCTGGACACCATTCAACAATTGATCGTCTCAAGGAGTCTAGACCACTGGATGCCTCAGACCTTGATCTCAGGAACAAGACAAAACTGGAATACCTTTCCACCCTCAAAAAAGAAGAGATATACTGGTTCTAGAGATCAAGAGTCAAGTGGCTAAAAGTGGGAGACCTTAACACTGCCTTTTTTCATCAGATAGCCAATTGTCAAAGGAGAGACTATTCTATCTCGATGATCAAAAACAACAATGGCTACTTAACTCAACCTGAAGAAATCTAACAAGCCATTGTAGATTTCTTCAAATCTCTTTACACAGCTCCTCCTGGTCCTAGACTCAGAATGTCTTCCCTCTACTTTTTGAGCCTCACCGATGATTGACCCACATGGTTAGAGCGACCATTCACTGAAGTAGAGATCCAGCAAGCTATCGATGCTCTAGCCAAAGATAAAGCCCCTGGTCCTGATGGTCTCCCGATAGCACCCTTTGAGGCCTTTTGGGATATTCTTTGTCCTGATTTCAAAAATTTCTTTGAGCATTTATTTCTTCGGGGGAAAACTTCATAAAGCAATAAATGCCACATTCCTAGCCCTAGTCCCCAAAGTGGAAGGGGTTGAGGAGATCAAGGACGTCCGTCCAATCAACCTTTTGAACTCAATCTACAAAATACTTGCCAAAGTCCTAGCGTCAAGGCTTCAACAAGTCATCCCCTCCATTTCTTCATCCCAAACTGCATTTACCAAAGAAAGACAGATCCCTGACGGAGCTTTAGTGGCTCATGAGTGCATCCATACAAGACACCTTGACAAAAAGCCTGGTCTCATTTTCAACATAGATCGGGAAAAAGCTTATGACCACATAGATTGGTCAATCCTAGAGGAGACTATGGCCAGAATGGGCTTTCGAAACCATTGGAGTATGTGGATGAGAGGGTGCTACTCACACCCTCACTTCTCAATCTTAATAAATGGAACCCCTAAAGGTTTCTTCTCATCCTCTAGGGGTCTTCGTCAGGGTGACCCCCTCTCCCCCTTCCTGCTTGCTATTGCTGCGGAAGTTTTCTATCGTTCTATCTCTCGGGTATTCCAAGCAGGACTACTCTCCGGCTTCAGGAGCAGGAGACACGACCCAATAGTGTCCCATTTGCGGTGTGCGGATGACACTTTGGTGTTCTTAGACGCTTCTTCAAGTGAAGTGGATACCCTAAATCTCTTCTTCAAATGCTTTCAAGCAGCAACAGGTTTCAAAGTCAACATGGAAAAATAAAAAATGATGGGAGTAGCAATTTCAAATGCAGAGATAAGAGAGCTTATTCCAAATTGGGAATGTAAAGTGGAGGATGTCCCTACTACTTAGCTTATTCCAAATTGGGAATGTAAAGTGGAGGATGTCCCTACTACCTATTGAGGACTCCCTCTTGGACTAAGAAAACCCAAAAAAAGACAATGGTCCCAAGTCCTAGATAGGGTTGACAGAAGCTTGGCAGGTGGAAAGGTAGACTCCTTTCTATGGCAGGGAGGTCGACCCTGATTAAAGCCACCTTATCAAACTCCCCAGTCTATCTCATGTCGCTCTTTCATATGCCTGCTCAAGTGGCTAACCACTTGGACCAACTCATGAGAAATTTTTTATGGTCGAGGCAGGCTGAGAAGACAAAATTCCATCTCGTTGCATGTGATAACATGTCTTCCAAAAAACCAGGGAGGTCTAGGAATCAGGGTGCTCAGAAAACATAACCTCGCTCTCTTAGGCAAGTGGTGGTGGTGTCTAGCAACCCAGCCTGACTCTTTGGGCTTAAGTCCTAAGGAACAAGTACAGGATTCCTGAAGGAGTTTGGGTGCCTGAGAAGACCCAGAGACATAACGTCTCAGGAGAATGGAAATCCTTTTCTTCGGCCTTGTCTCACTTCAAAAAATACATTAGATTCCACCCTAGAGAAGGTTCCCGTGTGAGATTTTGGTCAGACTTATGGATAGGTACATCACCTCTGCGGGATGTGTTCCCAGCTCTCTACTCATTGACCATTAACAAAGAATCAACAGTGGCTGAGGAATTGGTTTTATCAGGAGAACGAAGAGTCTGGAATCCATCCTTTCGGAGGAGCCTAGCAGAAGAGGAGATCAACCATTTTCAATTGCTCATAACAGACCTTCAGACCTTCACTCTCTCTTTATTCCTAACCAAAGGAGAGACACTATGGTTAGGCTATTTCCATGGTTACTTTTTGGGCCTCGAACCACAAGGTCTACTCGGGTAGAGCAAGGAGTTTGTTCTTTCCCCAATGGAAAAAAATCCTCTATCACCGCCCACGACAGCCACAAAGATCCAGCATTTGGCAACCACCACCAGAATGAATCATTAAATTAAATTTCGATGGTTGCTCCTTTGGGAATCCTGGCCCGGCTGGGGCTGGGGGGGCATTTAGAAACCACCAAGGCAACGTACTGCTTACATTCTCAAAGCATCTTGGCTTCAAGGATGCACATAATGCAGAAGCCTTAGATCTCCAACAAGGCCTGAAAAAGTTCAACTGCTCTTGCGGCTTACATCTCATCATAGAAGGAGATTCAAAAAATGTTCTCTCATGGGCTAGTAGGACTACTTCTCCGCCATGGTACCTAACCACTATCTTTGATGAAATTGAGCATATTTGCAGGGATATGGACGTCTCTTAGAGGCATATATGGAGGACGTCCAACGACTTCACAGATTGCTTGGCGAAAGAGGGAGCTAGTATGCAAGTACAAGATCAAGCCGGGGTCGACTTTTTTTTGCACAGGACCTTTGACACAGCTCTTCAACATAGCGTATTAGTTGGCAATTTTAGGGCTCCTGTAATTTTTGAAAGCTTCATGTAAATCCTTTAAATCGGGCAGAATCTATGAGCCGCCTTTTTTTTATATGATATGCTGACTGTTTTTTACTGATCCATCCCTAGCGGGTGAACTTGGACTTACAAATTCTTGTGCACAGCAACTAATACAATGTTAACTTTCTCTCAAAAAAGAAAAACACCTTCAAAGTTCATGACAATCCAATTAGTAGAAAATTAAAATTAAAATTGCTAAATTAAATCGTGGCCATCGGTGTTTTTCTTTCTAGTATGAACTGTTGAAGGGTGCTTGTGCACCCCTTCCAGCATCCACATGATGTGGAATCTATACTATCCTTGAAAAAAAAAAAAAACAATGTTGTCCATGATGGAGTACAAACCCAGCTTTTCATTACTGCTTTAAAGCTTCCATTTAGATGATAAAATTAGACAAAAACCATTTTGTATGCATATATTTGGGAATACCTGAGGTTTTCATACATAAAACATGGCAACTAGCCGATTTGAGTTGACTTGGATCACTTGGTGACACTGTCTTAATTAAAAATGAGTTTTTATTAACTGTGAGAACAAGTTAGCTGTCTGCATGGATCTTCTGCTTCACATCTCCATCACATTGTATCACTAAGTTTTGATTGTATGACGTGTTAGTTTATTTTGAAAAATATCATTTATTACACTTTACACATGAGGAAAAAAACCATAACTCGAATGCATCTGTTACCTTACCCTATCATGTAAATGTCATTTAGTAACTGTAGGAATGAGTTCATTGAGGGGAGGATTTTGCAAACAACTTATAAGAAATGTGAAGTGGTGGTTGGTGTCTGAATAGTATCTTTTAAGTTTACTGAACTTTTTGAAGTACCATAACAAGATTGGAGCAGCATTGTGCCGAAATGTGAAGTGGCAGTTGATATGTGAATGGGATCTTTTAAATTTACTTAAATTTTTGAAGTACCATAACAAGATTGGAGCAGCATTGTGCAGTTGGCAGGCTTCATTATTTAATGCCAAAGTACCAGGAGAACTTTTGGTTGCTATCTCTTTCACTGTATTCATTTAAGTGATGCTGTAATCTGTTTGGGTCAATCTGCTGATTCTATGTGGCCAAAGTTTGTTTCTGCTTTTGAAACATGGTTTCCTCTCTAAGAAATTAGACTGATTTTTCATGCAGTAAATCTGGTAGCATTGTCATATTTGGTTGCTTGAATTGCAATTTATTGTTCATGAGAGACTCATGCGTTGCCTGTGGTCTTTAAAGATTCTAAAACATACATATGATTGCATACGTACATGGATATTGCTAAACTTGATTGTTGTTTTAGACCATTACTATAAGGTACGATCACCCCTTTTTGGAGCCTTGTACTTTTTTATGTGTAGACTTTAGGCCCAGTTTGGATGTCAAAGAAACAAATATTCACAGCAAAAAAAATTCAAGTTTTTCCACCTCAATTCAAAAACATTTTCGTCTTATTTTATTATGTTGGTAAACTGTTTGGATGTCTAATTTCATTGATTTGTCAAAAAAAATACCCTCTACCCCATCTTGGTTCCCATCTTCTGAACATCTTCGATGCCGAGCTTCTGAAATCCTAATCTGAGAATGCTTTCTTTGAAGAATTCCCTTCTCAAGCTACTAAAAGCATGGCAACACTCGTTCTGATAGTCGGAAGAGACCATCCTATTTGCAATTTCATGGAGCTTTGAGACCACTGGACCAAACATCATTGATAAAATTAGAACCAGTCAAGTTCATATTGAGCCTTGCTCTCTCCCCCTCTCAAGCTCATTCTCAATCTCTCTCTCTAACACATGGAAACCATCTCTCTCTAACCCATTCATACACTCTCTCTCTCTAACAGGGACACCATGATATAACCTATTGATGCCACGTCTCTCTCTCAACTTGTGGAGGTGACAATGGTGGCCATGACTGTTTCCAAATGACAATGGCCTAGACGATGCAGAGCTATGGGCCGTCATAGACTCAATAGTTGTTTCTCACTCCGCCTCTAAATCGAGCTAGAGCAAAACCCTGGCTCAGATGGGCAATCCCACCAATTACCATAATCTTACTCCCAAAACCCGCATTATACCTTTAATCCCATATTAATACCAACCGCCTGAGGCTAAAGGCTCAAGGAAATCTATATTCAGTGGAAGAAGATCAGAGATAAGGTGAGGTGCTGCAGGAGCAGTCGATTCCTGATCGGCCTCACAAGATGATGAGATTTGATGCCCTATGGAGGGTTTCAGAGCCCTGGGTCATTCAATGGAGCAACCCAAGCGATTTCACGGTGGCAAAGGTTCTGTGATTTGCGTTTCTAGAGAGCTTAGGGTTACAGGGAGGGGGAGGAGAGAGAAAGGGTGGGCAAAAGGCTCGCGTTTTGAACGGGTGAGAGAAGGCCGCACTTTCATCCAAAAAAATTCAAGTCTGACTTGAATTTTTTTTTTATTGTAAATTTTGCCTTGATACTGGAGAATTTTTTATTTCAATCTAAAAATATTGCAATTTTAGGTGGTTGTCCAAACGGGTCAAATCTATTTTATAAGATTTTGGGATTGCAATTAAAAAATATTGCAATTTTGGGTACATCCAAACGGGGCCTTAGACAGCCCTTTTTTTGTTATTTAAAAGGGTGATGTTTCTATTTAAATAATGAGTCAGATATGTGAATTTTTATTTATTTATTTACTTAAATGAGGTGCATGGAAGATCGTTTCCAATTAATATCTATGGGTCCCTTTTCCCATATAAAAGTGAATGGTGGTGTTGCTTCCCTCTCCTGCTCCGTTGTCCTTGACTTTCAATGGAAGGAGTGGTATATAAAAGACAAAAAATAAAAACTCATGCAAATAGCATGAAAGTAAAATAGGATCAAATAGGCCTGAAAATATTGTTTTAGCTACCCCAAAAACGATCTCGTAAGGATATGAGAAATTTGTCCTCAAACTACGCTCTGAAATTGGTTAGGGGGATGGTTTGAGAGAAGAAATACATAGATAATTTTTCACTATCAACTTATTAAAGGAAAAACATCATCAATTCATCTTAATATTTTGTTGGATGGTATGCAAGGTACTCCCCTACAGTTTTTTGAACAGTATTTCATGACCTAACGAGCCGTTAGATGTGGGACATTTCTCCTCTCAAAGTCATAGGAACGAGACTCCCTAGTCGAAATTGAGAAGGAATTTTGTCCGAGGAGTGACATGCCCTAGTTCTCACTTTCCACATTTGATGGCATGGGAGGCTGTAAATTATTCAAGGAGAAAATTAGTATGGCTCATTATGTACAATTTTTACAATGTGTTGCATGCATGCATGCATCTATCTATCTACCCATCCATGCAGTGCTTGGTGCTTCCGAAACTGAACATCTTGAAACTTCTGTCCCACTACCCCACTGTGCAACTAAGATTTGAACACTAATAAGTCTTAACATATTAAACAATTTTTGGTTTCTGTTTGCTGCCAATTAGCTGTTTATTGTCCAACTTAGTTGATTGTTAATCATTGTTGTGTAGGATGTGTCGTGCATTGATGCCTGGTGATGATGATAGCCTGAATGATGAAGCTATTTGGGAGACACTTCCAGTAAGCAAAATGTGTCAATGGTTTTAATGCTTGCGGCTTAATGCTGCTTGCTGGGAATTTTTTTAGCATTCATTGTTTTAGTATTCATTATTTTTAGTATTCATTGTTATTTTGACTAGACACCTATTCCTCTTTTTCTTATATGCTTATTCCAGTAGTAGTGGTATTATTGAGTTATAATGATCATATGTCCCTCAAGTAGAGAAGAATGATAATGTGTCACTCTGATTACTTGCATAGCTCAATTCATTACTTGGGTTTTGGTGCCTTACCACTTTTTTCATGTCAGACAATGTTCTATGGTTACTGTTTTTTACAGAGAGCAGAAACAAATATGTAAAAGCTACCTGGACCTCAATGAATCTAGGAATCTTCAAACTAAGACTATATCCATCTGAAGGAATGTGGCCCTTTTTTATGCATCAATAAAGTAAAGAACGAAACTGTCACTATGTAGGCGTAGCTTTGGGGCTTTCCCATTAGGTGTCATGTGACTGCATAATGCAATCTCAAAGATCTGATTGACTGTCTGTAAGCTAATAAAAGAGTTCTACCATAGGGGCATCATTCATAAAGCAATGAATGCCACCTTCATCACCTTAGTCCCCAAGATGGAAGGAGCCGACGAATTAAAGGACTTTAGACCGATCAGTTTGGTAAACTCCTCCTACAAGATACTGTCAAAAGTGCTGGCGACTCTTCTGAAAGAAGTGCTACCTTTTGTTATTTCTCTTTCACATAGTGCCTTCATAAAGGATAGACAAATCCTTGATGCGGTCCTGGTTGCTCACGAGTGTCTTCATTCTCGACACTTACAGAAAAAACCAGGACTTATATTCAAAATTAAATGGGAAAAGGCCTATGACCATGTCGACTGGTCACTTTTAGATGGTTTCGGGGATAGATGGCGGAGATGGATGAGGGGTTGCTACTCAAATCCCCACTTCTCCATTCTCATCAACGGGACTCCTAAGGGATTCTTCTCCTCTTCTAGGGGTCTCTGACAAGGAGACCCCATTTCCCCCTTTCTCTTTGCTATAGCTGCTGAAGTCTTTAGCCAATCACTATTTAGGTTGTACCAGGTGGGCCTAATGAATGGCTTCAAAAGCTATGCTAGGGGCCCCTCGGTATCCCATCTGCAATACCCCGATGACACTCTAGTGTTCATTGACGCTAACCCTTAGGAAATCGAGTGCCTTCGTATGTTCCTCAGGTGCTTTGAGTTTGCCACAGGTTTCAAGGTCAATATGTCAAAGTCAACGATGATAGGGGCTGCCCTCACCTCTGAGAAGACTAGAGCCTTACTCCCAGGTTGGACGTGCAAAGTGGAAGAGCTCCCAACTAACTACCTTGGGATGCCCTTGGGACTTGGGAAACCTAAAAAGGCACAGTGGTCAACCGTCATTGATAGAGTGGACCGCCGACTTGCTGGTTGGAAAGGAAGGTTCCTTTCCTTCGAGGGTCGCACTACTCTAATCAAAGCCACACTCTCCAACACCCCCATATATCTCATGTCCCTCTTCCATATGTTGGCAGTGATAGCTAATAGATTGGAACAAGTCATGAGGAACTTCCTCTGGTCAGGAGAGTCCGAGTAAAATAAAGTCCACTTCGTCGCCTGGGAAACGGTCTGCCGACCGAAGACTCAAGGCGGACTTGGGATCTGCTTCTTGCGAAAGCAGGATATGGCTCTCTTGGGTAAATGATGGTGACGCTTGTCGAACTCCCCTAATCAACTATGGTCACAAGTGCTCCGACATAAATATACAATTCCTCCTGAAGCCTGTCTACCTGAGGGGAGGCTCCACAGCAGACCCTCGGGAGCCTGGAAATCATTTCTTTCGGTTTTGTCTACCTTCAAAAAATCCATCAGATTCCACCTGAGGTTTGGCAGTAGGATCCGATTTTGGTTCGACCTTTGGTTGGGGCACTCTCCTCTCATGGATCGCTTTCCTTCTTTGTATTCCCTCATCACTAAGCCGCTAGCCTGGATCTCGAAAGAGGTCCAGCTGACAGGTAACAGAAGAGTGTGGCACCACTCTTTCAGGCGATCTCTATCTGACGTCAAAATACTGGAGTTCATCTCCCTATCGGCCTTGCTCAACGATTCCTTTTTCCCACTTTCAGGGCCGGACATGATCATATGGACGCCAGAGCCATTTGGCTCGCTCCTTCTCGGTGGCCTCTTTCTACAGAAACTTACTACCTTCTCCCCCCTCTTCCCCCTCGATAGCGTTCAAGGTATGGTCATCAATAGCGCCACCAAAAGTGCAAGTGTTTAACTGGATCGCTTGCGGAGGTAAAGCACTAACGGTTGACCAACTCAAGCGAAGGGGTTTCACTTTACTGAATCGATGCGCCCTTTATTTTAAAGAAGAAGAGACCCACTCTCACCTGTTTATCCACTTCGATGTTGCTCTTTACCAGTGAGCAAACTCCTCAACCTTTTCGGCTTGACCTGGGTGTCCCTGGACTTTTTAACTTAGCAGACAGTCTTCCGTGGCCCAAAAATGGGAGGCTCCTTTGGAAGGCAGCGACAAAGGCCACGATTTGGGGTCTATGGAAAGAAAGGAACTCAAGAATCTTTAAAGGGGTCTATTGTGATAATCCAGCCCTGTTCCATAAAATCCACACTCTCGTGACTTTTTGGGCCACCAATCATAAGGCCTTCAAGCTCCTTCCTTCGTCTATCTTCCGTGCCAACTGGCAACAATTACTTCTTCTTTAGAACACTTGACCCCCATGCCATGGGGACTGGTCCCCCCCCTCCGCCAAATGCAATTAAGTTCAACTTCGATGGCTGCTCACTCAGAAATCCGGGCCCCTCTGGGGTAGGGGTGGTGTTTAGAGACAACCAAGGAAATACCTTGGCACAATTCTCAAGACACATAGGTCACACCAATTCACAACTGGCAGAATCTCTTGCCTTGCTCACGGGCATCAAACTCTTTGATCCTGCCTGGGGTCAACCACTTCTGGTGGAAGGGGATGCACGCAATATAGTTTCTTGGGCAGCGGGTCCTGTATCCCCTCCCCCTGGTACCTCTCTACGATTTTTGACGAGATTTCTCACCTCTACAGGGATAGTCTTGTCTCATGGACACATGTCTGGTGGGCATCAAACGCACTGGCGGATCGTCTAGCTAAAGAGGGAGCCAACCTGCAAGCCGCAGCTACTACCTAGGCCCCGAAGATTTTCCTAATCGCTTTTCTTCACGTCACTTTTGTCATACTTTTTAATGTAATACTCGGCATGGCACTTTAATTCCAAAGCCCTTGTAAAATGACCCCAAACCGACGATGTTAAGCCTGCGGTTAGATTTTTCTAGAATACTCTTTATACTACATTTATTCACAGAGGTGTTACTAGTTCCTCTCTGAGAGGACAAACTCGTGTGTCCTCTCTTATCACTATTTGTACTTCCTTCTCTTTAATACAATGTTAACTTCATCAAAAAAAAAAAAAGAAGCTTAGGGCCAGTTTGGATGTACCTAAAATTGCAATATTTTTGGATTGCAATCCAAAAATCTTGTGAAATTCATTTGACCCGTTTGGACAACCACCCAAAATTGCAATATTTTTAGATTAAAATAAAAAATCCTGGAGTTTCAAGGCAAAAATTACAATAAAAAAAGTTCAAGTCAGACTTGAATTTTTTCTGATGAGCTTGCTCTCACCCGTTCATGAATAACAGAAACGCCCAAAAACCCAAACCCCATCTCTCTAAACGCCAGAACTTTCTCTCTCACATCGGCGAGGCTTCATGTTGTGTTTGAGCAATCCGGTGAATCAGGAAAGTCTTTTGATTATTCTCAATCGGTCAAGTCCACCACTGAATCAGTTCCTGAAAAACAAATCACTGCTTATCTCTCTAAATTTAAAGAGGTGGTCATATCCAACCATTTGGGTGCATGATTGCCATTGAAGAATTGAGTTTCAGGGTCGTAGCCTATAGTGAAATCGCCATTGAGATGCTTGATTTAATGCCTCAATCAGTTCCAAGCATGGACTAGACTGAAATTCTCAAGGTGGGTACTGATGTTAGAACCCTTTTCACCCCTTCGAGTTCTTTATCGCTGGCAAAGGCAGCTAGGGCTCGAGAAATCACTTTTCTGAATTCTCTGTAAGAGTTCTGGAAAACCCTTTTATGCAATTCTCCATAGGATTGATGTGGGAATTGTTATAGACTTTGAGCCTGCTTGATCAGAGGACCCTGCTCTCTCTATAGCAGGGGCTGTTCAGTCTCAGAAGCTAGCAGTTAGGGCAATTTCGAGGCTCTAATCTCTTCCTGGTGGTGATATTGGCTTATTGTGTGATACAGTGGTTGAGCATGTTAGAGAATTTACTGGTTATGATAGAGTCACTATAAGTTTCATGAGGATGAGCATGGTGAGGTTGTTGCAGAGATTAGGCGGTCTGATCTTGAGCCCTATCTTGGCCTTCATCACCCAGCTACTGATATACCTCAAGCCTCACTTATGAGGAGAGAGCGTATGTTATTGTGAGAGGAGTGCAAATATGCCTCTCGCCCACCCCTGCTACAGCGTCCTGTCCCTCTGCGAAACTCATTTTAATATGTTCACGCCATCCAAACAGTCCAACAAACTAATTGAAAAAGATGATAATATTTATAAATAAGGTCGAAAAAAATTACAGTTTTTTTCAATGTGAAGGTTTTTTTATTTGACATCCAAACTGGCCCTTAAGTACTGAAATATGATGTTTAATTTATTTAGAGTATATCCAATCCCATGGAATGAACCTCAATATATTAGCTTGGTTTCTAGACACTGGACACTGGCTTCTCCTAGGAAAAACCTAGAAAAACATTTATGTTTCTTCAAAAAGAAAGTGTGGATGTCAACTATGAGGAGCACCCCAAATCTATTTCTTATCCTTCATACTTTGAGAGATCAAAGGAATTCTGAGTAATCATATTTTTGGACTCAAATAGAACTTTTGTGCCTTGTAGCTTGTGTTGAGAACTCTTAGTTTTTGTATTACTATAGTCTGATGGCCCTTATGGATTGAAAATTTAATTTAATTTATGCAAAATAATATGTTTATTCATGTATGAAAAATAATATGTTCATTTCAAAATGTAAGATAAGGTCGATGCTATGAGCTGATTGTCGATATTGATGGTGATATAATCAAACAACTCATATCGATTGCATGTTGTGACACATATAATTCAACATCACCCTGAAACTTTGGAAGGAGTATTTTTTTCAATAAAGTGCGATATCATCAAGGATCCCACGGTGGCCCGCAGGGTATTGTTTGCTATGACTTAACACTGTTGAGAGAGCATTCAAAATGCCACGTTTGATCCCATTTTACAGTGAATTTGGAGTGAATCTTCCTTCCCTTTTTGTTTCTATTGTATGGAAGAAATGTTGCATCCATTGCATGAGTGATGTTAACAGGTGCCTTTCCCAAACCCAGCCTATAACGTTAGGGTCCAATGGGGAAATGTTTCTAGGTCCACTTCCACTAGGTAAATGACCAATTATCTAATTTGATATGTAGCCATCAAATATATGTCTTTCATTAAGTCTGGTTTTTCAGTGTTCCGAAATGTAGTTTATCTGTTTGGATACATTTTGGGATTACTATTAAGTTGTTGATTGTCTTTTGTAGCACTTTTGGGTTGCCATCTCTATGGTGTTCTTTGTTGCAGCGACTACATTTACGCTTCTTAAGCTGTGTGGTAAATTTCTTGTTCTTTTTTATTCTTTGTAACTGAGAGCTGCACATGAGGAAATTTTTAGTGTTGCATTACTAGTGAATACATGATTTACCAAAAAAAATAAAAGATTTATGTGTAGATGGTTATGCTTGTAACCTGCCATTTCATTTCTATCTTTTAGTATTTTAGTGCATTGTGATCTCATTTTTGAGCTTATGCTTTGTCGGTTTGTTTATGTAGACACTGTAGTTGCATCTTACTCGTGTGTCACAATTTAAAATGTCTTTTCAATATCGAATTCATAACATTGTATCCCTTCAAATATAGAAAATTAATTTATCTTAATTTCATCTTTTGTAGTATTTGGCTGGTATGTAATAAACAGCATTTACCCAAAACAATATAATACCAAACAGCTTGACATGTCGAACAAAAGGAAGTTTGAACTTTGAAGCACCTTTCAAATATTTTTGCTTCTTAAGTAGGTTGTGAACACTTCCATTTCCCTGGTGAGCTCAGTCCATTGTATTATCTCATGATTTCACGGCGCAAATCTTGCTCCTTGTATCTTTGGGTTTCATGTTGTGATTATAGATTTATGCGATGGTCATATCCCTTATTTGTCAGCTAGTAGTATTCTCTTGGATTGGTAATGATGTAATTTGTCTATTACTCTATCGTTCACCTTAAGGTGCAACTTCTTGAGATGCATTAGAGCTTTTTCAAATGGAGGGCATTACTTCACATATTGCACTTTGGATAGACTCAAATTGCATTACCTGATCTTATTTGGTCTTTGCTTGCACAAAACTCAAACTCAAAATAGTGTTTTTCTTCTTGGGTCTTTCATCATACTCTTATTGGAGTGCAATCAAACATCTACGCTTGTGAAATTCAACCAAGAGATAGAAGGCGTAATGATTTGTTGTGTCATGGATACCTTGACGATATTTGGATCCTAGATAAAAGGTGCATATGGGAAATCATGAAAATAATATGGCTTTGTTTTGTGGTAAAATCCTTTGTGATATAGCTTGGGTTGCTTGACCCTACCACATGATCTCTTGTTTGGCCAGCTGTTTGTTCTAGATAACATTCTCATCATCGATCATCTCCAAAAAATGTGGGTCACTCTCGAACAGGTCAATGGTCATATGGATCATTGAGCAGTTGTTACTGTACCTCTAGAGGATGCACTTTTGGAAGATGCATCTTTAACCATACAAAGGTGTATGGGAAGAGAGAGACCATTAGATCTTTGAGGGTCCTACACGAATCACGTCTTATATAGGGAATGTACAGGGATATGGTTGTCTTGTTCCCTAGATCTTCAAGAAATTTTGGGCTTAAGGGTAGAAGATATGACCTGTGAATGGATGCTAGTAATACCCCCACCTCCAGGAAAAATGCCGAGGGTCAAATGATGTTAAGTTGTAATAGAACACATAAAACTCACTTTTGATGGGAGCTCCTGGGAAAATCCAGGCCATTCAGGGTGTTTGATTTATCTAGAGAAAAGCTTGGAAGGTCGCTGAATAATTTCACAAGGGCGTGTGCAAATGAAAACCTTGTTGACATGCCTCAGGTTTTTCTATTGCTTTTGCTTGGGCTCCCTGATTGCAAAGATAGTTACTATTATTAGGGTGACATGTAGAGACGCAGTGGTAACTAGTGAGGAGTTTTTCAGGTGAAAGTATGGTTTTCTATTCTCAGTATTGAGCAATATGCAAGTGGATGCCCTAAGTACGGAGGTATCATTATCATCGTCAAAGCCTTTTTCCAACTAATTGGGGTTGGTTACACGAATCTTAGTCTGCCACTCTGCTTTATTAATGGCCATACCCTCAATGAGGCCAAAGTCCCCATATCTCTTCTCACTACTTCCAACCATGTCCTTTTGGGTCTACCCCTTGCCCTTTTTGAGCCTTCCATTTGAAGTAACTCACACCTCCTAACAGGTGCTGTACTGGGTCTGCGCCATATATGGTTAGCCCACTTAAGGCTACTCTCTCTCATCTTATCGTTTGTTGGTGCCACACCTAAATTTTTTCGAATGTATTCATTCTGAATTCTATCCATTCTTGTCTTGCTACTCATCCATCTCAATATCATCATCACTGCTACACTCATTCTATGGGTATATTGTTTTTTGGATGCGGTTTGAATAGAGTCGAGGCTCTAAACAATCAAAGTAGAGGCCACCTTTAAATAGTGTCTAGAAATTTGGTTTCAACATTGAAAATCTTTGTGATTGCCTTAAAATATATTTTTATCTCTAATTATAAATTTAAAACCAAAAAAATAGTGTAGATCATGCAAATCTATTAAAACTTGAAAATCTTGAAAATTGACTGTCCAAAAATGTGTTACAAGATGCACTATTTCCATACTTGAAATCCATTTTTTTC
>NW_006494904.1:789665-815250 GCF_000471905.2 Amborella trichopoda
GAGAGAGAGAGAGATTAGAGCATTTGGGGTGAGGCATCGTCATGAAGCTGGAGCTCAAATAA
The DNA here is from genome assembly GCF_000471905.2 of Amborella trichopoda. The sequence goes on from NW_006494904.1 coordinate 789,728, forward strand.
CACATCCATGGCCTTCTCTGAGTAGGAGCATTGTTGCTGCCCTCTTCATTGTCAACAGTGGCGATGGGTTTCTCATTGTTCTTGATAGAGGATTTTATGGTCATCCCTTCTTCACACACCACTTCCATGTAAGGGTGGCAAACGGGTGGAGTCGACTTACCGACTAGGCAGGTCGACCTGAATTGGGTCTAGGTTCAGGTATATGTTTTGGACCCGATGGGTTGGGTATGGGTCCAAGTCGGGTCGGGTCTGGGATGACCCAATCCGGTAAATTAAATTTTTAATTTTTATTTTTTAGTTTCTAAACTGGGTTCTAGGTTGGGTCCGGGTCCAAATGACTTGGATCCGACCCGGGTCTGAGACAGGGTTCAAATGACTTGCACCGGACTAGGTCCAGGTCGGGTCCGGGTTCGTGTCTGGGTCCAATTCACTTGGACTGATCCCGGGTCCAGGTTGGGTCTGGATCCATGTAAACTTAGTCGGGTTGGGTCCAGGTTCGGTTAGACCCGACCCATTGCTACCCCTACTTCCGTGTAAAATGGACGATGATGCAGAATAACTTATCTTCAATCTGAGATTCTTATAGAGAGAAGGTAAAAAGAGTGCTTTGCTGCCGTTACTGAGATTAATGGAGAGATAACAGATGTACTCAATCTAAGAAACCACATAAAAAACCTGATAGAGAAAGGTTTGCTTATCTTGTGCAAGCCTGTTGTGGGGACTTGAGGCGCAACACATTGCCGAGAGTCCCCCTTTGATTATTTTACTTTTTGATTAAGTAATTGTGTATTGTAGCAACTCGGCCGAGTACTGTAGAAATCAGGTGAGTCTGCCCGAGTTTTATTGTACTTAGGGGAGTTAGTACAGTACTCACCTGAGTACTGTATAGGTCCATCATCCTACGAGTATGTACAATATAATTGCATTGGTAGGGTTCTGAGGCTGAGTAAGTCGGTCGAGTCCAAGTCAACTCAGTTGAGTTTTCATACACTGGGTAGGAACCTCGTACTTTCGAGCAAATGAAAATGTAAATCCCAATCCTGTAAAGTGAAATCATGGTGGGTGAAGTAGTGCTCTGTTTCCTCCTCACTTCTGGGTCTAATATGCAGGTTTGGGAACTGGAAAGCTCGAAGATACAGGAAAAGAGCCCAGGCTTAATTGGTTAGCACTTGACGATGTGCAACGCTACGTCCTAGGCTCAATTCCTACCAAGGGTAGGAGCCCTCTCCCCACTGAATCACCCAAAAAAAGAAAGCTCTAGGATACAAGTGATTGTTAGTATCCTACCCCTTCAACAAAGAACTGCGTGAAGGATTCTACTCTAGTGGAAATCTGGATCTCCGAACACAAATTCACCACAAAACTTTCATTAAGAGGGGTTGCAAGGAAAATATTCTAAAAAAGCAGATAAATGTTCATTATCCAAATTTACTTGCCTTTTAGGAGACAAATTTTTTGCAAAAGATTTGCACGGATAGTTTTAGTTGAGTAAAGATGTAGGCGAATCACTCAAAGCAATGGTGAATGAGTAAGATGCTTGGAAAAGTAGTTAGGCTTCACCATAATGGAACTATGGAAGAACCATGGTTACTAGGATCTACTTTGGTAGGCGATTCCTTCTAGGATCTCGATTCTGTCACTCTCGGAATGGATCTCTTAGGGATCTTGATTTTTAAATTTTGGGATATCGAACCCCCACTCATAGGGATCCCAATTCCTACTGTTAGGGATCTCGATCCCAACCTTAAAGACCAAAACAACAACCAAACTGATATTTTCTTTGTTTATAGGTCACTAGTAACACAACTATTGCTTGCTTGCTATTCAATATTAAGATCCCTACTTTAAAGAGTATACATAATCCTAAATATCATACATGTTCGTAACAAGATCCCCAAAAAGTTGGGATCAAGATTCCAAAAGGTCGGGATCAATATCCCCAAAAGGTTGGAATCTCGATCCCTAACATTTGGGAATCTCGATCCATAACATGTGCATTGTACGGACGGCGTTCCCAATCATAAGGATCTTCTAGCATTTCACGATCCCTCACTCCCGATCCCGATCCTGATCCTGGTACTGTTCTCGCTCCCGATCCCAACGGCTATGGGAAGAACCTCAACAAGGATTTAAACAATACTGAAATATGATTTATGATGAATTGGATTGTGTCAAACTTGGTTGTGTTGCCAAGGTTTTATAAACTCGGGCACTTCCACGAGTTAAAAGGACATATTAGAGAAGTTCTGGAAATTGTTTAATTATTTTTTGTATGAGAAATACATTATATAATTTCTGATACTGGCTCCCTATCCATTTCATAAACTGGTACCTCCCCGCTAGAATGGCAATTCCACCTCAGAACCTTGATTTTGTGGTTCATGAATGGAAGCACATGGAAATCGCAGTTCAGATTTAGCTGAACGGCTGTTCCATTTCTATGAATGGATGTAATAATAATTCAGCAAGCTTGTGTTTCTTAATGAGTGTATGATGTTTGAGCCTCGATGTGTGATATGGGTATGTGCCATGATGTTCGAGCCTTGCTGTGTGTACTGCTCCCTATCCATTTCATAAACTGTAACCTCCCCACTATTGTGGCAATTCCACTTCAGAACCTTGGTTTTGTTGTTCATGAATGGGAGCATATGGAATCTGCAGTGCAGTCTTAGCTGAACAGCTGTTCCATTTCTATGACTTGATGTAATAATAATTCAGCAAGCCTGTGTTTCTTAATGATTGTATGATGTTGGAGCCTTGATGTGTGTGATGGGTATGTACCATGTGTGTAATTTGCAAGAAGTTTTGTAGGGCCCTTAATTTATAGCAGTCATGCATTAGAAATTGAGAATCTGGGGAAGTTGTGTTTCCTTACCCCATGAAAGTTCTGAGTATTCAAAGCAAGGTGTTAAGATTTTTCTTGATATTTGTGAAGGAAATTTTCCTTAGAAAGCTGAATTTGGTATGTTTATGTATTGAATTAGTATATACATATGGTGATGCATCGTTCACTGTTCCTTTCTACAACTATGCAGGTGATGTTGCTGCGTTAGGCTGGTGGGATCTATTTATAAATTTTGGGTAAATTGGCTTACTAAAAAAGCTGAAAAGCATCGATTGTTATTCATGATAAAATTTATGACATGATTCACTTGTGGTATTGCTGTGTTTCAGGATTGCTGAGTGCTTTGCTTTTCTTGTCTGCACAAAGTGGTCGAATCCTGCAATTCATAGGCAAAGTAACAATAGAGGAGAAAGTTCTTCCACAGCTATTAGATATTTGGATTGGAACAGTGGTCTGGTAGTTTCACCTGATGAGGATCAATATCAGGAGGGCATGTGTGGTTTGCAGGATATTGGTGGTCACATTATGAAGATTCCTGTGATTGCTTTCCAGGTTTTGCTTTGCATGCGTTTAGAGGTTGGTTATGGTGAGCATTTGTTCATTCTCATGTATCTGTGATTTTAATTCAATACTCAATATTTTTTCTCTGTTTATTTTTGTGTTAGGGAACACCTCCACCCGCAAAGCATATCCCAATCCCTGCACTTTTCATGCCCCTTTTCATTTTACAAGGTGCTGGAGTCTTGCTTGCTATAACAAGATTGGTGGAGAAGGTTTTTCTTCTGTTACGAAATGGAACTACTACTGAAAGATACTTTGAATTATGTTCAAGAGTTCGAGATTGCTTTGGTTTCTTGCATCATGGTTCAAGGTAAATTGCTCCTGAATGTTTTTGATAATCGAATTACTTCTGAGTTACCCACATCTCCTGGTTATTTTGCATCATATTCTGTAAGGCATATGGGCTCCACCTAAGCACTGTTGTGCACGATTGACATTGTACCACATTCATGTTGATATCTCTATTTAGCTTTATTAATTAGAGGCCCTATGGTGAGTACCTATTCAATTTATCAATTGCAGGCTTCTTGGTTGGTGGTCGATTGATGAGAGCAGTAGAGAAGAGCAGGCTCGTCTTTACCACTCGGGGACTGTCGGGTGAGTCATACAATGCCTTAGTTGATGTAGTATTGCTTGATACTCAAGGGAATAAGTTGAGCAGCTTCATTTGAAAATGTTACTTAATGAGACTGGATCTCATGGTAAGACATAGCATGCATAGTTATATGCTGTCTTCCAGTAATTGCCAACGAGAATCAGGACCTTGTGGTTTTTAGTGTCCATCTCTCTTAGAAAGGTATATCTCTGTGACAAGAATAGTTTGAATACTTGATATTCAATATGATATATTCGCCAAATGCACTCCTTGAGTTTTTTTTCTTTTCATGGTGCATTTCCATTGCGTATCCATCTCTGGCTTGGAACTCATGAAAAGAAAAAAGAGGAATTGTTTAATGTTACTGGCTATTACAAATATTGAATGAGGTAACATGCAAGTAATAGATAAATGGTAGCCTACTAGCCTGCAATCAAGTATTTAATTAAGCCTCATAGATGCCATAAAATCTTGATTATCTGATAACCTGTGAGCATTGATGTTCATGTAAACCAAGCTTCAGTTATTTACTCGTGCAAAAGGTCACCTGATGCACCACATTGTCTTCTATATGAATGCAATGTCATTGCATAATTTTAGTCATTATCATCATCATTTCCATCACAATTGTTATTGTTGCCCCTCTGGTTGCCTTCATGTCCTTGTGCATTGCGCTTAGGAAAAGGTCTCCCATCTGACTTCCTTTGTCCAACTTCCCAGGAGCAACTCCTCCCTCCATCCACTTAGCAGAGACATCTGTCTTGGGGTCCAGTAAGGATATCCATTATCTATACATTTCTTATATATTGGAAATGTGGAGCAGTTTAGGATCCAGTAAAACATAGTAGTCAACTCTTAGTGAGCACTTGGATTTTCTATGAAGTCTGATATTTCTCCAAAAGGAGTTGGATGATTCCCTAATACAAGGTTTTTGCAACTGTGATCCTCTCAGCTCTGAAGTGGGGCTTTGCACATATCATTTTGTCATGCGGCGCCTTACATAGTTTAGCCTTCTGCCATTATGAAACACAACTCGTCAATGGTGAAAAAACTCTTTCAAGGCATCACTTCTTTGCAAACTCTCTCAGCTTATTTTTTAGTAGAGCTAAGACTTACATGGGGAACGACATGATAAATGTGTTTGTTGTTGACTTAAAACCAATGGCTTAAGCATCTTTGTTGAGATTGTGGCACACAGCTTGATGATGGGGCTTGTTAGTCTGTCTTTTAGAATTTCTACATAAAAAAGAAGTCAATAGTGCTTTGGGCACAAGAGTCCCATGAACTTTGGTGGTGGATCATGCATTTGTATACGTATATATACACTTATATTGAAGTTTCCGTAGGAGATATCATCATCATCCAAAAAACAAAATCCTGTGTGGAAGAAAAACAATGTTCTCGGCGTACCAATCAAGAAAGTGTCTTCTACATATATTGATAAGAAATGGAACTCTATAGGCTGATGAGGAGATATCCGCTAAATGGAGTTATTTTTGTATGTGTGTTTGAAGGAGAAAGAAGGCGGGTTAAATGCAACATCATAGAACAAGATATGAAGATTAGGACAACAGACTTGACATTATCCTATGTGCTGTCTGAGGAAATGCGATGTTTCCTATAATTCAAATATTGTGAAATCTGTTTAACACTTCGCCAATAAAGCTTTCAAGGACATAAAAGTCCATAAAACCTTTCTGCTTCCAAATTTATTTTAGTTCATCTAAATTTGACTTATTTTTTCTTCCTTTTGGTTGCTGCCAATAATTCTTTATTTGTTCTTTAACCTAGGCCTAGCCAAGTGATAGACACCCCCTGTTCAACCCTTGAAGTTTGTCCTCGAAGACACAAGCAAACTGACCTACACAAGCGAACTGGCCTAGAGAATAAAAATATTCTTTTACTTTTCGATTTAAATCTTTCACTCATCTGAGCCAGTTCCTTGATAGATCATTCACATATGGTGGAATGTGATCCAGATAATGACTTGGCAAGCAATGTGGTCAAAAAGTTATATTTGGAGTCCGTTTTTCTGGACCACTGTGCGTATATGGAGTCTTTTAGACTCACTGGAGTGAGTTTCCCATCATCAGATTGATATTTGAGACCATACAAACTTGATAGTAAACGTTTGTGTTCATGCATACGTTCTAGCACATGGCCATGCATATGCTGCCCATGCTATTTTACCTGTGCCTGATGTCCCCCATATTGTAATTCATGCGCATCTACCTTATGTTTGGTACTGATTTCCTGGATTTTAGATTCATAAACTGCACCTCACTATGGATGGTACAATGGCTATGTATGGCTTTTTTTTGTTGGCACCTGTTTTCGTGTATCTTAGTAACCTGTTGATGTTCATGGTTTTTTTGATCATTGACCATGCTCTTTTTTTAAGAGTGCTGTTTGTATGACTCCAGCTTGTAAGAGCCTCATGTGCCTCATGATTATCTACTGGTTCTAGCTATATCATTTGTCGTTTATTTTATGCAGGTATAATACTTTCTCGTGTTGTTCTCCTGAGGTGGTCAAGAAAATGCCCAAGAAGGATCTTGCTGAGGAGGTGCGATGAATTACAGTTTATATGGTTTTCGCTTTTGTGCCCCAGCTTGTGGTTTATTGCTGTTTTCACCTGTTAATCAATTTACTACCCATAGATGTCCTGTTTTATTTCTGAATAAACATAATTTCATTATATGCCAGTTTGTCCATTAACTTCACATGCGACTTTCTTGTTATTAATGATGATTTAATGAATTAGGTTTGGAGATTACAAGCAGCTTTGGGAGAGCAAGCCGAAATCACGAAATATAGCCAGCAGGAGTACGAAAGACTTCAGAATGTAAAATCAATTTCTCTTATGCGGCTGCTAGTTCTTACAAAACTCTAGAGTTCTACAGTAATTGCCGAAAATGGGTTTTTGTATGTGAACCCACCCGCATATAAATTATGTGACCCCACTTCTCAACCGTTCGATCTGAATGGACGGCTAGGATTGTTTATGTCACAATGTCATGCCAAATACTGTTTGATTTTGATTTTGATTTTTACGAAACGTTTTTGAGTGAAATTTGGGGCATCCCATCATATAGCAAAAATAAAAAAAAATATTTCTCATGAAAATAAATAGCAAAAATGCCTCTGAAGGTTTCAGGGCTAATTTGGTAGTTTTCCTTCACATGAAATATTTTTTTTATTATTTTTATCATGTGTGCTCCTGTCAGATGTATGCATGCCCCAAATTTCGATGCAAAATGATTTATATAATAAAAATTAAAAATAAAACATTCTGAGCAGTCAGATCAAGATTTAACGCTCAAGAGTTAAGTTGTGACATTATGACTCAAGCCATCCCAGCCATCTACTAAGATCTGATGGCTGAGAGTGGTTGAGAGCAGGGGTCACATTTATCTTATATGTGTGTGGGGTCACATGTAAAGCTTTCCCTACATCAATAACATCATTTTTTAAGAGGATATATCATTAAATGGCTTAAGTTATCTTACAAAATCTTTAAAGAATTCAAAAGATGCCATCTACCACTCTATTTTTTAAGTTTCATTTATAAAGGCACTTCCTCAAAAAATGTATTCAAAATTCCCAAAATAACCTTGTTCAGAGTTCACAATGTAAATAACCAGGGGCAATTTGTTAATTGTTCAGAGTTGTGAAAATGGACCTGCCAAGTGGCCGGTACTTCTAGTTGTTTAGGGTTTAACAATACAAAATTGAGGTTTTTTCATCATTTGATAGTTCGACATTCCTAATCTTAAACCAGGGCTATTTTTGTAATTTGGCGGAAGCCATTTAATTATGTCAAATTTTCAAATACCCTTGGTTGTTGAGGGTTCCCAACACTTAACAATGGTAATTTGGGAATCTTTGAACAAATTTTTAAAGGATGCATCTATATGAAATAAACGGTTAAAAGCAAGCCCTGCAGTGGTAAATAGGGTCTTTTGAGTTTTTTTATTGATTTTGTAAGATTAGTCCCAATGATAATGTTTTCCCTTTTTCTAAATCAGAATGTGTTTGTCAAGGAGGTTTTGTCATGCTGTAAACTGTGGGAGAGGATTTAGCATACATGAGGTTTTGTCATGCTGTAAAGTGTGGGAGAGGATTTAGCATACATGGGTATTGCTTGTGGAGTAAATCTACCAACTTCTCTAGAGAAGACAGATCATATCTGCACTGATACAAGTTTATAATTTTCATTGGCATTAAATATGATATGCACAGGTCTTGGTTGTTAAAAGAAGAGAATCCGGTGAATAGAGTATGCTCTATAATCTCTATGTTTGTGGGTTAGTCTTGAAGTTTCTGTATTTCAAGGATGATTGGGAGGGCTGGGTTTTCTCTATGGTGTGTTAGCCATCTACTACATTTCTAGTTTATGGAATTGGATCCTGCCAAAGCTGGATTATGGTGCATGGGTTTGTTACGTGGATTTATTACGCATCACTAAACTCTAATGTGATTCCGTTTCTCGGAAGTACAAAAACATCTCATGCGTGCATCTCTAATTGTATTAGTGTCTAAATGGTGGATTTTATGAATGCAATGTAGTTTCATGAGTGTAACTTACTGGTCTTACCCTTTGCGTGGTGCATCAATCAGGAGAAGGTTCTTTGCAGGGTTTGCTTCGAGAGAGAAATTGTTGTCGTTTTGCTCCCATGTAGACATCGCATCCTCTGCAGGTATTCTTTCTCTATTGTGAGCATGGGCATTTGCATTTATTGATGAGAATCCGTGCCTTATGTTCTTCCTTCCCCCTCTTTCCTCCCTATTTGCCATGTGGTGCAGTACTTGTTCGGAAAAGTGTAAAAAGTGCCCTATCTGCCGTATGCCGATTGAGGAGCGCATGCCTGTATATGATGTGTAGTCTTGTTTACTGTAAATTCTTACCATTTCTTTTGCTTGTGCTCAGCCCAAAGTCTCAACTTTTTTCTATTGTACAAAATTCAATGATAGTGCCGAAACTATTGACGACATCAGTTAAATGCCTCTTCCTGCTTGAAAGAATGACGAAGCACGGGAAATGGCAAAGCATTTGAGTTTGATTGTAAAGCAGGGACTGTAAATACATAGTTGGGATTTTGGTGATTCCTTTTTTGCTGCTTTAGAAGCATCGAGTTTGTGTACATGCCTGAATATCGACCATGGTTTGCAGATTTAGGATTCGGACTTCTCTTGGCAAACGACTGCCAACAGTTTTGGCTTACTTACTAGATTTTGTTAGATATATGAACTATTGTTAGATATATGAACTACAAAAAATTGAAGGACAAATGTAAATAATTCATGAAAAAAATAGCATGAAGCATGACGGGCATCAATAGAACTAAAATAGAAAGTCTCTTAAATTTTATGAATGATATTTAGGGAAATTACAAAAAATTTCAAATTGACCTTTCTTGTTTATTATACCCATTCTTTGTGCCTTTCTAACGCCCAAAAATGCCGTCACTGCAGACCTAATGGATTGGTAAACTTTATGGATGTGCTAGGTCTGTGAAGCTCCTTTATTATGCCTACGGAGCAGCGTTTCGCTGCTAGGTTTACTGACCTTTTACACACCTAATAGGTCTGGTCGTAAGCTGATTGGCTATAAATGAGAGGTAAAAGAAAAAGGAAAGAGAGGAAAGAGTGGAGCAAATCAGGTTTGTTTTTTTTGCCCTTTTCTTTCTTAAAAAATTTAGCCTCTTGCTTGGCCACATAGAGTTATAATTATTTGTTTCATCTCTCCCTAATGAATGCCCAAGGGATTCGATCTCTTCGTCTCCCTAATAAATGCCTAAGAGAGTAGATCGATTCGTTCTTCATATTTCTCCCTGATCAATGCCTCAAAAGGGAATTGATTTCGTGGTCCTTTGCCAGGGTGTTTTTCTGATAGGATTGCAATGGACCTGGACCCGACTCGGGACTACCCCTGATCCGGGTCTGGGTCTGGGTCTGGGTCTGGTAATATTTTCAGGTCCTAATATATGAAATATATTCAAATGTTGTTAATGTGCAGATATTTTAATTTCTGAGTCGGGTCTGATGGGGTCTATATGTCCTGGCCTGGGTCCGGGCGGACCTGAACCGACCTGACCTGTAGCCACCCCTAGTTTTGCAGATATTTGAGGCGCATCATGTGCGATGACTATTTCAGGGTGGTTATCCTTGTTGAGGCCCCTTGAATTCAAAATAATTGCTCTCTAGAGGAGTGGGTGAAGGATCGGTTTGACCCTAGCATGCCTGTAGCCAAAGGAGCTACCTAAATGGGTTGCTTGCAACTTGATATGGTTAACAATTGAAGGAAAGGTGGTTAACCGCAGTCAAATTTTCAAGAAGGCGACCCACGGCTCAGGCAGGGACCGGCCCCAAGCCGTGTTTCTTAATATTGGTTAAAACCCTGAAAGAAAAAAGGTTTATCTTATGAAACCTGATTATTTATCTGGTTTAGAAAAACCCGAAAGAAGAAAGGTTATCTTATTAAATCTGATCATTAAGATTTTCTTATTAAATCTGACCATATTTATCTAGTTTTCAGTGAAGAACCTAAGCCCGACCCGGTTTCTCTCTCTCCAAAACGGCTCTCGATCCGACCTGGTTTCTCTCTCACCATAACGGCTCTCGTTTTGTTGTGTTGCATTGTCTCACCTGTTCGATTCCTTCAAAATGTGTCATTTCATTATTATTTTCTTTTCTTTATTTGTTTTGTTTTTTGAGCAGGAAAAGGTACTGAGAAAATGGAGAATAAAGACGAAATATTACAAACAAGAGTTGACAAGACGAAATATTACAAACAAGAGTTGACAAGAATTGAACATTGATGTACTGGTATTTGAATACCAGGAGGAACTCAAGCATCAAACAGAGAATTGGGGGCTTGCTGATTGGTTGTGAATTTCTCTCTCTCAGGTTAATAGTAGCTCTTTCTCTCTTAAGTAAGACTTAATGTTACCTTCAGTCGTAAACTATTGAAAATATCTTCATTATCGTCAAAATATTTTTCCAACTAATTGGAATCGACTACACGAATCTTGATCCACCATTTTGTTTTATTAAAGACCATATGCTATTACGAGTTCTTATATCTTAGGCAAAAGCGAAAGATAAATATAACAAATGGGACAACATGATCTCATATAAGAGAGTATCACAATCAAAAGAGAGATCTACCGTAAGTAGAAATGGGTGGGCAAGAATAAAATAAAAGAAGAAGAGTAGGGAGAGACGATTAATCCCACAATGTTCAGGAGTGGTTTGAAAAACGGATTGGTGGTTTGGATCAAGCATCCCAAAAATCCATTCGGATCGGTGAATCGGCAGTTCAGATCGGGAACAGGTCAAATCGGTCGGATTCGACAATAAAAAAAAATAAAAAAATGTTAAAAATAATTATAAATATTGTTTTTTAGGAATCCAATAAAAAATCAAGGTACTACATTATTAATTTTTATTTTTTCATCAATATGCAAATATTGAGATGTTTTTTCCCTATATGAACTTATGTCAACCATTAAATTTACATCACATAAAAGAATAATCATAGAATTATCAAGGATGAAGTATCTGATAATATCATCTAATTTAAAATATATTATTGACAACTATAAGAAAAAATAATACATTACATCAATGTTTAAAAAAACAGATCGGTGATTTTTTAAACATTGACCAAATTCAAAAAATAAAACATTATTTAAAAATAAGAACAAATCTACAATGCCTTATAATATTATCGACTTCAAAAAAATATTATTTACAACAATAAGAAAAAATAATGCATTACAAAATTTATAATACAGATAAATTAATAAATAAAATGCAAGATTTGATTATCAATATATAATTATTAATTATAACATTATAATAAAATAAAAATAAAACCACCTATAAATTTTAATATTATGAAATTAAAATATTTCAAAAAACTTTACCCTAAAAATTGAAAAATAAAGATACCAAAATTCAAAGAAAAAAAAAAAAGCCACTTGGCAATACGCACAGTAGCTACAAAAAAAAAAAAAAAAAGAAGAAGAAAAAGGTAACAAAGCTTTGAGAATGCTTCAAACTTCTTTCAAACATTCAATACATATATAGATGATATATTTACAAGTGTATTTTTTTAGGCAATGATGATTAAGATTCAAAATTTTAAATTCTACCTCGTATATATGGTTTTTCAAAATTTAACCTTAAAAATAAGTAAATGATAGAATGTTGTCACATTCTATATAACAATAATAATTTATTAAATAACATAGCAATTTAATATATTAAATTATGTGATATTTTAATGTATTTATAACAATAAAAATTTCAATATAGCAATAACAATTTTAACATAGTTATGATAAATAATTATAGTTAGTTAACAATTTTGACGTAATTATATTCATTTGACATAATAATATTAAGAAAAAATTACAAAAAACCTCTAAGACCACACTTTCTATGCAACTTACCCCCAGCCTAACTTTTCCTCTCACATTTTCCCCCAAAACGAACTTTATGTGCAAATACCCCCAAAGGTAAAAGCTCAGTTTTTAGATGAAAATGCCCTTCCCGTACACAAAAATCATTTTGGCCAGATTGAATGTTGACTTTTGGATCCCAGTCGCACATTGCCGGAGCGCACCATCACATTGCCAGAGCGCATAAGTGCCGGATTGCCCTAAGGCAACTACTGGACCGAAACTGAGTACTGCCCTAAAGGGCCTTGGAGTTCAGTAACATCTATTGGCCAACTGCCCTTTGCATCTACTGGACCACACTTTACATAGCGCCGGAGCCCTCTTTTCAGACCGCACTTTACATAGTGCCACAGCCCTATTGCCATACCACACTTTAGACAGTGTCGATACTGCTGACCACACTTACATAGTGTCGGAGGCCCTATTTTGGTGAGCTAGAGGAGAGAGAGGCATGGGTAAGATAAAAGTAACGGAGGGTAATTTAGGTATTTTTTTATTTGGTTGGGGGTATTTGCATAGAAAGTATATTTTGAGGAAAAAAGTGGGGGAAAAAGTTAGGTTCGGGGTAAGTTGCATAGAAAGTGTAATTTTTTAATTTTTTTTAATATTAATGTCATTTTAATATTTTCATATTACATAAGTTTAACATAATTATATTGAGTTATTAACATAAATAACAAAAAATTCATATAATTATATTAATTCTTATAAATTTATTATGCGTAATTTTTTTTGATATTTATATGTAATTCAAACTTAGTTATATCTACTTTATTTTTGTAAATTATAAAAATAAAAATGAATATAACTAATTAAAAAAGAAAAATAAAATTTTTATTTTGTAAACCATTTATTTTATAGATGATAGTTTTCTTAATTTAAGAGAGAGCTATTAATGAAAACGTCTCCTTTAATTGTAGGCTCTATTTCCATGGAAAAAGAAATATCCCATATCGATAGATGGTGGGAAGAAATATGTTTATATAACTTAGAAATGTACAACATTTGATTGTCAATATGACACGCGGGAGGTTAACCTTGCTTGTGCATTGTACGTGGGTAATGCTCTAAAAGGAAGAGTGGCTAGTGAAGATAATCTAATATCATCATCATCATCTGAGCCTTATTTTATTTTGTTCTAAGAGGAAGAGTGGTTAGTAAAGATAATCTAATATCATCACCATCATCTGAGCCTTATTTCATTTTGTTCTATCAAGGAGATTGTAAGTAACCATGTCTCTTATCAATACTTCCATCCATGTCCTTTTGAGCATTCCCTTTACCCTTTATAGCCTTCCACTTGAATCGAAATTCCCCTCCTAATATATTAGGTCTACATTGCAAATTGCACCTAAGTCTACTTTCCCTCATCTTATTTAATATATGATAGTTAATACAAAATAAAATCTAAATAACATTTTCAGGGTGGGTCGGATCGGGTTAGCCTAGACTTGACTAAGTGTCGGCTCCCCATTTTTGGACCTAGACCTAACCTGTCGGGTCCAAAAATGGGACATAGACACAGACTGAGTCAAGTTGACATACCTGTTTAACGGGTCTCTGTGACCCATTTCCCACCCATATTGCCCAGATTACCAAAAGAGCTTCCATCAAAATTAAGCTTAATACATGTACAGGCAGTGGAGTCCAAACAGCAAACGGAAAATCAGTCCGCAGAAAACCCAAGCACTCCTTTCTTGTCATCATCCAACCCACCATGCTATCCAAAATCCTCTCTTTTAGTTTTTCAATCTTTAAAATTTTTCAATTCCTCTCCTTCCACTCCTCCCACAAGATGGATGCTCTAACTGCCCTCCAAATTAAATTTCCAACTTTGGGCCATTTAACTGGCTAACAACATCAGCCACATGTCGTGGGAAAACCAATTTAATTCCCATTAACCTGCACACCCACATCCACATCCAAAGCTCTGTAGCCCAATAGCACCACAAAAACAAGTGACTACAACAATCTTAATCTTCATCACAAAACAAACATACATTATGTCACCTCTTCCTTAAAAAATGCTTGTAACTTATGTGGGACAGGCCATTTCCAAACTTTAACGACCTGCCTGTTACCCCATCTAAACCTATCATGACATACAGGATAGTAGAGCGATTCATCCGAGTAAACACCAACCGATTCGCCTTCCCAAATGAGCTGCTCCTCATCCCTATAGGCCAAATGACAGAATCTATTGAACTCATCCATCAACTGTAGAAACTGTGCAGTAACTAGATCCGTTGGCCATTATATGTGCACATGATGTTCCATATAGCGTTCATAACTTCATACCACCACCGGAAACAAGTTTATCAACTTTAGCAAACTGATTCACAGCTTCCAAAAATAAATCAGGTACTAATTTTTTAGGGGCCGATCCCCCAACTATTGGTTTATTTTAAGTGGTTCTTTCCGGTGTCTCAAAGGACAATCAAGGCCATTCAAAAGAACCTCCCAACAGATAAGGAAAATGATCTCTCTCACCCACAAGTAGGAAAATATGCTATTTTTCCTCTCCTTTTTATAATCTTTACGTTTGTTTCGTGTGAAAATTTTCCCATGAAAGAATTCACTCATGTGATTAGGTGTAGAAATGTTTTCACACAAATTGTATCTTTCATCTGTCATAATAGGGGCCCTTTATTTTGTTTATTTTATAATGACTGGTAGATTTTCCCATGTGAAATAGATTCCTACAATCTATAATAGAGTACAAACAACTAAGGTAGCATCAGCCTTTAGATTTTTCTGTCTACAATGGAGTCCAAACAAATGAGGCTTACTTGCATATATTTGAAGATCAAGTCCTAATTTTGTACTACAACGATAACGAATAGTGTTATTCCTCTTCCATTTTTTTATTTTTTGGGTTACCAAATCTTGTTTTTTTTTTAAAAAAATTATATTAATTCCAAGTACGATAGTTGAAACCGAGTCACGCAACAGCTTTTAAAATTTTTATTCTTTTAATTACAATTTATTATCTTAAAACTAATTCACACCATTTTAAAATATATTTGAAAATGTCTTATACAATGCATCTTAACTATTTGAAATATTTAGGTTTGAGTTTTGTTTTCAGAAATGATTTGTGGTCAGTTAATAAAAAAATAAATTGCACAGACTTACAGGTCTTCTCAAATATTATCATCTTTTAACTACAAATTTAATTTTTTACGATGAGATTATTCCAGTTTGAATTATTATAGTCAAAGAATACTCTACAATCAAGGACTCGAAAAATTTATGCCTGGAGTCCTAATAATTTTTTTTTTGGAAATATATTATTTATTTCCCAAGTTATTCCAAATTATTTGGATTTTTTTAAACGAAACTTAAGATTCTCTTTTTTTATTTGCAATTATGCTTTTTTACCATATAAAGTACTATGTGCTTAAAAATAAAAAATTTCCATAACACACACAATTTGGTTGATGCTGATTTTGCATTGCGCACTCATGGACTTCTTTAATTGAATTTCACATACCTACCAAAAAATGTGAGTAGGGTGGGTTGCCCTAAAAAATTAGGGCTTGGAATTTCACATACCTACCAAAAAAATGTGAGTAGGGTGGCAATGGGTAAGGTTGCGCTAAACAATTAGGGCTTGAGTCACAAAATCTAACTCAAGGGCAACCATGGAGGGTAAGGGCCAATCTTTTTGTTTATTTATTTCTTTTATGCCTATTTGATTTTATGTGCCCCGGTCCAAGCCCTAGGTAGAGCTAGCCTGGCCCGGTCAGCCTTATCTGAGGTACGTTATGAATTTATTTATTATAGTGAGGGATTAGACCTTTGGACGTAGGGCGGGCTAAATCAACGACATAACCAATTGAGCCAGTACAAAGTTCTTAATTTCTAGAGGATGTCTTTTCAACATTATAAAGGTGATTAGGTCTTGACATGCACGATGCATGAGCAAGTGTACGTGTATGTGCAAATGTACAAGAGAGATATCACTAGATGTAGGAAATTTAATTTACTGCCAGTTTCTTAGGTCCTAAAATTTTTAACATATAAAGGGAGAATAAAATTTAGAGTTGGAGAAATATTTTGTAAGGCCACAACATAGATTTACAAGTAAACAATATCAACCAACCGTCTACAAAATAGCTTGCATAATTACAATTTACAATTATCATTATTATTATTTTTGGCTAAATAAAACTCTTTGTCAATTTTGGATCATGCTGGCCACCATATTTATTCCTCCGAACCAAATTCTCACGTATTTGATCATCTACTTTCTTTAATCCAATGTGTGAACTCTTGTCTCTACTGGACCATACGCTTTGATACCACTTGTCATGATTGGAAAGAACCGTCTAGATGTAGAAAAAGAAATCTTAATCTTCCGATGCTAGAATTGTAATTTTCGGTGGTGAGTTTTGAGGTGAAACTTTACTTGAACGGTTTTGCTACTTTTTTTTTCTTTTTTTTTTAGTCCATTAGATTAATGTATAAGGATATCAATCTCTTTTTGAGAATACCAAAAAAGATAAAGAAAAAGATTGAAAGGGATTACAAGATCTCATAAAAAACAAAGGAGGGCTACAGAGTTATTCATTGTGACCGCGAGATACCGAGCAAGAGACAGAATCCCAGCTTTCATGGAAGATTGAACGCACAAAATTTGTCGATTCTCAAGAGAGAGCTCACAGTAATGGCTGAATGACAAATTTAAATATGGAATATCTTATTTCCATGGAGGAGATAGCAAATGGATTCACAGTTGACCCTACGAAAGATATTTCAGGTGCCTTATATAATCATCATAGCTATTATCATAGTATGGAGGAGTTATTGAGTTGATTCAATTTTTAATGGTCAGATCATGGTTGAAAATTCGGCTGGTCTACTTTGACTCAGCTGAGTCACTCGGACTCGGCTCCTTGTTGGGTTGAGTCGTGTGCAATCGTGGCCACTTAAAAATACTAAATAATTCATAAAATAATATTTTTAAATGGCCTTGCACACAAGTACTCAGCTTAAAAAGGGGCCAAGTCCGAGTACCTCGGCTGAGTCAAAAAAATATTAAATAAATTATAAAATATCTAAAGTGTCAAAAAATTATCAAGTATACAAAAATGTGGAATCCATTGATAAAATTATAAATGTAATTTATATTTTCTCATTATGTGGCCAATTTTTTGTATTTTCCTTTTTTTGTTTTTTGGATTTTTTCTAGGGTCTCCAACCATAAATCAATGTTTTCTATATTCAGATTTTGTATATTTTTTGTGGACTTGTTGGATTTTTATGTCACCTTTTATTTTGTTTCAATTTTACAATTTCAATTTTATTTTTTCAAATAAATTTTTAATTTTATCATTTTTATTTTTTAGGACTTTGGGATCCTATATTATACTCGACCGATTCCACTCGTACTCTGCCGAGTCACTCGCCTCGGGCCAGGGCCGAGTTTGATGCTTTAGGCCAGTTGAAAAACATTTGTGTGAGATTTTGGCGCGTGAGTTGGCACACTTATTTATAGGCATCCCATCCAATTCCATATGAATTATGGTTAAAAGATTCCAAAGGTTGATAACCTTGGCAATCATGAATATAGGAAAATATTGTGAAATTTCAAAACTAAAAATGGTTATTTTAAAATTTATTTTTGGATTGGTCATTTTATTTCTTCACAAATCATCAGATTTGTACAATTTTTGGAGCAAAAGGATGAATCTCTAATACTTTTAGTTATTTAAGATGTATGTTACTTTTTTTGTTTTTTCGCTAAGGAAAAAGTTTTTACAAGGTTGCAACTTTACTGCTACAGCTCCGGATGCAACTCAAAAATCCATCGGAAATGATAGTTTTAATGTTGAAAAACCCTTTGATTGATCATCTCGATATCGAGATGTATGACCATGAAAAATAAAAAGACTTTAAGTCTCAGAAATAATGTATTTTACAACATATTATCTTCTATTTCCAAGATTTGCATATGTTTATAGATCTACTTGATTTTAACCATTTTTTCAATTTAAAATTATAATTAGATATCAAAATAAATTTTAAGATAATCCTAAGAACATTTTACACCAAAATTATATACCATGATAAAATTTGAAGGTGCACCTTACCTCCACAGGTACGGATGCATCCGTATGCCAACCGCACCTTTGGCTAAATATGCTTTTTCACATTCTAACTCTATGAAATGCCAAGATGGACTCAGGAATGGTGATTTCAACCTGTTCCTAGTCTATGTGTTTTTACATATAAAAGGATATATATATCCATGGGCTATGGTCCTATGTTTTATCCGTCCGATTAATTAGAGGAAGGTGATGTAAATAGAATGGGACCCACAACTTGAGGCATGATATTTTAGTTGGAGTTACTTAGCTTATGAGTTCTGAACTATTTTTAGCAAATGGGCTACATGTAATTCATGCTATCTTGGGTGGAAAATCATGAACTTTGATGGACGAAAGATTCATCTCAACCGTCCGTTGTAGGGCATGGTTACTTGAACTCTCCTTTGGCCTAGAAATCGGAAGAGGAAGAGAGAGAGAGAGAGAGAGAGAGTTTCCTGGCATTTTCCGCTTAGTTAGGTATTGGTATTATTCTTTTGGGTGCGATTTATATAAAGCCGATGCTCTAAATAATCAAATTAGAGGCCACCGTTAAATAGTGTCGAGAAATGTGGTTTCAATGCTGAAATTTTTTGTGATAACCTTAAAATATGTTTTATCTTTAATTATAGAATTTAAAGCTTAAAAAATTATGTAAATCGCAGATCTATGAAAACTTGAAAATCTTTAAAATTGACAGTCCAAAAATGCGTTACAACATGCACTATTTCAAAAACTTGAAATCAATTTTTTTTTTCATATCCATGCATCTTGATGTCGAAATGATCAATTTAAAGATATTTAAACATCAAAACAATCTCTTATGTTAAAAATTTTGAAGTAGGTTCAAATTTGATTGTTTAAAGCCTCGGCTCTATATAAAATTTTCCTATTCTTTTTGCTTTTACATGAGAGGATCTTTTGTTGGATGTAAAAAATATAATATAATCCATATGGTCGTAGCAAACACAATGACAGTGTGATTTATTGACATCTAAGCAACGGTTTGTATAGTGATGAAGAGAAGTAGAGGGCATGTAAGGTAGAGCAGGAAAAGGGAAAATATACAATGTAACCATTTACTTTTTGCACAAGGTGGTCACAAATAAATATTGACCTTTGGATGTGAAATTGAGAGGTTACATTTATTTCATTGATCAGAGCACAAAGATGAAAATAAATTTTTTCGAACTTTGTGACACTCAAAATATACAATTTCACATTGGATGCTAATAAGCAACTGTGATTTTCTTGTACAATACGTAAATGGTATCATTGTATATATAATCCTTATAAAGCACATAAATATGCTCCTTTATTTTACTTTTGATCCCTTTGGAGCATAGTTTGCTTTTGCTCCCTTGGTAAGATGAACTATTTTGGAGAAATTTTTTAGTCTGAAATTTTCGGAACCACCTAAGAATCACTAGATGATTATTCTCAAAAGAAAAATATTGACATTTGTGTTTTTTAACACTTAGATCTCACCCTCTAAAACTTAGATGGTTTCTATTCAACCTTGAGATATTATATTTTTCAAATGTTTAGAAGGTGCAATTAGGAAATTAATTTTGTATTGAGTTTAACCTCTATGTTAAAAAGGTTATATCTCTAAATTTTGGGGTCTTAGAATTAATCTCATGTGAGGTTTTAACTGAGGAGTAAATAGACAATATTGTCCCAAGGGAGTAGAATATCTTTTTGCTACAATATATTCATTAAATTGTATGTCCATCACTCTCCATTGTAGTTCAAACCCATTGGTGGGTGAAATTTCTTTAATGCCTAGGATTCATGAAAACAAACCAAAGCCCTACTTCAATCCTCATCCGAAAAGTACTTTCAGCAACGAAAATCTTCATTGTAGCTCTAAAATCGATTTCCAATACTGACAATAAATTTTGAAACTTAAAAAATAGTACACATCTTGCGGATCTATGAACAATTATTTTTAGATGAAATAGACGGTCTAGATAATTTGTTACAATACACACTATTTTTAGAGTTTGAAATTTCAATTTTTTTTTTCACAACGATAATGTTCAAGCCGAGATGATCGTTGCAATGGTTTTCGCATGCTCGAATTACGATTTTCGGATGAGGCTTTACTTGTTTTGATAGGGTTGCAGCTCTCTCAAATCATTTTCCTTGATGTGGAATGGCAAATGAAGACCATAATAGATCATGAATTAGCCCTCGCTGTATACAATCATGAACCATGCACATGATGCATGAAAGCAACTAGACCTAAAGGTTATCACTTCGACATCTGTCATAAGGAGTAGGCCCCTAACAAACACATAAATTCACGTGTTCGTCCCATTAATCCAACCCATTTCCTTGAATTTTGGAATCATGTGGTTGTTTACTATAAAACACAAAAAGAAACTGAAATCCTTAAATGCTCCTGCACATTGTTTCTATGCGGCCGGCCTACATATTGTATAAATACGGGTTTCGCAATAAGTATATATTTTAAATATTATTTTATCCTAATTTTTAGAAAATATATAATTTTTAACATAGAGATCATGAATATAAAAAAAAATGATAATTTTAGAATTAGAAATATTAATTATATTTAAAAAATATTTGGACACTTATTTTTAGATGGACCACCTATTTACATCTATATTTAAAATAGATACTTTATACCTCTGGGCCATATATTGTAGAAATGCAGTCCACGCGCCATGAAACAATTTTCCTAAAGCCAACATCTTAGTCAAAACACTATCTATTATAACTATTAGGACCTCCATATATTGTAGAAATGCGGTCCAACCGCCATGAAACAATTTTCCTAAAGCTAACATCTTAGTCACAACACGATCTATTATAACTATTAGGACCTCATATATGATGTAACCTCCACAACCTCGCGATGAAGCTCAAAAAGGAAGGAAAAACTTTCGTAAGATATATATGTGGCTAAAAAAAATTAACATCCCAACATAGAAGATTGACCCTTCCAATTTCAGGAAGCTCAAATATAAATGCTTAGGAATTAATAGCCATAATCTTTTAGTTCAAAATACTAATATAGTGATTCTAAAGTGGATATCAAATTTCTAGATCAAACAAATATTCCAAACGGGGTCTTTGGCCAGCAGAGTAAGTCTACAGCATAGTCCTGCCATACAATTTAGGTAAAATATCGAAAAATAGTAAAAATAAACGAGGGGGTTAAACAACAAAGTTACTGTCATTTAGAAATCGTTTAGGTTAAATACCTCCTTAATTGTTTTTTGTTTGAAAATGTCCAAGGTTGCCTTTTATTGGGTTTTGAAGCCCCAAACAAGTTAGAGAATTTTGGTATTTTTCAATTGAGCCAAATAACCTAGGCATACCTGCTTGTTCTAGTTCTAACCTGAAACATATTTTCTAATTAGAAATATCTTGTTATGAGCTAAGAACCCAAAACACGCTAGGCATTAATGTATTTTGGCTTTAGTGACTTAAGTGACGCAAACTATTAAGGGTGAAGTTTGTATAATGTGCCCACCATATACTACACAAGTGGGGTGCACATCTAAATTTTGCCGGATGAATTTGTTATGATGTCAAAAACGTTAAGGTCACTTGAAAATTTATGATCAACTCTAATTATGAAATTTAAAATTTTAAAATAGTGTCAAACAAACAGATTTATAAACACTTGAAAATCATGAAAATAGAGATAGTCTAGATAACTTGTTAACAAATTACAGTTTATTGAGGATTTGAAATTGTTTATTTTCTTTATATTCATGCATATTGAGGTGCGCTCTAATTATGTTGTTTAGAGCCTCGCACTTACTAAAAATACTCTTTAGATGAAGAACCCCCCGAGCAATTTACGCATTTTTAAATAATATTTTTCTTACGGTACAATGGATGATGAGAAAAAGGCCCTAATACGAATAATCAAGTTACTGATTGAACTGGTTCTGGTTCTGGTTCTGGTTCTGACTAATTTAGCGGGATTTTCACCATAATTTAACATTGTTAAAGCCTGGCACGGTTCTCAAAAAACCCTAGACTCAGGGGAGTACAAAAAGGACGCCTTTTCTTTCGCAGAGCTGCCCGTACAAAAATAAAAGATATACATAAGGCTACTCCGGAGGGACTATAAACAAAACAATAATAAAAAAGAGAACCTTTCCGACAATTACTTTTTGTTTGCGGGCGCAAAGATTTTTGTCGCTTCTAAACTTCCATTCCATTTCTCTTTCTCTCTCTAGAATTTCCAATTCTCTCTCTCTCCCTAGAATTTCACTTCACTTCACTTTACTTTTGCTTTGATTCATTCAAAACGCCGAGGAAGAGTCCAAACTGTCTCTTCACCTCTCTCTCTCTCTCTCCACCGAAAGTGGCAGCACTCTCTCTCTAAAAAAAAGGAAAAAAAAAGAAAAGAAAAAAAAGAAAAGAATCTCCCTCTCTCTCTACACTCTCTCTCTCTACAAAAAGAAAGAAAGGAAATTCTCTCTCTACATTTTAGAGAGAGAAAGAAAAAGAAGCTTTTGAGTTTTCCCGCCCTTGCTATTCGATTGGACAGTTCTGTTATATTATAAATTTCTGAAATTCTTACTAAAACGCATGATCCCTAAACCGAATAAAGGATACGACTCACGTGTACAGTCATCATAAAAACATGTATGATATTCGTCGTGCTTTCTTTGTCACGTTCGCTGTCCTTGCGTGCACAGCCTGCGGACGCGTGTATCGTTACCTGGTTTTTGTCAAAGAAATACATTTCCTTGGAATGAATCTAGAGTCATGACTTCTGCCTCAATTATGATTAGTTTCACTCTCTTAAAAAAAAACGTTTCTCTCTCTCTCTAAAAAGAGTTTCTCTCTCTAGCGACGCGTGTATTTTGGTCAAGAAATTCAATGGAATATCTCCGTACCCGCATGCAAGTATCCCTACGTACTCTTTCTGAAAAAAATCTTTCTCTTTTGTATTGAGAGTGCTAATAACTCTGTGGTCCATCTTTTTCTGGTTTAATGGCAACATGGAGCCGGTTTTCATGGCTTTTTCACTTGAAACGACTGCCAGCATTTAAGAAGAGAGACGTCCTCTTCTCCTTATCACTGTTTCTCTCTCTTTTTGTGGCATTGGCACTGCATCAAAGGCTGGCAAGTTTTATCAGAGCTTCTTTCTTCAAGTCTTAATCTCTCTCAGGCTTCAAGTAATTGGTTTCTTCAAAAATGGTACGCCCATTCTTTTCCGCCTCTCTATGCATATGACGAAATGGCTGTAAAAAATAGTGCTTTTTCTCCTGTTATAATGGATGGTACTTTGTAGCACTGTAATTGCATTGGCAAGTTTATGTCTGTGTTTTTGTTCCTGTACTCCAGTTTCTGTGATGAATACTTTTCTATTGATTTTAAAGACACAATTTGTGGTGGTTTAGCTTTTGGGTCGTACTATTTCACGGCCTAAAATCCGCATGCTCATGTTCAATAGATGATTTTGTTTTTTGGATTAAGCCCAAATGAAAAGTTTAGTAGATGAATACTAGTTAAACAGTGATTCTCCTTTGCTTTTACGGCTCAAGGATTTGCTTTTTCGTTATTACCATATTTTGTTTGGATTAAACCACATGACAATTTTATTCGATGAATAGTAGTTAAACAGTGGTTCTCCTTTGCTTTTATTGCTCAAGGATTTGTCTTGTGTTATTACCATATAAGATGTAGTTTTTCCTGGACAAAATGCTAAATTATATGATCCTTTTTAAAAAAAAAAAAAAAAAATCGTATCTATTACAAGTGCTGAAATTCCTTAGGAGTGCATCTACATTATCTTCCACATGATTTTAGAGTAATCGAATGAAATTACTTAGGAGTGCATCACCATTATCTTCCACCTGATTTTAGAATAATCGAATTGTATAGAGACTGCCTTTTTTTTTTTTTTCTTTTTTTGGCCTTATTATGTTTGCTTGTTTGTGGTTCTACTGTGTGATCATTATTTTGTTGAGTTCGAGCCTTTTGGGTGGAGGAGAAACATCTTGTTGTTATCAGCAGTGACGATTTTGGACTTTTGCAAATGATTGAAGTTGGGCATTTGTTTTCCTCGGTTACATGATGATTGAAACTTAGCATTCATATGTATATATTATATGCATGAATATTCATGAAAGTAATAGTGCAATCAGTAGCATTGTTACTTCAACTTTCCCTCGGGGCCGGAAATAAAACTTCGGATCAAACCCCAGTAAAGCATAGAGTCCAGGCTCTAAAACAATCGAAGTAAAGCGTACTTTCAAATAGTTTCGAGAAATGTGATTTTAATATTGAAAATATATTTTCATCACTAATTACAAAATTTAAAGTTTCAAAAATAGTGTAGATTGAACGGATTTATGAAAATTTGAAAATCTAGAAAATTGACGATCCAAAAATATATTACCAGATGCACTGTTTCCAATGTTCGAAATCTATTTTTTTTTTCTCATCTCTATAGATCTTGATGTCTAGATGGTCAATTTGAGAATATTTGAGCATCAAAACAACTTCTTCTAATAAAAAATTTCGAGATGGGTTCTAATGTGATTGTTTAGAACCTCAACTCTATATAAACACTCTCCTAAATGAAATTGTACGAGACAACCAGGCAAAGTGGTTGGTGGCCTGGACCACAGTCACTCTCAAATAGCTTATCGATAGTACAGATTTTAGGGCCTTCACTATTTTTGTTGTAGGGGGCCTCTGCGTACCAAAACCAGATCCATATTTATTATTATTTTTGTGTGGTTTTTAGGAGTCAGGATTGAGCCTGATTGGTGAGTGGTTAACCATCTGAATATTATGGCCGAGCTGGATTCATGCAGGTGAACTACCAAAATATATATATATATATATATATATATATATATATATATATATATATATATATATAATATTATTTATTTTATTTAATTTAAGTTTAAGTACGTACCGTAGTTAGTACTAACTACTATAGTATACTACGTAGTTAG
>NW_006494904.1:815270-845844 GCF_000471905.2 Amborella trichopoda
CGGAATTATCACAATTTATGGGATATACAATTACACAAATAAACATTTCACAATAATAGTTATAATCAATTGCAAAAATATCAATTTTTAAATAATAAGGCAGTCATTTGCACATGAATTTTACAATGTCTAAATAATAAAAAAAGCATAATAAATTTTTTTTAAGATCCCCAGGTTTGATTACCTAATTCAAGATACTCCGATTTGTTAGCGTAGCGAGTCCGAGTTGGCTTCCTCGGTTTTCTAACACTGGTTTGTGGTGTCAAGACTTGATGTAACTGAAATGCCCTTTTGTCATAAGTTCTTTCCACAAATTTTAAATATGCGTCTAAACTATGAGGATGAAAGACATGAAATATGGGTATCCAATAAGTGTACACAGGTTCAGGGCAATGCGGCCCATCACCACTTAGATATTTTTTCTTTGGTAATTATTTGAGATGACGAGCTTTTACCTGTTTTTGAAATGTTAGTGGTTTTTGAATGTGTTAGGTGAGAATGAAAGCTTAAATCTTAACTGGGGCACAAGTGATGCTACCACCACGACCCCAATCCCATTCTTGGACATTTGCACAAGAAAGTCTATGCATCTTGTTTCAAAATTTTAGAAATATCTTAGGGGCTGCTAGTGTTCTTGACAATTAATTTAGAGGATCTTTATTTAGAAGTGAGCTCTAAGAAAGGTTAAGACCTTTCATTTTTCTTTAACCCATCCCACCCTCAGGTAAAGGAGGTGGGTTGTGTTAGATAGGTCATTATAAGACTATCTCGCTTTTTTTAAAAGTGAGGAATCTTTTAGGATTTCCAATAGTTGATGCTCAAATTGAAGAAAATTATTTCACTCTAGCTTTTACCTCGACTTTGGTAAGTATATCTTCTAATTTAGTAGGTAGAAATTTTATTCTCCTTTTTATACTTTTTAATGTATAGGTTAGCGATGAAAATGAAAGGTGGGACATTATGTTGAAGCATCCACCCCCCATAACTTCCAGGTGGAAAATTTACTCTTGAAATAAATCTTTCACACCCAATCATCTCTCTCTCTCCTTCAAACTTCATGCCTACTTTCTCTCATGAACAATCAATCATGTCTCTCTCCTTGTAAGGCTGCGATAAACGAATAAAGCTGAGAGAGAAAGAAATGGAGGGACAAAATATATACGCTGTTCGACAATTGTGCATATATTCATGGAAGGTAAATCAATATCTCATTCATAAGGATTAATCTGGTTTATCAGAGATTTGTAGAGTTGTAATTCTTGTCTTTTAGGAAACAAATCTCACTACAATTGTAATCCTACAAAATTGGGAACTCAATATAAAAAACTTAATATCGTATATTTTACAAGATATGAAACTCAATAAATGGTTGCTATAACTGTTAACACTCCCTGTCAAGTTGGTGAGTAGATATTTAAGGAGCCCAACTTGGACAGTATTTGATGGAATTTTGTCTTTGCAATAGCTTTAGTAAAGATGTTTGCAAGTTGGTATTTAATTCGAACATAAGGAATACTAATAATTTTTTACTATACTTTTTCTCCCCCAAAGTGACAATCGACTTCTATGTGCTTGGTTTTTTAATGAAAAATTGGATTTGAGGCGATATGCATAGCTACTCGATTATCATAGAGCATCTCCGTTGGATTGACCATTGTGAACTCTTTATCTGGAAGTAAGTATTTTAGCCATATCAATTCACTTGTAGTTGAAGTCATAACTCTATATTCTGCCTCTACACTAGATCAAGCAATTACTTTTTATTTCTTGTTTTTCTTAAGTTTCATCCGACTAATGTACAATATCTGGTAGTGGATTTCTTGTCAATTGGACTACTGGTCCGGTCAGCATTAGAACACCCAACAATAATATTATTTTCTCCATTCTATTACAAATGCTGAAACTTTATTGGAGTGCATCTAGTTTTTGAGCGATTGAATTGTATAGAGAATTGGTTTTTTTTTTATTTTTTAGAAGAAGTTGGACAATAGATTCCTGACATATTTTTTTTCTTACTTTTGCCTTTTCATGTTTCACCAATTTGTGGTTCAACTGTGTAATCATTATTTTGGGGAAACATCTACGTGTTATCAGCAGTGACGATTTTGGACTTTTGCAAATGATTGAAGTTGGGCATTTGTTTTCTCAGCTACATGATGATTGAAACTTGTCATTCATATGTATATATTATATACATGAATATTCTTGAAAGCGGTGTGAGAGTAATAATGCAATAAGTAGTATTGTTACGTCAACTTTTCCCCTGGGCAGGAAATACAACTTTGGAGTAAATTAAATTATACGAAGGTGCAACACGAGGAGCCAACTAGAAAAAGTGCCACCATCTATTTATATTGGATGGTACATATTGCACTCGAAATCACTTATCTTGATCTATGGAGAAGGATAATGGATAGTACAGATTGTAGGGCCTTTACCACTTTTGTTATAGGGGTCTCAGTGTACCAAAACCAGGCCCATATTTATTATTATTCCTGTGTCGTTTTTGGGGATCTTGGTTGAGCCTAATTGTTTAGTGGTTAATCATCCGAAATATTATGGCCAAGTTGGGTTCATGCCAGTGAACTACCAAAAAAAAAAAAAAAAAGAAAAAAAGCTGGGAATTTAAAAATGAAAATATAACAATATACTACAAGTACATTTTTTATATTTAATTTTTTTTAAAATCCTGGGGCAGACCACCTAATCGAAGATACTTGGACTTGCCAGGGTTTCGAGTCTGAGTTACTCGAGCGAGGTTACTCGAGCAAGTCCGAGTTGGATTCCTGAGAATTTGTGGTTTACATGACTTGATGTACCTGAAATACCCTTATGTCATAAGTTTTTTGCAAAAATTTTAAATATGCATCTAAAGTATGGAGTAAGGATAACTAAAATACACAAGTAGTTATCTTTCAGATATGCCCTTATTCTGAATGTAAAGATGAAAGACATGAAATATGGGTATCCTCTACGTGTACACAGGTTGAGGACAATGTGGCTAACCACCCCTTGGACGTCTGCACATGAAAGTATGCTCATAATGTTTCAAAATTTTAGAAATATCTCAGGGCCTTTAGGGTTCTTGTCAATTAATTTTGAGGATATCTTTATCTGAAAGTGTGCTCTAAGGAAGGTGAGGACTTTAAATTTTTTGTTAACCCGATCCAAGTTAGGGCAAAGGAGATGAGTTGTGTTAGATAGGCACCCAATATAAAATTTTGTCAAAACTTTCTATGAATCCTGAATCTACGCTATGTGTTTTATTTAGAAGTGACGTGTCTTTTATGATTTCTAATAGTAGATGTTGAAATTGAAGAAAAAATATGTCACTCTAGCTTTTTGCTCGACTTTGGTAAAAATATCTTCGAACTAAGTAGGTAGAAATTTTATTCCTTTTTTTAAACATACATTTATTAACAGTGAAAATAAAATAAAAATAGAAGGCGGGACGTTATGTTGAAGCATCCACTCCCTAGCCACCGTGCCCTTCCTCCATAACTTTGTGGTAGAAAATGTACTCTTGACAGGAATCTTCTGCACTCCCAATCATCTTTCTCTCCTGCAAACTTCACGTCTTCTCTCTCTCCCATGAACAGTCAATCCATGTCTTTCTCCTCGCAATTTTCAAGAATTTCATTCTAGGGAGCCAAATGGCCACTTCAAATGTGCTACTTCCATGGATTTTCTTGAAGAATATATGCCAACCTTGTAGTACCATATCCCATACTTTCCAGTCGAGAAATAATAGGTCATCCTCTTTGTGTGCTTCTAAGCATGTGAATCCAATTGAGCTGCCAAAAATATTTATTATAATATATTAAAATATCTTATATTTTATATATAATAAAAGTTAGTTGTCCACCTTATATTCGGAAGTGCATCTTACTTCGATTGCTTAAGGTGTGACCTCTATAAATCACAACCTTTATGTATCATCAACTTTTACTAGACACCCTATCTTCCAACGCACTTTTGATAAATTATTTACGTAGTTAACAACTAGAAGAGATTAGCCTTCAAAAAGGCAATCCAACAAAGCAAGATTTGAAAGTAGTTTAAGATTGAGTAATACAGTTTTCGAGATCCTTATTTTTATGTTTTTTTTTTTTTTTGTGACAAGAATATTACCGTCAATGACTAATTTGGGCCCCTACTCTTTGGTGAGAATAGAGTTAGAGACGTCACCATGAGGCTCGACAATACTACCGCCAGGGTCCCAGGCCATTCTCAATTTTATATAAATCAATAAGGTTATTTAATATATGTACATCATCCATATTATTTAAGAAATGAGCAACATGGCTCTATAAAGGATCTAGTTTCATAGCTATAAAATTTGTAGCCCTTAGAAATTTTTGAAAAACTTATAAGCAAGCATTTGATAGTTTTACTTTGTAATTTAAATATGTTTTGTGGTAGTATAAGCCCATGTGCCCAACAACCCCAAATTTTCAATATACTAAGGTATGGATCTTATCAGTCCATAATTCAAAAGAGTTAGGCCTATGGTTTTAGTTGGAGCACATTTAATAATTTACATTACAATGTTGAGAGTCTTATCCAAGAAATGAGGTGATAAATCTTCATGGCTATTCATAGACTTAACCATCTCCATTAGAGTTTTATTTATTTTTTCAACTACAGTATTTTGTTGTAGTGCATATGGCATAATAGTTTGGTGAATTATATTGTGCTCCTTATAAAACTCAGTAAATAAGTCAGAACAATATTCTCTTCCCCGATCTGTTCTAAGAATTTTATTATTTCTACCTAGATGGTTTTATGCCTCAACTTTATATCCCTTAAATGGTCTAATGTATCTGATTTTCTACTAATTAGGTATACTAATCCATATGAGAATAATCATATATAAATGTTATAAAATATTTCATACTTCTATCTGTTTTTACATTTAATGGCCCACTTGTATCGGAGTGTATAATATTAAGAAATTCATTAGACTTTCTTCCTTCTTGTTAGTTGGTTTACAAAACATACATGGTTCACATAATTAATTTGTAGACAATTTCTTCTAAGTTAGGGATCAAGTCTCTATTAACCATTTTGTTCATTTTGTCTTTATTTTTAATTCTCATCTTAAATGCCATAAATATGAAGCATCCACACAAGCATAAAAAAAAAAGATTTATAAAACAAGAATAAGAGGAATTTTAGTTAATATCCAATTGGTACAAATTGACAACCTAAGTACAATATACCAATTCTCAACAATGTTTGCCAATGGTGATACGACCTGATCCTTAATTCATATTCCTTGTAATTCAGCCTAGGAGCATAAATTGAATTTCGCCTCATATTGGGCACATACAAAATATCCGTAAGTAGGAGATTTCTTCCTCCACGTGGACATGATATGTAAGTACTGACATTAAGTACATTACAATAGATGTCATACCCCATATAATTTTGTTGGTTACTAGCTCCAATCTACCTCAACTTTATGAATGTGACATTAGTCCTTGAAAAATGTCTAGTGGAGGCTGAGTCAACTCACCAATTCCTCAAGTTATGGTTAACAAGTAATGATTTTGAAACTACATAGATCAAGGTCTTTCTCATATTTTATTATTATTATTTCAAACATTATTATTATTCTGGTTCATAATTTTATTTTTCTGCTTAGGGCAATTGGCCTTTATGTGCTCATGCTCCTTATAGTAAAAAACTATCCCATCAACATGCTTCTTTTGATTATTTGACTTTTTTTAAATTTTTTTATTTTCTTCTTGTTGTTGTTCGTGTTATGTTTCTTGGGTTTTTTAGAGGAGGAAATTTTTTGCAAAGTGGAACTCATTTAACTTCTTCCTGGCTCTTCTCTTAGCTTCAAAGCTGAGGTGTACGAAAAGATTTAACATGATGATCCCCTAAGCAGAGTGGTTCAAAATAGTCACAATAGGCTCTTGAGATGGAGGGAGATTATTTAGGGCAATGGACATTTGCATACAGTAGGGGACTGGATTCCTGGCTGTTGCAAGGTCCTACGTGAGCACCGTTAATTTATTGACATCGTTGGCTATTGAGTTTGTTTCCTTCCTCTTGAAAAAGTTATACTTTTCTATGAGGCGTTGCAAATGGGTTTCATAAGTAGTCATGTACTTTTGAAATAAGAATCGTTCATGCCTTGAGCTGTGTTGTGCTCCTCAAATGCCCTAATCAAATCATCTTCCATAAAAATTAACGTTGTGGTCTTAGCTTTCTTATCATATTCTAACTATTTTTCCAATTGCTTTCTAGATTTACCATAGGCATTGTGCTCTAAAACTAGTAGGTCTAAATATGTGCAAAATTATAGAAGATCTCCTCTCCTTTAAAATCAAACAATTCCAACGAACTTAGTCTGATTGTATGTGTAACAACATCTACTATACAAGGAATATCAATGAACCCAATTATTACAATTGCTCAGGATACTTTCTTTTAACTTCTAGGGTTTATTTCTTCGTTTAAGATCCCTCTTACTAATTGGAATAAAAGAATTAGTAGATCCTTTCCGCCCAAAATGGGAATGGGCTAGAGGTGGTTACTTTGATTGTCCTTATGCAAACCACACCAATTACTTAATGTGTAATACTTTTAAGGAAATAAAAAAACAGGTCTTTAGAGGACTTTTAAGAAATCATGATGGTAACATCCTCGTTGTGTACTTTGACCCTTCTGGCATAGCGATGGTGAATGGGGCGGAAGAGGGGATTATTGGAAGGACTGAAGCTCCTTAGAGGATTAGATGGCCATAAGATTATTAAGGGGGACTCAACTAATTTTATTTAAGGGGACTCAACTAATTTTATTGCTTGGGGAAAGGGTGAGACTAGAAATCCTTGGAGACAATATCCAATTTGAGACTAAAATTTTCCGAACGTATTCATTTAGAATTCTATCAGTTCTTGTCTTATCACTCATTCATCTCACTCCACTACGCTTATTCTATGAGTATATTCTTTTTTAACCGCCCAATATTCCATCCCATAGAGCAAAGCTGGTCTCAAGATGTCCTATTAAATTGTTATCATTGAAAAAAAAGTTTTTTGAAAAAAGATATAACCAAACGAAAAATTTCACAATGGTGAATGTGTAGCCCCATGGCTGAACACGTACTAATAGAATTGGAGGCTGCATTCGTACATGGTGGACTCATAAATCCTATTAAAACATGTTGGTGAACTTGGTGGAAATTGAAAAGTTCTCTCATATCATATTCGGAATTTTAGGTGTTTTTTTTCGAAATAAATGACCTATAAGTGGAGAATGATGTGCAACACAAATTGGAGAATTTGAGATATTAATTTTTTATTTTTTATTTTTTTGTGTGGATAATACAGGCCCTTACCGGTTTTAGAGAGAAATTAGCATTAGAAATATGGGGGAGGATTGAGTCTTTGAAGCTTCTTTAACAGATTTGTTGAAAATAGGAAGGGAAGGTACCCACTTCTTTTAGGAGAAGATTCACTTAACAGGCATTAAAACACTCAATTAAAATAACAAAAGATGAAATGTATATAGATAAACATTATAAAAGACAAAAATAATGGAGATACTATGGCTAAAGGCCATAGAGGAGCTCACTCGTGGTGTTTACACTGATCTTTTCCTTCTCTCACTACAAACAATGTGGTGACCTTTAATATAATTAATCCATTGTCGTAGTCCTCTCACGGTGGTCTATTGAGGTCCACTATAACTTGTCCTCCTCATGCAGTGCAACTTCAGAAGGGAAATCAAGATCAATGGGATTTACCAATATTTTCACCAACATGTAGGCCTTTTGAGACCAGTAGATCAGTGTTCTTCTTCCCTTCTTTTTAGTTATGACTGCTACTCCCTTATGTGTCTTGGAGGAGAGAGAGAGTCTGTATGTATGTTTTGTCAAAATACGATAATTTTATCAAAATACATATCAAAGACTCTGTTTAACGATTTTACCCATATCCTTGATTTTAATTTCAAAATACCCATCAAAAGCGCATAAACATAAGTTGGAATAGTTGGAAAAGATTAAAAATGAAAGGTGAGATTATTTCTTATACATTACATACCAATTCCTGTGGAGAGTTTTTCTTTCGCAAAATTATATTTATTTATAATGGGTGGGTGTGGTTGGCATAAGGTTGCACGTTGCAAACTTAAGCAATCCAATTAAGGTGCACTTCTAAATTTTATTATTAATGAAATTTTGATATAAATTTTTTTTAGGATGGCTTGAGAATCTATTTTCATCTCTAACACTTTTAAACTCTAAAAAACATTGAAATCAAGTAGACCTAAAAACACATGAAAAACTTGAAAATGGACGGTCCATATAATGTGTTGCAAGATACACCATTTTAAAGACTCGAAATCTTTTTTTTCTTTTCATATTCATACATCTCGATGCACATCGAGATGATCACTTATGGGGTCTTCTAACATCCAAACAACTTTTATGATGGATTTTTAGGTGCTGTGCTATCCTTCAACTTTTGGTGCTCTTTTAATAGGTGAAAAAGGTTGCGCCACACTTGACTTGTGTTATGGTGATAAGCATGTTGATTAATGCTTCTTTGATCACTTGGAACCTTGGTCTCCAATGTAATTGGGCTATTACTAAATGCAACATTTTTGGGGTCCCATCCCATGTATGAGGGAACCCATTATGATTAGCGCTACTGTAGATAGGTGTATTGGGAAAATCTCTTAACGCTGTTTGAATCCATGAGAAAAGATTACCTGGATAAATCTATTTCATTTGGAATGGATTTTTTAAGAAAAGTATTTCTCATAAAATCGATTTTTGCTGTTTGTATGGTAAATTGATGCGTAACATTTTCATGGTTTATTATTATTATTATTATATATATCTTCTCATTAAATGTTTTTTATTGTATTATCATTATATTGATATTTTTATTAAATTGGAGATGATTTCTCTCTCTAAAAATGTTCACATAATTGTTTTGTAAAATGTGATATAGTTCATCTCTCTAAAATTTTAAGATATTTTCTCTCTCTAAATCCTAAAATTCAAGATAGTTTCTTTCTCAAAAAGTTTGAAGTACTCTCTCTCTAAAATTTAAAATAGTTTCTCTCTAAAAAATTTACTCTATCCAAAATTTGATATAGTTTCTCTCTCTAAAATTTTAAGATACTCCTCGCTAAAACTGGAATATGAGATTTTTTCTCTCTCAAATTTTTTTAGAGAGTTTCTCTCTCTAAAATTTTTCAAATAGTTTCTCTCTTGAAAATTAGAATTTGAGATAGTTTATCTCTTAAAATTTTGTTCCCTCTTAAAATTTTCAGGTATATCTAAAACTTAAAATTTGAGATAGTTTCTCTATCTCTCTAAAAGTTTCAAGTATTTTCTCTCTGAAACTTAGAATTTCATATAGTTTCTCATTTTAAATATTTTTAGATAGTTTCTCTCTCTAAAAAAGTTGAGGTAGTTTCTCTCTCTAAAAAAATTGAGATATTTTACTATCTAAATCTTAAAATTTGAGATAGTTTCTCTCTTTAAAATGTTTTAGATAGTTTCTCTCCCTAAAAATTTTTCAAGTACTTTCTTTTTATAAAACCTAAGGGAGTTTTTCTCTTTAAATATTTTGAGATAGTTTCTTTCTTTAGAACTTGATATAATTTTTTTCTCTAAAAATTTCAGGTATTTTATTTCTCTTAACGTAAAATTTGAGATAGTTTCTCTCTCTAAGATTTAAAATTTGAGATAGTTTTTCTCTTAAATTTTTTTGAGATAGTTTATTGCTCAAAATTTTCAGGTACTTTATCTCTAGAAAATGTAAAATTTGAGTTAGTTTTTATTTCTAAGAATTTTCAATTACTTTCTCTTTATAAAACTTGAAATTTGAGATAGTTTCTCTGTTTAAAAATTTTGAGATAGTTTTTCTCACTAAAACTTAAAATTTGAGATAGTATGCCTATTTACAAATTTTTATCTATTTTCCTTCTTTAGAACTTAAAATTTTAGATGGTCTCTCTCTTTGAAATTTTTGAGATGGTTTCTAACTAGAATTTTTATGTATTGCTCTTTCTAAAATTTTATATAGTTCCTCTCTCTAAAATTTTCAGATATTTTCTCTCTCTAAAACTTGAAATTTGAAATAATTTATAAATAAAATTTTGGGGATAGTTTCTCACTAGAACTTCAAATTTGAAATAGTTTCCCCTTGTAGAAATTTGAGATAGTTCTCTCTCAAAAAAATTTTACGTAGTTTTTCTCTCTAAAATTAAATATAGCTTCTCTCTAAAATTTTAAGCTTTTTTTCTCTCTAAAACCTAAAATTTGAGTTAGTTTCCCTCTCTAATTTGTGGGGTTGATTTGGAAGAATTACTTATATTTTATAAATTGGGTGCTTTTGTAACTGCTAAATCTGGTTAGAAATCAATTCATGAGGGTAAAGGTAAGTATACATATTTATTTATTTTTGGCTTCAAATGATTGAAATAATTATAGCGGAAATACTTTATTGCCCCAAAATTTCATATCAGAAATATGCCATCTCCACATAAAACCATTTCTTGAAATATGCTATCTCTACAAAAAACCATTTCTTGACATTTACTGGAATTGACGTTTCTTAGAATCGGGTATATGCTGTTTGGATCACATCCTATAGAAATCATGAAAATGCAAATTCGCTGTTTGGATTGCTCGGAATGTCTTTTTTTGGTAATGCAAATTATTTCTCTCTCTAAAAATTTTGAGATAGTTTCTCGCTATAAAATTTCTCTAAAATTTTAATACAATCTCCTACAAAAACTTAAAATCTAAAATACTCTCTTTAAATTTTTTGAAATAGTTTCTCTCTCTAAAAAAATTATATACTTTCTCGATCTAAACTTTGTTATAGTTTTTCTCTCTAGAATTTTGAGATACTTTCTCTTTAAAACTTAAATTTTTTAATAATTTCTCTCTATAAATTTTTGATATAGTTTATCTCTCTAAACAATTTCAAGTAGTTTCTATGTTTAGAATATTATATATTTTCTCCCTCTAAACTTTTAAAATATTTTCTCTCTAAAACTATAATTTGAAATAGTTTTTTTCTGAAAATTTTAATATAGTTTCTCTTTCTAAATTTTTTTAGGTATTTTCTTACTCTAAAATTTGATATAATTACTCTCTAAAATTTTTAGATGCTTTTTCTCTCTGAAACTTAAATTTTATGATAGTTTGTCTCTCTAAAATTTTTTGATAGTTCCTTTATCTAAATATTTAGTATACTTTCTCTTTTTAAAACTTAAAGTTTGAGATAGTTTTTCTATCTATATATTTTTAAATACTTTCTCTCTCTAAATATTTCAGATACTTTCTCTTTGTAAAATTTAGTATAGTTTCTCTCCCTAAAATTTTGATATAAAACTTAAAATTTGAGATAGTTCTCTCTTTAAAATTTTCATGTAGTTTCTTTCTCTATAATTTTAATATACTCTCTCTCTAAAACTTAAACTTTGAGAAAGTTTCTCTTTTTAAGTTTATTAAAATAGTTTCTCTTTAAAAAATTTTAGGTACTTCTCTATCTGAAATTTGATATAGTTTATCTCTCTTAAGTTTTAAGATATTTTTTCTCTCTAAAACTCAAAATTTGAGATTGTTTCTTTCTCGAAATATTTTCAGGTAGTTTCTCTGTTTAAAAATTGATATAATTTTTAATCTCTATAATTTTTATATGTTCCCTCTCTAAAATTTAAAATTTGAGATAATTTCTTTTTCTAAATGTTTTGGAATACTTATTTCTAAATTTATTTGAAGTAGTTCCTCTCTCTCTAAAATTTAATGTAGTTTCTCTCTCTAAAATTTTAAGATACTTTCGTTCGTTAAAACATAAGATTTGATATGGTTTCTCTCTCTAAATTTTAATTTGGTCTTTCTAAAAGTTTAAATTTAAAGTAGTTTCTCTCTCTAAAAATTTGAGATAATTTATTTTTCTAAAAATTTTATATATTTTCTCTTTCTAGAAAGTTTTGTATGCCTTATCTCTCTAAAATTTGATATAGTTTCCCTCTCCAGCATTTTAATATATTTTATCTCTAAAATATGATGTAGTTTTCCTTTCTAAAATTTTAATAATTTTTTTGTTCTTCTGTTGCAGCATGGGTTATTTCCATGAAATGTCAGTTCCACCTATTTCAGTGGAATTGAGATTTCCATAATTTTGACTTAAAATAAGTGATAAGGAATTTCACGAAAATCTCAATTCAAATGGAAATGTCGATTCTAAACGAACCAAACAGGATTGACCCAGCCTTTTTAAGAAAGGTGACTCCTAGACATCTCAATCCAATTAACCAAATGGGCCCTTAATGATTTGGAGAGCAAGTTATCTAGCAGCATATAAAACCCCGATGTGAGGGGATTAGGTTTTGTAGAAAATCTCTTTTTCTTGTCAGCAAAGAGAGAATGTAAAAGAGAAGCTTCTTAAAGAGAAATCCTAAGAAGTACATATCTTCTTCGGGAGAGAAAAAGAGTGAGAAAGTTAGAGAAAGTTCGCCTCGCCCTAAGAGAGATAATTCCAAGAACCCTCTTCGAAAATGAAAGCGTAAGAGAAGAAAAACCTAAAGAGAGAGCCTCTAGAAGAAATGATAGAGACTTGTAACCCCAAGAGATAGCTTGTCTCTTAGAAGAAGGTGCTCTAATCCACTATATATCTCTTATAACTCCATTATTTTCAGTGGATTGGTCGTCTCGTTTTTCATTGGATATAGCTTAAAAGGCGAGCCTCATAAATCTTTGTGTAGTGGTTTATTTGCTCATTTGCATATTTTCCCATGCCTACACGTGTTGGGAGATTTGTCCACAAGTAAGGCTTCCGTTGCATGTATTTGCAGATGGCTTGAATGGGTGAGCCAACAAAGTGGTATTAGAGCTAGTTTTCCTTTTTCCATACGCCGCAGGTCTCCATTTGGCGGTAAAAGTGAGGCCTAATGCTTGTAGGATGAGCAAGGATTTTAACCAGAAAAAACAAAGCATTTGTGACCTGCTTTCAGATAGAGACCATTGGTAAGTGGCCACTGAGGAAAGGTCGGTCTTGACACCAGTAATCATCTCATGACTGCCAGTCGATTGACACTGAACCAATTTGACTACTGATGACATATCTTTACTGCCCACGGGTGACACCTTGATAACTGGTGACACCCTAACTACTAGTTCATACCCGGACTAACGGTGACCCTGCCTAATCACCAGCGACGCACCCTGACTGCCGCCCAAGGCTCAACCACTGTTGAAAGGAAGAAATGGGGAAGAGATGGGTTGTGGAAGGCAGTTGCACGTGTCCATTAATGATTAATTCAAGTTTTGTGAGTAAGATGATTTCAGTCGATAGGAATAACTGGATCATCTGGAAGCCGAAGATAGAAGATTTTCTATACTACATGGATCATATATTGCTATAAAAGGTGTGGAAGCTTGAAGTTATAACCAAGGAAGAGTGGCAAATGCCAGACCGCAAGGCTTTCAGAACTATCCTACAACAGTTGGACAAAGTTTTCTTCCACCATGTGTCGAGTGAGTCATTCCCCAAGTCAATGTGGAAGAAGCTACACGGCTTTCACAAAAGAAAGACCAACAGAAATAAGGGATTCTTGATTTAGAAGTTGGTGAGTCTGTAGTTTGAGCACTCGGTTGAGGTGCAATCTATTGTTAACAAACTCACATAGATGAATATATCTTAGGTGAGTAGCTGTAGGCTCTATTATTCCACAATTTAGTATTGTAGTTGGGAGACTTTGGCGGTCTGCTTAAGCAACTCAACACATGAGGGCAAAGTGACTGAGTCAGGTCATCAGCAGCTTGTTGAATTAGGAGTCAAGAAAAGGATTCTTCGACATTGCCACCTCACATGCTCTTCTCACAAATTGAGAAAAGTCCAGAAGTTAGGTCAAAAGTAATCGATTTAAAGATATAGCTAAATCGTAGTGGAAAAAAATGGGCCTATAAAGAAAGATCGTTGGGAGCTAAATGAGGGCAGAAAGAGAACAATGACAAGAATGATGATAAGAAAACAGGTTACCCTCGAATCAGATGTTGACGTGGTCATAAACTGTGGTGATGCTTTCATTAGTATTGCATCAAATTTATACTACTTTGATTAGATTGTAGGTACGGGAGCATCATTGCATGTTATCCTATAAAGATGCTATTTTATCTCTTATAGAGCATGAGACTTTGGCTTTGTAATGATGGGGAACAATGGTTCCTCAAAGATTGCGGGTTTGGGAGATATATACATCAAGACCAATATTGGTACGAAACTAGTGTTGAAGGACATGAGATACTTACTGGATTTCCATCTACACCTCATCTTAGGATGATGCTTTGGTGATGAAGGGTCCCACTTACTGTTTGCTGAGGGACATTGTAAGCTAACAAAGCGATTTCTTGCTGTGGCAAGAGGGCAAGAAGTATTGTTCACTCTGTAGAATATCATTTTTACTGGCGAAGTTAGCGCCACCATTCATTGTAAGCTAACAAAGCGATTTGTTTTTGTGGCAAAAAGGCAAGAAGTATTGTTCACTCTGTTGAATATCATTTCTACTGGCGAAGTTAACGCCATCAAGCATGGGATTGTCAAGGAGGACATCAGCAAGGTTGATAGGTTGAAGTACGAATCGAGCTAGGCCTTTGCCACCAAGGACTTAGTATAGCTTAACAAATCTTGGGCATGAAGATCTTTCATGACAAGAAGACTGGGAAAGTATGGTTCGCGGAAGAAAGTTATATTAAGAAAAGGCTTGAAAAATTCAATATGTAAACCTGTTAATTCCCCACTTGCTTTCGGCTTCAAATAAAGTGTTAAACATAACCCTTTAAATAAAAAGGAGACGAAAGAAATATAGAAAATGCCCAATGCATTGGCCGAGGATGTTTGATAAATGTCATGGCGTGCAAGTGGCCAGATATCACATACACCATTGGTGCAGTGAGAAGATCAAGAAACATTGAGCTGTAGTTAAGTGAATTATCAAATAGGGGTGGCAATGGTCGGACTTGGGTTGGGCTGCCCTGGACTTAGTTTGGCTATAGTCCCCATAGTTTTGCGTCAGCTCGGCCCTAACCAGATGAAAAGGCCTTGGCCCTAGACCTTTTAAGGCCAGGCCAGGCGAAATACAATCATAAATAAAACAAAAGAAAAAAAAAAAAAACAAAGAAAAGAGGGGTCGGAGGGGTTGGACTGGGCCTACCTTATCCCAAGCCTGGCCTGGCCTACCCACGGGACGTGGTTGCCTAGCCCAACCCCGAGCGTTTTTAGGGTCGGGCACTAGCTAGCCACTCGGCCCTTGCCATCCTTACAACCAAAATGTATTTGTGCTTTGAATAAGTTAACTTATGCTAAGGGTAAACATATTCAAGCATGGTTGGAGACCTGTACTCTAGGGAGTCATCTTTGGGATACATGCTCACTCTTGTAAGGGAAGTTGTGTTATGGCAATCCAAGTTGGATAAGTATGTTGCCCTATCAGTGAGAGAGCCATAGAAGCGTGCAAGGAGATAATGTGGATGAAAAGATTCCTTTAGGAATTGGGCTTGTGTGAAAATCAGAGTCTATCCATTTTGAGTAAGATTGCTAGCTTCCATTAAAAGATGAAGTACGTTAATATGCATTTCCTAATAGATTCAGGATGTCTTAGAGAAGAAGTTGTTGCTAATAAAGAAGATCCACATGGATAACAATATGTCTCGTATGATAACAAAGACTTTGGCCAGCGACAAGCAAGGGCTACGTAAAAGAATTGGCTGCCAAGTTGATCTGTAAAAGAAAATCTCCCTCTTGGGATAAGAGCAAGATATTGCTGGGGTTATCTCATTCCATGTTGGAGGGAACCAATGGTGATTAGCCCCAATGTAGAGGGGTGTATTGGGAAGATCTCCTATTGACTTCAGGGCGTATAAAATCCCAAAGCCATGGTTTTGTAAAAAAATTTCTTTTTCTCCTTTGCTAATAAAGAAGAAGAGAAAAGCCTAAGAGAGATATAGATATTCTCTGTGTGAGAGAGAGAGTTGTTGTGGGTTGATGTAGATCCTCTTATAGAGAAAACCCTAAGAGAGAGATAACTCCAAGACAGAAGAACCCTCTTGGAGAAGAAATGCCAAATGAAAGGAAAAGCTAAAGAGAAAGTGATAGAGACTTGTAACCTAATAGAGAGCTTGCCTCTGGGAAGAAGGTGGTTCCTACTGTGTCACCTGTACCTGTATTATTTTGGTAAATTGATCATGTAGCCTAAAAGGTGAATTACATAAATCTTGTGTCCAGTACTTCATTTGTTTATTTGGGTGTTCTCCCGGCTCCTACATGTACATAGAAACTGTTTGGTGTTCCAATAAAGGTAAGGGTTCTATTGCGCACATCTGTATATTAGCGAGTGGGCTCAAACGGGTGAGCCCAACAAAATTAGGTCCACCCAAAAAAAAGTTACTTCATTGATGTCCATGTGGTTCCTTTTT
Organism: Amborella trichopoda; assembly: GCF_000471905.2. Next base: position 831,727 of record NW_006494904.1, read on the forward strand.
TATATAACATGATCATTACCCTTTACTAGTTTATTTATTATTTTTAGCAATACCTAACTAGGAGGACCGAGTTTCCCTACAAGGCGTTTATCAATTCTCTGCTGAATAAGCCAATATTTCTTCCCATAGCATTTCTTTTAGACATTGTTGTCTTACATTTGTTAGGAATTTTAATCCATATCGTTTGTTTTGCAAAGGAATATTCTCCCAAGATATCTTGCACTTTCAATTTCTCATCCTTTAGTATCCTTCCTGAGTTGGTGAATTCCATTCAAAAAAATGTGTGTCCTATGATTGTGAAAATCGAAAATAATTACCTTTGAGGATTCATTTAGCTGAGCTAAATGCTACCAGGCACAAATTTAGTCCTTTGGATGCTAATGGAGAGTTTGTTGAGCGCCAATGTTTTCTTGTTAAAGCGGCTCCCAATGTTTGTAGCATCTTTTTCTATTGAAAGTAAGCTAGTTATGAAAGATGGAATTTTGGGTATTTAAGAATTATCTGAGACATTTTTGGAATTATTGAGGGTAGTAAAGTTTTGTGTAGAATGTATTAGGAAGGTTGAATTTGATAATTAAACCTAATTTTGTGTAAAGGGCCGAGGTGAGAATTCCAAGAAAGGGAGTTTGGAGTCCAAAAGCATGCAATGCATGGAAATTTTGATCTTAAAAAGTGTTTTCTAGTGTTTTCGAGGTTATTTATGGACTTCCCTAGCCCTAACTGGCCGTCCATAAAAAACTGAGGTCCTCTAGACCGTCCATTTAGAAAAGATAGTAGGGCTCTACATGGAGCCCATGATGGTCATTTCTCAAAAAGTTGCTCAAAACTTATTTTCTCTGTCCTAGGGTTTAATTCGACTTTCCAGCCTTTTCATTGCAATTCTTAGGGAAGTATTTGTCAGCAAGATTGACCCTCTTTCCTATCTACAATAGACCATATAAGTGCATGGTATTATAGAATTGATAAATATTTCTTTGAAAATGGTTTTATTAGATGCCCATATGAGAATGCCTTGAACAAAATGACAGATGGAATAGGAGATTGTTTGCATGAAGTAACATGGGAATGTTTCAAGAGTTCATGGTGTAGAAGCTTTGGGAATCAAACTGATCGATAACGGGCTCGTGTATTATTTCCTGTGCATTTAAGTTGCAGCAAATGGATGATGGAACTTTTGTTTGGCAAGACGCCTAAGCAAAAGAAATTATTAAGAATCGTGAGAAGCGGATATGCAACCAAGTAACTACACTAGTAAAATGTGATACAAAATTGAGAAGGGAAGGTGATGGTGAGCGGATTAATCCCCTTTTCTTAAAAAGCATTGTGGGAGTTATTCACAACTTAGCTTGTCTGGATATTCCGTATAGAACCATCTTGGTTAGCAAAATTTTGAAACCCCAAACACATCCCACTTGAAGGCATTAAAGAGGGTTCTTTGGTATATTGAAGGCACTCATGATCAGGATCTATTTTACTTTGTTTTCAATAGATTTTGCTCTTGTGCGTGTTGTAGATAGTAACTGGGGCAAAGACTAGGATTGAAGAAGTATATCTGATTATCTTTTCGACATGGTGACTGAGACCTTTACTTGGTCTTCAAAAAAGTAACCAATTATAATACTTTCTACTAATGAAGCTCAATGTGTAATTACAACCTCAAGTATTTATCAAGCATTGCAATGAAATCTTCTCGAAGATCTTTAAAATCTTCGAGAGACTCCAACAAAGATTCATGTTGTCTGTCATTTCCCTTAGCAAAGAACCTGGTCCTTCATGAGAGAATTAAGCACATCCACATCTAGTTCCACCTCAATCGAGATCAAGAAAAGGAGAAACATGTCGAACTGGTCTACCAAACGATCAAAGATTAAGTTGTTGACATTTTCTCAGAACCCCTCAAATATGATGGATTTCAAAAACTTAAAGGTTATATTGGGGATGGCGAACATCGAATATCCAACATAAGGGGTGCTAAAAAATGAGCTTGATTTTGAAACAAGGGTATTTTGGGTAAAGATTTGTAAGCAACATTTTTGAAAGTTTTGAGTTTTCGAAAGTTTTATGTAGAATGTACTTGAATGTTTAAATTTGAACTTGGAAATCTTAAACATGAATTTATGGAGAGTATCAAGATGATGATTTTCTATAATGAAAGAGTAGTCAAAGGCCTGCATTACATGCAAAATTGAATATGCATTTTGTAGATTGCTCTATATAAATTCCTCATTAGATTGTTTAAGAGAGAAATAGTGAAAGGTCTATGAAGGTCCTCAACAGTCTAGATGTACATGTACTTTATTTTTTTATGTGTAAAATGAGAATTTATGCTTCTTTTATTCATATTTGGAGCCTAAATTGCATTTTGCATAAACCTTAAACCAAATCTTCCTTCATCTTTCGGACACTTTTTACTTGGGAGATACCATTTGATGTTTGTGAAATTGTTTTAAGTACATTGAAATTCTACATTTACCATAGAAAAATTTCAATTAATGTTGTTTTCTTCTTTCTCGTTGGGGTGAATTTGGTTTTGGGAGATCCATTGTGTGAAGTTTGCCAGTATGTCAAAACTTCTTTGAAATTACATAACTCTCCTCAGCATTTTTACATCATACTTTTCATTTCCTAATCAATTTGTGTACATTAACAATTTCTAATAGTCAATGAATGACAACATGCAGTGATTGAATGTGCAAACATGGTTGACAAATAGGAAAATTGTTGGCTTCTAGAAGGCTTATCAATTTGAGAAGTACGTTTTGCATTGTATATAGTCAGATGATAATGGCATGCAGTGCTTGAAAATGGAAAACATGGTTCGATTTTAGGAAAATTGCTGGTCTCTAGATGGTTTTGACACTAAAAGTCTGCACCATATCTGAAACATAGGCTCTTTCTGATCATTTGATTCTCGGTATTGCAGGAAACTGTAAGTGTGGATGACTTCTCGATTTATCTGAGTTCTAACGCACTGTTCCAATTTAAATTATATAATTTCTGTCATGTCAATTTATCATTAGGACTTATAGATTTTGTTTCCTATAGAGGAGAGAATTCTTTGCTTCCAAAAGGTTGGACTCTAAATCACAGACATTGTATCGTGTTCTTGGAGACTCGAATGTTTGCTCGAAGTTTTTATTTGATGCCTCTTATGCAATACATGGAAGCAGTGTTTAGAAACATGGGGAGTCGACTCAGAGATGTACAAGTCACTTGGGATACACGTCTTGCTTGATCTAGGGGGCCCTAAATCTTTTAACCCTAACCCTACTGAGACTGCCTGAGTCTACCTAAGCATTAAACGAGTCTATACGGTTCTTAGAAAACAATGATTTCTTGTCCAAGTCTCAAGCTGTCCGACTCGAGACTTGCTGAGCTGACTTGGATTTATAACCATATATGCAGTGAGCCCAATTCCATGTACCCACTTCTGTCGTTATTGTCATCTTCTGGCTGACTGGTTATGCAAATCAATGATGTGATTTACAATCGTCAAAAATACTTCTAGGATCGTCCATCCGTGATGGACTCAGGAGATTGATCGCAGCATGCATCATCTCATTACCATCTTACCCAGTTCGTTAAACCTATTTCTATTATTTTTGGGCATACACAGTTTAGAGGATTTCAATCATGATTTTTGGACATACCTTGTTGGCACCTTACCATCTTGTTTCCTCTATTCATTCATGAAAACTGTTGAATAATGATTAGAAATGGTAAGACCGAGAGGGGGTTGGGGATCTTCATATATAGATGTTGATCATTCAACTTTTCTCATATCTATTTTTCCATTTCAATTTGTGCCTTTGTAGCACATCTTTGTGTCAATTACATCTCTTTGTTTGTTTTCTAAATAAGGTTTTGTCTTTCTGGCATCATATGTTTTTTAGGCACTTAAGCATGTATTTCTGTTTTGAACAAGAAGTCACAAACTTCAAGGGCATCCCTAGGTTGAAGCAATAAAGCTTTGTATGTTTGGAGATGTGCATGACAAATTTCTAATAGCTCCAATCCTAAAGGAAAGGAAGTATACATGGATGTAAATCGGGAAGTTTTGTCCGATTTCCTATATGATCATAACCGAATCAGAAGTACCAAATATATCTCTACCTTGGCGCTGACTTGGAGTTCCAACCAGGCATTCCATTATTCACCCCCTCTAGAAAAGAAGTCGACCTCGAGTTGGAGAAATCTTTACCATGCTCCCATTCTGCTTTATATGATCATTAGATTTTAGCTTTGCTATTTGATGGTGTAATCCCACTACTCACAGTGGATCACTCTTAGGTCTTTATGTTTTAATAATTGGTTCAATGTTGTATTCTTGAACTGCGTCCTTCAAAACATAAGAGTTTTAATTATTTGAAAAATCCTCTCAAGAAAGGATCTTCTCTCTTTAGGAAAGAACTTTTTATACACATGTTGTAAGATTTCAAACTCTTCATGTAATAAATTTGCAGGTCCATCGAAACTAGGTTTTCTCTCGAGTACTTTCTTTGTGATATCTTCTTCATCCAACATGTGTGGTTTATCCTAATCGACAATAGTCTTAAAGTTGGATATCCGGGTAGAGAATGGCCATCCCATCTCATCCCCATTGTCCTCAGTATTCTCTAAGACACGAATCAACCCCCCTTCAATTCTCTCTTCTTCCTGGTTTGCTTGCTGACATGGTGATGGAAGATACGAATGGGACTGAATACCATAGATTATTCTGGCTCTGATACCAATTTGGTGGACTCCAAAGCCCACAAAGTGTTGCTAGGAATTACACAACCAGTAAGAGGGGAGAGGGGTGTTATAGAAGTAGGAAACGGGGGGGTGGGGGTGGTTTGTTGGTCTGGGAGAGTGGCTGAATCACTTATGCTGGGTAGGAGGAATCACTTGGCTCCAAAGATGACTTTTTCTCCAAAATGCATCATATACTGGCTAGCACAAATTTTTTTTATTTTTTTTCAAAGTAAAATCTCCATCCTTTTTATTTCTCATAGATTTTATAGGATTACATAGTGATTCAAGAAATTTAGGCTCATGACACTTGAATCATAATTTTCAAGAGTTTTACTAGTTCCTAGACTTCTATCACCGAGTCCCTCTGCTTGAACCACGTTTACATGAAACCCTTTCAGATGAATGTATATTCAATTTCTTGCAACCATATGCATGCAATCCTAGTTCCTAGTCAGACATTCCCAATGCAAGAATACAATAAATTTTGCACAACCATAAGAGCATTGCCATACGACCGTTCTCAATGCATCGCTTAGAATGGAGGTTTGCTAGACTGGGCATGAAAGAAATCCACCAAACCCATTCCAGTGGAGCATCCCATGTCTGACATTCCAAATCGTTCACCAATAATTCCCTATTAACAAACACTCCCAAGAAGTTTCATTAGATATTTTATAATTTGTCATAATGCTCAAGAAGTAAAACTTTATTTCAACTGATCTCACATTTTTCAGCGCCTAATTTTTGTTACTGTATCAGTGTCCGTGGGGTGCTTTACACTTGATACAAAATTCGTTTTCAGTTAAACATACAAAACGTATTTTTTTCCCCGGTACGTAGTACTGAGTTTGAGGAGTTACTTGGAGGCATCTAGTTTTGTTGAGAAAATTTACAATAATCATGTTGTTCACTTAATTGATCGAGGCCATTTCTATATTTCTACATTCCAACTTGATTCATAAAGCAATGCCAGGTTCCAGCTTTGGTGCTGGAATTGCAGCAACAAACAAATCAGTTTTAAAACAATAATGATAATGATGATAAAGTTTTTCCCTACAGCAAAGCAACTAAATTCTATCGAACCAATATAGTGATATAGAGATAACCCTGTTCTTTAAAAGCTTTACAATGTGTAGATGGTTTCGACATGGGGATGTATAAAGATATGGAAGTAGAGAACCTAGCCGATTAATCAATTTGTGGGGCATAGTAGTGCAACAACATTAAGTAGGCCATTTGCGAGGAAGGATATACCTATGTCATGGGCTATTTTAGTAAAAATTGGGTATTCACTTGACTTTGGAAACTTAGGAAAAATGGGAGTAGAAGAGTGTGTATATACGATCAGTGCAAGCTGATGCCACGAGCTCGATTTCTCAGGGAATATCAGGATCGGTTGCCCATGATGTTTGTTTTTGCCTACTGAAAGTAGTTAGCAGCATAAAGTATCCATTAGACTAAGCTCTTTGGAGTCTGGAATGTTGCAACATGCTTGTGATTGAAAAAAAAGCATGTAACTAATTCCATTTTGTCAAAAGAAAAGTTTGTAGCTAATACCCAATGTAGATATTGACAGTTGAATTCATGAATTGGTTGTGATGGAAGAGTGGGGTTTCTTCTTGTCTGCTGACAAGCAGTGCATTGAATTGCTCTAAAATACATACATCCAAATACCTTTTGTGAAGGCTCACCAGAGGCCAACATTAGACGAAAAACAGCCATTAAAGCCCTTTCTGACTTAAGACAACGACTCTTTTTTATGTTATTCCATGCAATAACTACTTGAGAATTCTTGGAACTATTTACATTATTTGTTCTCTTGCTAATCTGACTTAAGGGAGCAAATATGACATGTTCCTGAATAAAACATAGCTTATTTTAGTATAGCTTAGCACATTAAGATTTACAATATCCAGCTGAGTGGCCAAATAGTTATTACTCGTGGACATAAAAACTAGCTCTAAAACTAGGGGTAGCAATGGGCTGGCTGAACCGCAAAAAAGGTACGGCTTGGGCAAAAAAAATGTGGCCCAAGGGCCGGGGTAGGGCCAGCCCCAGCCTGGGTCAAGGTTAGCCCCATTCGACCCTACCCAACCCTCTTTTTCTATGTATTTTTAAATATTATTTGGCCCTGACTAGCCGAGCGGCCCTGATAGGCTAGGGCTGGGGCTGGGCTTAGGACAGTGCCTTTTTGGCCCATTCAAGGCCAGACCGAGCCTGGCACGACCCGATGGTTACTTGGGCGGGGCTAGGGCCAGGGCTGGCCGGGCCTAGGTCTGGTCCATTGCCAGCCGTATCTAAAACATCCACAAATCATGTGAAGTATGTCATTTTCTTGAATATGTTGGTGCTTTCATTGTCAATGATGTTTTACCATTTGGTTTCCACTTTGGAGCTCTAGCTTGCGTATAGATTTGTAACATTACAAGTAGGAAAGTTAGTACAATCTTAATCCCATAGCTGTTAACTGCATCCACCAAAAGATATAAAAGTCAGTCATGCTATTTTTTGTAAAACAGTAAAAGCACATATATGCGATCTACTCCTCATTGGACTTGCTAAAGAGATGTTCAGATAGCAAGGGTGATAGTTCAACCTTTCAAGATATTAATCCTTAAAACATTTTATTGGAGATATTGCCTCAAAGCAGTTTAATGCTTAGGTTCTCTAACACAATGAGGCCAAGCTAAACCTAACCATGGTAAGCTCGTATGAGATTTACAGGAGAAGTGATTCAAGGTCTAAAAGCACATAACAAAACAGAAAGAGGCTCCTTTCTTTCCCTTTTGTAAGTAATAGACTGTATTAAAAAAAACAATGGCTTTTGACTAAAAAGTAGGAAAATGCGGTCAAAACACAAATAAGAGGCAAGATACTAAAGAAAAGATTGTAATGAGAAAAAAAAAAAAATCCAACTGCAAAATATTTTAATATTTTATTCCACTTTCACCAAAAAGGGATTTTCACATATAATGTTTTTATTCTGTTATTTTTAATAATGAGTGTTATTTATTGCTTACATCTTTCTATCATTGACATTTGACACCTGATGTCATGGGTGTTAAGCTGTGATAATGGAAATAATGGCCACTATATATTGTACGGACATGTTTCTTAGAACTGACTGGAAATGGCCACTTCATTATCCTCCTTTGCTTGTAAAAGTATTCAACTGGAACCGGGGACCACTTTGAATTTCTTAATAAAATTTTTCTCTCTCTTTTTTTGTCCCTAAAATCTCGTCCTTAAAGGCTTTATTAGAAAATTTATCAAAATAATAATAATTTTTTTAATGGAAACCAAAAATTCAGTAGATGTTTCTTTGCAAATTATGCCTGTCACAAACAAACATTGTGAATACAAATTTTCTTTGGGATTGTATACAAGGAGACCATCTTTGGGATTGTATACAAGGAGACCTTTTACTTTTGATATTTGAATGTGTCCCAAAGTTGGATAAAATTTCTTTAGAAGTTTGAGTTTGGTCAATAGATTAATTGCGGCCATCCAATTTCACATCCAATGGTCAAGATCAATGTGACTCCTTGTATCAAAGATAAATAATCTCATTCTATATTTTCCTATTTATCAAAGAAAAATCTGGTAGAAAACAATAAAAGGTTAGATGGAAAACTAAACCATTACAAAGATAAAATTATGAATGAATCGCAGTAGCCTATTACTTTTTAAAAGAAATATTGGAAAATTTAATTGTCATCTAATCTCTCACGAGGACCATCAAAGAATCAGGCATAAATGGCCAAGCATAATTAGACTTTTGATACAGAATAAACCTAGTGAATATTGATGGTGATACCCACTACGAGCTTGTGTTGTTTGAATAATGGCTTCCTTGATGATGTAGCACTTGCTTTTTCGGGACCCATCTGCAGTTAGTGCACTCCATTGAGGCATGATTAATAAGCAGTCAAGGTTCAGGTTCAGTTCACCTCTTGCCAGATAGGGATAATCATTATCATCCTGACCAAGTTGGGCAAGATCATTGTCATACGAAGAAATTGTTTTTCATAGGTTGAAATCTCTTCAAAATATCTGAACAGTTATTGGTATTAATCTCTACTTGATTCTCAGGTTCTGAACCTTATCAGCACTATTAGAGAAACTACTCTGACACTCTTAAACTCATTACAAAACTCCACAGTCAATTATAGTCGGGATTTCCAGGTATCTCTTTACTTGAATACTTGCTTAGGACTGTAATTCAATTGAAGCATTTCAAGAATTCGTGTTTAGGACTGTAATTAAATTGAAGCATTTCGATCTATGAACAATTGAAAACCAATGTTCCTTCCTCGAACGGTTTTTTGGTAACCTAAGCCCCCCATAAAGGGTGATGCTAGTTTTTGGTTATGACTCTGAATCCATAGAGGTGCAAGTGAATAAAAATGAACAATCATCTGTCTTGTATTGAAAATGTATCCCAAATCTACCATCATTCCTACCTAGATTTGGCGTCTTGGTTGTTCAGATGATACTGACCTTTTCAATCAAGATTGATTTCAGGTTTTGTGCGCGTGAATCGATGTCATCAACCATTATTTAGTTAATGGACAGCTGAATCCTCTTGCTTTCCAAATCATACCAACTAATGATAAGATCCATGACACATTGACATGAAATTCAGACACCACTATGCACTCTACTTTTTAATCTGGTTTGACTGGTTAACTGACTTTTGTAAACCCTTTCATTCTGGATGTCTCCTAAATTTCATTATTCTTTTAGATAATAATGCCTCAAGGGAACCTCTCATTCTTCCATGTGGTTGTGGAATCACCAAACATTTGATTCCCAGAGGATAAAAAGATTACTTTTAGGTGGATATGCAATTATGCCTGTTATTATACTGGAATCATGCTCATTCTGCACACTTGAAGCCCCATTGTTTGTGAATTTGGAGATTGATGTGATGGCTAAAAGCTTAGGGGTATGTAGTTCCTTGTTATCTCACTGGGATTTGATATTTGATACACTCCTAGGGTAAAAAGATTTCTTCCTAGACTAACTGAATTTTCAAACCCTAACTCAAAGCATAATAGCCCATTACCAGACCATATTGTGTGGTTCTTGAGAGATTGACATTCTATCTCTTGAGATCTGTCCAGGTTGGGTATCTGCACTTTCTGATATTTTCTTACTTTTGAGAAATTTTAATGGAAGTCTGAAATTTTTTATGAAAACTAAAAATATAAAGAATCAACTTCTATAGTGGGTTTTGTTCCATCTAGATCTCTCCTTCGATACAGAGACAAAGTGCCTTAACTGTTTTAACAATGTATTAGCTGCTCTAGCTTTCTGTCAATCGCACATGTTGGAAAAGTTTATATAAGGTTGCCACCTTAAAATGTAGATTTATATATGCACTTAAAAAATCCATTTGAGAGTGTTGTTTTGAGGTTAAACAACCCTCTTAACATATCATCTTGACATCCAAATATGAAAAAACAAGATTATGAGTCTCAAAAATAGTTAATTTTTCAAGAAATTATCTAGACCATCCATTTTGAAGATTTCCATATGTTTATAGATCTACTTGATTATAACCATTTTTGAAGGTTAAAATCTTTTGGCTCTTTTTTATTTTGGGAAAGGTTTTGCTTTGAGGGGGAGAGAGATTTCTTTGGTGCCTCAAAAGAGAGTATTTTTCTTTTCTTTATTATTTTTTTGGCCTGAATTTGGTAGGATTTTCCATGAACTTAGTTGGGCCGGTGAATCCAAGACATCTATTCCCACTTGATTCGACGGGAGACCCCCACATCTCTAAGTTTGTTTCAGGGGAGAGTGGCGGCGTTTTGCAAGAAAGCGGCTTTATAGGAAGCCGATCTCCTTTATAGTCACAATCCCCTCCACATCTCCAAGTTTGTTTCAGGGGAGAGTGGCGGCGTTTTACAGGAAAGCAGTTTCATAAGAAGCCGATCTCCTATATAATCACAATCCCCTCCACATCTCCAAGTTTGTTTCAGGGGAGAGTGGCGGCGTTTTACAGGAAAGCAGCTTCATAGGAAGCCGATCTCCTATATAGTCACAATCCCCTCCACATCTCCAAGTTTGTTTCAGGGGAGAGTGGTGGCGTTTTGCAGGAAAGCGGCTTCATACATTTGGAAGCCAATTTCCTATCTAGTCAGAACATAAGAAAAGTTTCCAAGAAGAGATATCTCCACGAACCAAATGGTTCCACGTGTCGATTCCATCGAAATTTGAAGTTATTAGTTTAACATGCTCTAAAGTTTTTTGGTTTGCTTCATTTGCACATCACACTATTTTCTTTCCTTTTCTTGGTTGTCAATTCTTGAAGACCTCTTTCTTTAAAATTAAAATTTTTAGCTTTTTATTTGTTTTATAGGTCATAGACTCAAGTGTCGGTTAAGCTACAACCACGGTTCTCTTTATATCCTTCTAGAAGTCATTCCTTGGTGTTCCTGAGAGACTACCTTGTGTGTATATTTCCTACCCAAAACAGCCAGGGATCTCATATTAATATACAAGTATAAAATTATTTGGAGCAAAAAAGTTTATAGAAAGTTGCAACCTTAAAAAGTAGAATTACAAATGGACCTAAAAACTCTAACAGAAAGGGTTGTTTTATTTTTGAAAAACCTCCAATTGATCATCTGAACGCTCAGAGATATGAAATATGAAAAAAGAAAAAGATTTTGAGTCTAAAAAATAGTGTTTCTTGCAATATATTATCTAGACCGTCCATTTTCAAGATTTTCATATGTTTATCAATTTATTTGATTTTAACCATTATTGGAGTTTAAAATTTTATAATTCTATATAAAAATTGAGTTTCAGATAATCCTAATAGTTTTTTTAAAAAAACTGCATGTTATGATAAAATTGGGAGGTGTGCCATGAATTGTTTAAGGTTACAACCATATAGAAACCACGATAACTAAAAGGATAAGGTTTCTATGAGTCAGTTGACTCATGCCACATATATGCGGGCCCCCTCTTAATCCATCTTACAAATGGATTTTTAATCTAAAATTTTAGGGATTCAGGATCTAGGTTAAGATGACCATGAACCTAATCTAGGTGAAAATTTTTTTACCCCGTTTAAACCTTGTTTGTTATTTACTTCAATCTTAATGACGGACGCTGGTGCGTCCGCGGGCTCTTGCACCCACTGACTCATGGACTTTCCCTAATGAAAATGCTCGAAATCAATTCCCCTACAAGATTCACTTGACCATCCCACTGAGTGGCCATTACATATGGTGCTCTAGCAGGTCAACTTCTTTTACTTTATCTACTCAAATTATTTATGAGGTATGATTGGAAAATTTTAAGATTAAAACAATAAAATAAAATAAAATAATAATAATAATAATAATAATAATAATAATGATAATGATAATGATGATGATAATGATAATGATAATGATAATGATAATGATAATAATAATAATAATAATAATAATAATAATAATAATAACAATAATAACAACGACAACAACATATAAATAAATAAAGGGAAAAATTTATATAGAGCCGAGGCTCTAAACAATCAAATTTGAGCCTACCTCAAGCATTTCAATGGTAGACGTTGTTTTGATGCCCAAACATCTTCAAATTGATCTTTTCGATATCAAAATGCATGGACATGAAAAAAAAATAGATTTCATGTTTTGGAAATAGTGTATTTTGTAACGCATTTTGGACCGTCAATTCTCAAGATTTTTAAGGTTTTATAGATCTATAAACTTTAAACTTTATAAAAATGTAAAATATATTTTAAGGCTATCACAAAGATGTTTTGTATTAAAATAATATTTCTAGACACTATTTCATGGTAGGCTCAAAATTAAAAGCAGAGCCCCCTTGAGTATTAGACAAGGAACATGTGTTCATGGTGAAATTGCCGGTACATCGTATCACTAACCCTTAAAAACATTCTCCATGTTATTGCCTTCCTGTTATGCTCGGACCCCTCAATTTGTGCTCCATTTCTAGAGATTCGTTAATAAGTGCTGAATTCGGAAAAGGAAATAGCGATGGAATGAACTGAAGAGACTCTTAGCCCAAGCACCACCTGAACCTCACTACCACCACCTGAACCTCACTACCGGTCTAAGTTTCCATCGCCACTGCTGCAATTGAAAATCACTAATTATTTTTGAAAATAGGTAGAGGCCTGTATTCCTTTTTTATCTACCCAAAAATAAAAGGGGCTCTTCACCTTTAAATTTTAGTTTTCATTTATGAATCAAGGTAGCTGATGGAAAGGTTTCAACTTGATTTTGATTTGATATAACAAATGTTATTTTTTAAACCCAATTTTAGAGAAACCTTGCAGTGATGTATCTAAGAAAATGTTTATATTTGGTTGCAGCCTTAAAATTTAGAATTAAGGTGCACCTCAAAAAACCATGGGAAAACCCACTAATTGATCATCTTAACATTAAAATATACGAAAATGATAAAGAAAAAATATTTTGATTCCCAAATTTAGTGGATCTTGCAACACATTATCTAAACCATCAATTTTTATGATTTTCATGTATGTATAAATTTACCTAATTTGGATCATTTTTTTTAACTTAAAATTTTGGGAACTGGAAATGTAAATCGACTTTCGGGCCATCTTAAGAATTTTTATACCAGAATTACATCTTTTGATAGATTTTGAAGGTGTGCCTTATCAAATATATATGGAAAACTCTTCTCAATACCTATAGGAAAAAATGAACAGTGATTTCGCTTACCCTAATCACTATCCAAACTTCATTCCACAATCACAATTGTCCGATAGTGTTTCAATTTTTATTTTTATCTACACATCCAATTTACTTGAAATTTGAAACGTGTACATCTTAGTGAGGTGCATCTAATAAAAATATAAAAAAACATAATTCGTAAAAAAAATAAATTGACCAAAATACCCTCGAAAAATTTTGGTGGTATTTTGATCAATTTATTTTCTACGAATTATTTTTTTTTCTTATTTTTATTTTAGACGCCTCATTAAGATATATACACACTCTTAATTTCAAATCATTCTGATTAGTAAAAAACAAAAAAAAATGAAATACTACCGGATAACTATAACAGTGCGATGAAGTTTGGATAGTGATGAGGGTTGTCGAAATAACTGTTCATTTTTTCTTATAGGCGTTTTGTAGTGTGTATATATATATATATATATATATATAAGTTGTTAGTGCCAACCCATTAGCTGATGGAATAGTGTAAACCGAACGTTCAGATTGAATCAGAGCCGATCTGATGGTCATGATTGTATTTAGGTAATATAATTTTAATATTTTTATATAAATTTAAATAACATGAAATTTAGAGCATCAATTCTTCTCATTAAGCTGCACTTAATAAAAATATTAAAAAAATAAATCACAAAAAAAG